>LR738710.1:881556013-881622676 GCA_902687465.1 Secale cereale
GCACCCCTCCCCTACTCAACCGCTGCCGCCGACCCCCCGCACCCTCCCGCGCTCCACCGGCATTACTGTTTGATGATATTTTTTAAAAAATTATTACTGTCTTATAAAAAAATATTACTGTTATGATTTAAACAAGTTTGAACATATTTAAACACAAATAAGTATCAAACATCATTTTAAATGCATAAAAAAATTGTGGAGCCTGGGAATCGAACCCAGGACCTCCTGGTGTGAGAACTGGCTGCTGACCAGTCGAGCTAGTAGAGGACACTTGACGTGGATCAGGTCAGGTGGAAGATAACCTATTGGCTCGAGCAGAAAACAAAATACTAATGACGCACCAGGGTGAGGTGCGCCATTAGTATGTATGCACTTATGGCGCATCGAGGGGTGGTGCGCCATTAGTATTGCGCCGCCCCCACCATCCATATCTCCTCCGCGGCCATCCCCAACCTAGCTATCGATCCCCTCTCTCTCCCCCGACTCCACCCCTCACCACCGCAGCTCCCCCGCGCCGCCGCGCCCCCGCGCCCCCCACCACCCGCCACGCACCGCCCCCTCCACTATCTCCGCTCGCCGTCTTCGCCTTCGCGTGGGGAGGACGTCCACCAGGAGAGGAGGCCCGCGACCTCCCCGCCGTCTCCGACCTCCCTCGTCTCCGCCGTCTCCGCCCTCCCTCGTCTCCGCCCTCCATCGTCTCCACCGTCTCAGGTAACCCTCCTCCATCTGCCTCTCTTCTCCTCTCTTCCTCCTCTCCTCCCTCCCGGCCATGCCCTCTTCTTCTCTCTTTTGCTAGGTTTAGTTCAAATCCCTCTCGAATTTAGGTCAAATTAGGTTCAAACTTGCTTGCTGGAGGTTAACTAGGTCAAATTAATTAACTGCTAGGGATTAATTAGGTTAACTAGGTCAAATCCCTCTCGAATTAATTAACTAGGTTAACTAGGTCAAATTAGCAGTTAATTTAGTCTGAAAATGATAGTCCATAGTTAACTAGATCATTCACTATTACATCGATCAAGAAATAGGTTCATCCATATTCCTAGCAGATGCTATATGAACCCTTCACATGTCTACTTGTCTAGTACTCTAGTTAGAGTATGGGCCACCATATTAGCTTCTCTGGGACAACGGCTAACGATCACAAGCTGAAGTTGCAACAAATTCTGACTGCTGTTGTAGTAGTGCAGTGTAAGTACTCTTAATGTTGACTGCATACTAAATTTTTACTTTAGTACTAGTACTGCAGTATCACTAGTCTGAACTTGGACTGAATTCAGAGTAGTTTTAGTAGTGCATTTGCATATGGCTGCATTTGACCACAAGTCTTGTACTCCTACTGATGTGTGCTTGAATTGCATCCCATTCACAAATTAAGCTCATGCTCATCTCCAGTCAACTACCTACGCCATGGAAGCTTCAGCCTCGATGCATAAAATGAAATAAAAACTGACTTTTTCTAGCAAACATTGACAAATGTTTTGATTGCTTGTAAAATTTCATCATGGATGACATTTGTGGACGATGAGGCAAAAGATATGCTAGATGTTTTTTTACTGTTCATCCAAGTTTATATGAGCTTGAGCTCAAACTAACCGCTTCCTGAACCGGCGGTGCCGCAATAGGTCCAATACAGTTCCCTCCATGTTGCATGACCTCGACCACTTCCAAACTAGGTCAAATTAGGTTAATTTCATCCATATTCACTATGTGCTCTTTTCTTTAACAACACAATGTGTGTGCATCTTTGTGTTACAAACTTTTGCTAGTGCCTGGCATCCTTTGGGTATTATCTATTCACCCTATGCAAATTATGAAATTACAAAAGACAAAACACAGTCTAATTAGAATTAAGCATGCATCCATTCAAACATACACTAGTTTTCTAGTTACAATATATTTGGGGTTTCACGAGATGTAATAAACAAGGATAAATTTACACACCACCCTAGGGTTGGCCTTTGCTGAATGGCTAAATTGGGGAACAGCTTGTTGGGGAGTTGATCGTACTATCAGTACCGCTAGGTCAAATTAGGTCAAACTAGGTCAAACAGCTTGAATGGCTAAATTAGGTTCAAACTTGCTTGCTGGAGGTTAACTAGGTCAAATTAATTAACTGCTAGGGATTAATTAGCTTAACTAGGTCAAATCCCTCTCGAATTAATTAACTAGGTTAACTAGGTCAAATTAGCAGTTAATTTAGTCTGAATCTGAACTTGTGTTGCTGCTGCATTTCTCTCGAATTAATTAACTAGGTCAAAGGGAGGGAAAGAGAAGTCAATCCTGTGAAGGAAGGAAGGAAGGAAGGTGCCTGAGTTTTACTAGTTGGTTGAATTTTCTTCCTTCCTTGTAAAACTGGTTGAAAAATAAAATGAAAGGTCCAACTCTCTCTAGCAAGAAACAAACTTGCTTGCTGGAGGTGGTGCCTGGCCTGGCATGCTAGTTGCTTAGCTTAATTACTGTTAGAGTTAGTAGTTAATTGCTTAGCTTAATTGCTGTTAGAGTTGAGTTACAGATGATGCATGATGGAGCTGTCAAATTAAGTTAAGTGTATATACACTAGCAGCTACCCTATATATGCGTGTGTCTTTTTTGGTTGATAAATAATAAGTCCACGCATACAACTTTATTTTTGGAAGGGAATGCAAATCTGGCTCATTTTATTACAACAAGTGTCTGTCTCTCTTATATATTTTGTTGTCTCTCTTATATTTCATAAATAATAAGGCCACGCATACATTTATTTTTTTGTTTGTTGAAGGGAATGCAAATCTGGCTCATTTTATTGAGATAATACATCAGGTGTTTCTCTTATATATGTGTTGTTATTAACAGTGGGTAATTAACCTAACTATTCATTTTTCCTTAGGTTAATATAAAAATGTCTAGTGGGCACATATAAATTCCTTTTAACTACTGTCTTGTATATATATTTGAAAATAATTGCTGCTAGCTGTTAATTTTACCTGAAGAGAAAAACTACTGGTACTAGCTAGAATTTGGCACTGAAAAGCAAAAGCTACAATTAGCTGCTGGTATTAGACATGCTTGACATTATATATCAGTTTGTCTGGTTCTTGTTTTGGTAGTAGTAGTTTGCTTGCTTATCCATGAGTATCAGTCAATCGGTGAACCTCGAGCAGCTTTTTGCTGGGTTTTGTCTCCGACCATCGTGTCGTGAAGATTTTGCAGGTACCCCGAGAGGCCCTTGAGTTTGCTGGAATGTCGATTAACTTCCGTTCCGGCCAATTCGGGTACTCCATATGTCCTATTTTCAGCAAAGGTCATGCTGAAATTTTGCGTGAATTTTAGCTTGACTTTGCTAAAAATAGGACATATGGGGTACTTGTGACAAATGCATGGGCCGGGGTATCTTAGTAGTTAATTAAGTAGGATCAAGTGCCCCTTTATTCTAGCTGCATTAAACCATAGGCGGCAATAGAGCCAAGTGATTAGGCCCAACTTAGAATTCTCCTTCCCAGCTTAGCTTTTAGGATGCCTCGGTGTCGACAAACCATAAATTAAAAAACCTTGGGTTTTAGGGTGCCTCGGTGTCGATAAAAACCGAAATGATGAAAACTTAGGCTTTTAGGGTGCCTCGGCGTCGAAATACCCTCAATTATAAAAGCTTAGCTTTTAGGATGCCTCGGTGTCGACAAACCCTAAATGATGAGACCATGATCTTGTTCCTTGACAATAACCAACTTTTTGACCAAACTTTGTTCCTATTTAGAGAGAAACATGGCCAACAACGATCAGGCCGGGGGTTCGGGCGGCAAGGCATTCTGGGAGCTGTCCCAGGAGATGGAGGAACAACCTCACTTGTATGAGGACGCCGCCTTCCCCACCGATCCTGACACTACTAATGGTACCGACGAGGATGACCGCACTGATGCCACCACTGATGGTACCGCCGAGGATGCCACCACTGATGATGGCGGCGCATACACAGATGGCACCCAACCGAAGAGGCAACGGAAGGACCGACGCTCGACCGTGCTCCGCACCCTCAAGGAGGAAGTTACTGAAGTGGACTCCGACGGGAATCCAACGGCGCCCGAACGAATATTCAAGGGGTACTCGCTTCAGCTCGGGTGCATTCTCCGGAGCACCGTCTCGATCAACACCGAGAACCTGAGGCATCCTGACCGAGGGAATTTGCGCAACCTCCTCTTCATGAAGGTCCACGAACGATACAAGTTCCCCGCTGAATTTGAAAACACAAGCCTCAAAGGGAATAAAGTGAACAATGCTGCCCTCACGAAGATGAGGAAGGCCCTGTCTACTTGGAAAAGCAATGTGAAGAGAATGATCGAGAAAGGTGAGAGTTATGAGAAGATCAAGGGGAAAAATCCTTCGATCACCGAAGATGACTACAACGACTTCAAGATCAATTGCTCGAGCACCGCACACTCCGAATCAAGTCAGTGGGGGAAAGAAATGCGGGAGCTGAAATTAGGGGAACACACACTCGGTCCCGGCGGTTACAGAGTGGTGGAGCCTATATGGGATATGGAGGAGGCGGACCGTGCCGAGCAAGGCCTACCGCCCCTCTTCGATAAATACGGTGACAAGCAGACCAGGAACGTTGTCAGGGCCCGGTACAAGAAGGACCCGAAAACAAAGGAGCTTACCACGGATCCGAAAACCAGGGCGCTTGAGCTTGTTCTGGTAAGGAATACACCCCCGCGTGATTAGCTCCATATGGTTGCATTCTAATTAATAAAGCCAAATTTCTAAATGGTTCACATTCCTTCCGCAGGCGACTGAAAGCAGTAGCGCGGGGTCAACTAAGAGCAACCCTTGGGACACGACTCTAAGTAGGGCGTTGAATGTAATGAAGAACAAGGATAAGCTCAGTAAGCCGACGTCAGCTGGTCGTGTGGCCGGCAAAGGCTTGTCGACAAAATGGTCGTCATACTATAACGCTGGTGGGCGAAAGGAGAAAAAGACCAGCTCGGAAAGCCAGGCGCGCGAGGTTCAAGAACTCAAGGCATAGGTGGCGCGGATCCCGGAGATTGTCCAAGAGCAATTGCAACAACAGCTCGGAGCGACGATTGCCGCCATTGTGCCTACCTTGATCGAGGGGTTGAGTGCGTGGATTGCGGGCGGCCAACAGGGGCCGCCCCCGATTCCTAGCCTCACGGCCAGCAACTCGCAGAACGCAATGGCGGGGCCATTGGTGTCTCCGGCGGAGGCGGCATTGGTGTCTCCGACGCCTGCACGGGAGCTTAATGCATCCGGGTGTACGCCGGCCGGCACCTCTGCAGCAAGCGGCCCCTCCATCAACTGCACGCCCGCCGTTGGCGCTGCCTCGACATTAGCCGAGCTCGACGCCATCATCACGGTAACTAATTAAGCCTCTCTCGGCCGAGGACTTCATCTCCTTGACTTTGACTGGGCATCCCTGATGACGCCCTACATGTTTTCGCAGGGCGCCGCCGACCTTCCGTGCACTCTCCTGCACTTCGTGAACAACGAGTTGGTCGATGTCGCCAAGGGCAAAATTGTTCAACTGGGCAACCCCTTGTTCCATGGTACCGAGATGCCACCCAACTTGTTTAGAGTTCAACTAGTTCGGGTCCTGCCAGGCTGCGACGAGGTGTTACCTCCGATTCGACCCGTCGGGGCCGATGATGATGATGTGATGACCCTCAGCGCCTGCCTGAGCAGGCCCCTGCTTTGGCCGAAGAGCCAGATTCGTTTGGGGGCGGGGGACACCACCCCAAACACAACACCGCCAGTCGTGCCAGCGCCAAGTCGGCCCCATGGCAAGACCGCCGCAACGGTGCCGGACATCCCTATGCCACTGGATCCAAACATGCATATGGCACAGGATCAGAACGACGACGACGGCGACGATACATTTGGCAACGTCGATCAGTACTTTGCCGATCATGGGTACGGTGGCGACTTCATGGGGCCTCCTTCTCAAGAACCCAACCCAACAAAAGACGTGTGCGATATAGCTGGTACCACGGAGAAGCCAAGTTGCAACCGGCGTCGTCTGCCGTTCAGCTCTCTGGAGACACCTCCAGCTGCCGACTTCACCGAGCCTCAGATAGGCGAGGTGCGAAAAATTATCAGCCCCAACACACTCAAGAAGGCGGTTTGTGAGCAGAACTCGGTCCCAATTCAGGAGAAGAAGAAGGCACGCAAAAGAAAAACTAACAAGGGTGCGAGCCAGCTGGCACCGAGTACGATCCGTGCTCAGGACGGGCCACCTTCACCTGAGGATCTAAGGAGGAGGGTGCATGTGGCGGGTAGGCCGATGCTACCGACAAATATGCTCGATGCTGCAACCGGTGCTATGCGGAGTCTGCATGACAGTGTTCTTTCTTTGGAGAAGCGGCGTCTCAGAGAGAAGGATGTGGCATACCCGGTTTTCGCGGCCAAGGTGCTAGAGGGCAAGGGCTTTGTGGATAACTCCATCGGGGGTACGATCGTCCTGCGGTTTGATGACATCCATGCTATGTTGAACCTTCATCCGCTGCACTACACCTTCGTTCGGCTATTTTCGCTGAGTATGGAGATGCGGATCATTCGCGACAAGACCCCGGACATCGTGATAGTCGACCCCTTCTACATGCGTGCCAAGATCTTGGGCAGGCTGGGGACCGGCAAGTCGCGAGTTCTTACCTCGAAGGCGTCATTCTGGCAAACCGAGATAAGGATAACTTCCTCGTGCCTTACTTTCCAGAGTAAGTCCTCCCCCTCAACCGCCCCGTAACATATGAATTCTTAGATTTCGATCGTTTTTCTTTTAACATTCCGTGTTTTCTGCAGTGACACACATTGCACGCTCATCCTCCTAAGCCCCAAATATTCCATGGCCACGTATTTCGACCCGGACCGTCAGTCGGATGTAGACTACACAAATGTCAAGAAGGTTCTTGATGATGTTCTCCCCGGCTACGCCAAATCTGGAGGCACCTTCACCAGGACAGTTCGTAAGACCGGCAAGCACGTGTTCTCCCACAATACGACGTTCTGCTGCGTCAAGCAGCCGCCTGGCGATCAGAAGGGTGCCTACTACGCTATCCATCACATGCGGGAGATCGTACGGGACCATCATCAACTTCTGCTACCGAGTAAACTCAAAGATTGGGCCGCGAGCGTGTCGGCAATCCAGGACGCGGACATTAGACAAGAATTCTTTCGCATCCAGTCGGAGTTTGCGGAAATCATCCATCAAGATGTCCTTCGTACCTCGGGGCAGTTCTTCCTCAGGAACCAACCATCCAACAATGACATCGACGCAATGCTACAAATGCAGGCTGACAACGCCCGTGATTTCATGACTCCCACGATAGACGGCGGCTTCATCCACGCTCCGGTCCCTTGAGTCGAGTCGAAAGCAGTGATGCTGTGTCTAGTTCTGAAACATCGACTGGCTCATGTTGTAATTAAACTTTAATGAACTTGTAGTATGTCTCTTTGGTTTCGAGAGTCGTTCAACTTAGTTGTAATCGATGCTATTAATGTCATGATTTTCCCTTTCGATCGTTCTGTTGCATACTTATATATTGCTTATGTATTGTCTGTGAATTGGTACTAACGTTTCGTTTGGCTAGTGCATAGAGATGCCGTCGTATGTCATGTACAAGGGTAAGGTTCCCGGAGTCTACGACGACTGGGAGGAGTGTCGGAGACAGGTTCACCGATTCAGCGGTAACAGTTACAAAGGGTAGACCACTAGGGCTGAGGCCGAATCTATATACGCCCGCTATCTAGCGGGAGAGGGGAGGGAGCGTTGGAGGAACCGGATGAAGACGAGTTTCATCGTGATGACCGCAGCTCTCTTCTATGTGATGGTAGTTTAGATGATCGATATCGACTTGTAATGTGAAGACAAACTCGCTACTCGCGGTCTCAGGACTTGTAATATAATGTTCTATCTTTGTTCGGTCTTTTCAATTCGGAGACTAATATGATGAATTGTATTCGGAGACTAATATGATGAATTGTATTCAGAGACTAATCTTCTATTGTATTCGATGAATCTGTTGTTGATGTGTGATGTCTATATTCCAATTATGCATTTTGTAACCTGTGCACAAAACCGAAAATAAAAAAAAAACCTAATATTCATACTAATGGCACATCACATCACAGTGCGCCATTAGTATGCCAAAGGATACTAATGGCGCATCATTAGACAGTGCGCCATTACTATGCCGAAGTTACTAATGGCGCATCTTGCTGGCGTGCACCATTAGTATGCCAAAGCACCTGGGTATACATGGCCCCCTGGGAGGCATACTAATGGCACACTATTGTGCACACTAATGGCGTATCTGTGGTGTGCCATTAGTATACCAGATACTAATGGCGCACCAGAGGTGCGCCATTAGTAAAATATACTAATGGCGTGGCACTAATGGCGCACCATTAATGCGCCATTAATGGACAAATTAGGTGCGCCATTAGTAGGCCTTTTCCTAGTAGTGAGTCAAAGAGGGAGACATATAGATTTGCAAAATACATATGGATCTGAATGTAACAGACTCGTATATTAAGCCTCTTCCACGAGCAAAACATGATCAGCACCAAGACTCCATGGGTGTTAGAATCATTACTATGTAATCTAGATTATTGACTCTAGTGCAAGTGGGAGACTGAAGGAAATAAGCCCTATAGGCAATAATAATTTTTTATTTATATTTACTTATATCATGATAAATGTCTTTTATTCATGCTAGAATTGTATTAACCGGAAACTTGATACATGTGTGGATAGATAAACAAAACACAGTGTCCCTAGTAAGCCTCTACTAGCTAGCTCGTTGATCAAAGATGGTTGAGTTTCCTAACCATAGACATGTGTTGTCATTTGATTAACGGGATCACATCATTAGGAGAATGATGTGACGGACATGACCCATCCGTTAGCTTAGCATGATGATCGTTCAGTTCTGCTATTGCTTTCTACATGTCAAATATCCTCCGACTATGAGATTATGCAACTCCCGAATACCGAAGGAATGCCTTGTGTGCTATCAAACGTCACAATGTTAAAGGGGTGATCATAAAGATGCTCTACAGGTATATCCGAAGGTGTTTGTTGGGTTGGCATAGATCGAGAATAGGATTTGTCACTACGAATATCGGAGAGGTATCTCTGGGCCCTCTTGGTAATGCACATCATAAGAAGCCTTGCAAGCTATATGACTAATGATTTAGTTTTGAGGTGATGCATTACGGAACGAGTAAAGAGACTTGCTGGTAACGATATTGAACTAGGTATGAAGATACCAACGATCAAATCTTGGGCAAGTAACATACCGATGACAAAGGGAATAACGTATGTTGTCATTGCGGTTTGACCGATATAGATCTTCGTCGAATATGTGGGAGCTAATATGAGCATCCAGGTTCCGCTATTGTTTATTGACCGGAGAAGTGTCTCGGTCAAGTCTACAGAGTTCTCAAACCCGTAGGTGCTACTTCTTGAGCTTGTGTTGTATTCCCTCGAAGAGGAAAGGGTGATGCAGCATAGTAGCGTAAGTATTTCCCCTTAGTTTTTCAGAACCAAGGTATCAATCCAATAGGAGACCACGCATGAGTCCATCGCACCTGCACAAACAAATAAGAACTTCGCAGCCAACGCGATAAGTGGTTGTCAATCCCTTTACAGTCACTTACGAAAGTGACATATAATAGATAGGATAGTTTGATATTTTTGGTATTTTTTGGATATAAGAACAGAAAGTAAAAGTGGAAAAGTAAAGTAGATTGTAGATTGATATGTTGAGAATAGACCCGGGGGCCATAGGTTTCTCTAGTGGCTTCTCTCATGATAGCGGTATTCAACGGCGGGTAAACAAATTATTGTCGAGCAATTGATAGAAAAGCGAATACTTATGAGAATATCTAGGCATGATCATTATATATAGGCATCACGTCCGAAACAAGTAGACCGAAACGATTCTGCATCTACTACTATTACTCCACACATCGACCACTATCCAGCATGCATCTAGAGTATTAAGTTCATAAGAACAGAGTAACGCCTTAAGAAAGATGACATGATGTAGAGGGATAAACTCAAATAACATGATATAAACCCCATCTTTTTATCCTCGATGGCAACAATACAATAAGTGCCTTGCTGCCCCTATTGTCACTGGGAAAGGACACCGCAAGATTGAACCCAAAGCCAAGCACTTCTCCCATTGCAAGAACTATAGATCTAGTAGGCCAAACCAAACCAATAATTTGAAGAGACTTGCAATGGTATTATAATCATACATAAAGAGTTCAGAAAAGAACCAAAAATTTCTCATAGATAATCTTGATCATAAACCCACAATTCATCGGATCTCCACAAACACACCGCAAAAAGAGATTACATCGAATAGATCTCCTCGAAGAACAAGGAGAACTTGGTATTGAGATCCAAAGAGAGAGAAGAAGCCATCTAGATACTAGCTATGGACCCGAAGGTCTGTGGTAAACTACTCACAACTCATGGTGAGGCGATGATGATGATGTAGAAGCACTCCGTGGTAGATCGACCCTCTGGCAGAGCTCCGGAACAGGCCCCGAGATGGGATCTCACGGAAACAGAAGGTTGTGGCGGTGGAGCTAGGGTTTTCTCTATTGTTCTGATGGTTTTGGGGTACGTAGGTACATATAGGAGGAAGGAGGGCACCGGGGCCAGACGTGGGGCCCACGAGGCAGGGGGGCGCGCCCCCACCCTCATGGAAGCCACGTGTGCCCTACTCCGTGGTTCTCAAGTCTCCCATGCGTATTTTGCTCCAAAAATATATCTCCCGAAGTTTCATTCTGTTTGGACTCCGTTTGATATTCCTTTTCTGTAAAACCCTCAAATAGGCAAAAACAGCAATCTAGACTGGGCCTTTGGGTTAATAGGTTAGTCCCAAAAATAATATAAAAGTGTATAGCAAAGCCCATTAAACATCCAAAACATCATAAATAATAGCATGGAACAATAAATTATTATAGATACGTTGGAGACGTATCAAGCATCCCCAAGCTTAATTACTGCTCGTCCTCGAGTAGGTAAATGATAAAAACAGAATTTTTGATGTGGAATGCTAACCAACATAGTTTTCAATGCAAGTCTCTTAATTGTGGCATGAATGTTCAGATCTGAAAGATTCAAGACAAAAGTCTATATTGACATAAGAAATAATAATACTTCAAGCATACTAACAAAGCAATCATGTCTTCTCAAAATACTACGGCTAAAGAAAGTTATCCCTACAAAATCATATAGTCTGGCTATGTTCCCTCTTCATCACACAAAATATTCATATCATGCACAACCGCGGTTTCAGCCAAGCACTTGTTTTCATACTCTATTCTTTCAAACCATTCAACTTTCACGCAATACATGAGCGTGAGCCATGGACATAGCACTATGGGTGGAATAGAATGGTTGTTGTGGAGAAGACAAAAAGGAGGGAGATAGTCTCACATCGACTAGGCGTATCAAGGGGCTATGGAGATGCCCATCAATAGATATCAATGTGAGTGAGTAGGGATTGCCATGCAACAGATGCACTAGAGCTAAATATGTATGAAAGCTCAACAAAAGAAACTAAGTGGGTGTGCATCCAAATTGCTTGCTCACAAAGTCCTAGGGCATTTGAGGAAGCCCATCGTTGGAATATACAAGCCAAGTTCTATAATGAAAATTCCCACTAGTATATGAAATTGACTAAACCTGAGACTATCTATCATGAAGAACATGGTGTTACTTTGAAGCACAAGTGTGGAAAAAGATAGTAGCATTTGTCCCTTTTTATTTTTTTTTATTTTTTTTGGGCCTTTCTTTTTTCTTTGGCCTTTCCTTCTTTTTTTTCTTTTTTGGAGGGGCTTTTCTTTATTTAGCATTTCCTCACCTGGGACAATGCTCTAATAATGATGATCATCACACTTATATTGATTTACAACTCGATATTACAACTCGATACTAGAACAAAGTATGACTCTATATGAATGCCTCTGGCGGTGTACCGGGATGTGCAATGAATCAAGAGTGACATGTATGAAAAAGTATGCAAGATGGCTTTGCCACAAATACGATGTCAAACTACATGATCATGCATGGCAATATGAAAATATGAAGCGTGTCATATGAACGGAACGGCGGAAAATTGCATGGCAATATATCTCGGAATGGCCATGAAAATGCCATGATAGGTAGGTATGGTGGCTGTTTTGAGGAAGATATATGGTAGCTGTTTTGAGGAAGGTATATAGTGGGTGTATGGTACCGGTGAAAGTTGCGCGATACAAGAGAGGCTAGAATCCATGGACTCAACATTAGTCATAAGAACTCATATACCTATTGCAAAAATTTACGAGTCATCAAAACAAAGCAACCAACGCATGCTCCTAGGGGGGAGGTTGGTAGGAGTTAACCATCGCGCGTGCCCGACCTCCACACAAAGGATGACACTCTACAAATACCTCATGCTCTAACTTCGTCACATAGCGGTTCACCATACGTGCATGCTACGGGAATCACTAACTTTAACACAAGTATTTCTCAATTTCATAATAACTTCACTAGCATGACTCTAATATCACTATACTCATATCTCAAAACAATTATGAAGCATCCAACTTCTCTTCATATTCAATGCACTTAGTATGAAAGTTTTTACTACATTTATCTTGGATGCTTATCATGTGAAGGCTAGTTTCATAGCCAAAGAACATTACTGTCAGGGATATTACTAGCAGGTATAAACCGGCTAGGAAGATCTGGATTATGTTAATGTAGTTGTGTTATCATAAGCCCAGTAGGTTATCAGTTAGAGGTTACGGCCCGTGGAGGCTTAGGGCCCATATGTAAAACTTATGGTTTATGAACCGACATATCATGTAACTTGAGGTATAAGATAGAAAGAGCAGAGACCGAGGCGGACACGATTATGAGCCGGCCTCGGGACTCTGTAAACCGGACCGGGCATTGCCTCCTATATAAAGGGACGACCCGGCGACGGTTCAGGGACAAGCAACAACCCGTCGAGACACAGGCAAGCAATCCGCTCCTCATTTATCGGCGCCCAAGCAATACCAAATCAAACTAGACGTAGGCTTTTACCTTCATCGAAGGGGCCGAAATAGTATAAACCCTCTGTGTTCTTTGTGTGCTTTAACCTCTTCAAGCTAACCCGTGCGATGGCTCCACACCTAAGTCCTCTAAACCGGACATCTGCCGTGCTAATTCCACGACAGTTGGCGCCCACCGTGGGGCTATCGCACGATGGTTTCGAGTTCTTGAAGGGCAGCTTTGAAGGACTCAAGGGTTACGCGGTTGGCCGGATGACCAAGAGTCGCCGCGGCCGGATCTACATCGACGACGCAGGCTGGGGCCTCGAGGCCGATTCAATCGAATACGGGTACCGAGTCCCCTTCGGCAGCATCCACGTCTTCATCGGCAGGATTGGTGAACCGGGACCTGAGCCGGACATCTTCCCCAACATCGTCGAGCCGGCTTAGCGTGCGAGATCGGCCCGGATTCAGCCCACCATGAAGCGTATTTTCGTTGGAGCAGTACATGGAGTCCAAGCCGAGGACGGATCGGATTCTGGTGGCGAGACCGTTGTCTATTCTGACGATGAATCTTCATCTGGAGAGACCGAATCTCTGTATCTGTTGCAGGACGGCCGATCCGGGGGTGTATCCGATGGTGACAGTATTCCTGACCCTTTCGATCCGCCAAACCGGGTGGCTGTCTTCATGGCCGGATCACAGTCTATGCAGCAGCCCACGGTGACTGGGGCGTTCAGAGCAGAGGTAGCTGGTGCAGGGGCGAGCAGCCAAGCCCTCTCACCCTCTGACGCTCTATCCACCTTGGTCGAGAAGTTGACAGCACGCGCGATAACAGAGGTAGCTCCTGCCAATAAGGCGCAACATGATGCGGAGATCCTTCTGCTGAAGGGCCGGATTGAGCAAGCTAAACGGGATCTGGACGTAGAGAAGGCCATGATGGTTACAAGGCAAGCAGAGCTGGATTCCCAAGCTTTCCGGCTCAGGATTGATCAGGATGCTGCGCAGGAGGTAAGGAACAGAAGGTATCAAACTCATCTACCGCCGGTCTATGAGGCAATGAATCTCTTTGGCACACCGGTAGCGGGAGCCAGCTATAACCTAGAAGTAAACCGGGGAGGAGCCACAGGAGCAGGCGCGCCGGTTCTATAGCCGGCCGGAGAGCGAAATCGTAAGGTTGTGCCCACGCCGCACATCCCCACCCTCCTGGCCCGTTGGATAACATTGTCGCCGCCGCTTCACGACTGGCCGCTTTACCTATTGAGGGGACATCCCCCGTGGCGATGGAAGCGCACAGCGTCAAGGAATTGCTGGACACAGCGTTGACGCAGCAGCAGGCGTACTCTTACAGCAAGGAGAGGATTCATTCAATGCCCCGCCATAGCAGGAGTTACACTAGGCATTGGGATGAACCGGAAGTGTCTAGCAGCGAACGGAGACGTCACCGTCACAGGCAGGATAATCCGGCAGGAGTAGAGGCGCACGCCCGGAGGCGATGAACCGGGCCAGACCTACCGCCCGCGAGGATACCCATCAAATGACGCTGGTTCACCCAACCACAGCAGAGATAGGAGTCACGGCGAGTTCCTTTGGAGTACAGTGTCTTGTCCCCGCTTTACGAAGCGTAAGGTTACCCAAAGACTTCAAAGGTCCACGCAAGGTGCCCAACTATACGGCAGACCTGGCTCCAGAGGCGTGGATTGAGAGCTATGAGATGGCTATGGAGATGCTAGATGTGGTTGAAGCAGCATGCGCCAAGTATTTTACCATGATGCTTGAGGGTACAGCCCGGACATGGTTAAACGGCTTACCACCTAGCTCCCTCGGATCATGGGATGAGCTGCGTCGCCAGTTTATCAAAAATTTCAAAGACATGTGCAAGCAGCCAATGTCAGTAGTAGACTTAGCGGCATGTGTTCAAGGAGAGCAGGAGCCTAGGAGCACCTGGGTGCGGCGAGTGTCAGAAATATTACACTCTTCCAATAGCATCAATCCCAGTACAGCGATAGTGACACTGGAAAACAATTGTCGGTTTGAATCTCTGAAGCTGAAGTTGGGACGGCTCAAGCGGGATTGTAATGACATGGGGACACTCATGAGCGCTTTGGTGAAGTATGGGGACTCTGATAACGCCAAGTACCCGAGGCAGATGGAGACAAGTCCGGGAAAACAAACAAGGCTGGTAAACCGGCACAGGCTAATCCGGCTGGAACAAGTTTTAATGGTAAGCGAAAGGCAGAGGGCGGCTCTGATTTTCTGGCCAATACCAATGTTCAAGGAAACTTTCAGCGCCGCAAGGGTAGGCCGCCTCCACGGAGCGGAGGAGGAACCGTCAATCTGGATCAACAGCTGAACGAGCCTTGCCCGAAACATAACACGCCGGAACATCCGGCTAAACATACATGGGGGCAGTGCCGGATCATGGTAGAGGCCATGTGACAAGCCAAATATGACAATGGACCACCGGGCGGCGGCTCGAGTTCCGGTTTTCAAGGTCCGGGTCACCAGGGTAATGGGTCCGGATCAGGATATCATGGCGGCAACAATAACTACAACCAAGGCAACCACCAGCAGCATGGTCAGGGCAGTTATAACAACCAAGGCAACCACCAGCACGGTCCGGGTGGTTACAATAACCAAGGTAATCAGCAGCGTCAACAGTAGCAGCAATCCGGATATCAGAGTAATCCGAAGGAGCTAAGTAGTGCACAGTACCATGTCTTTACTACGAATTTGTGCAAAAGAGATCAAAAAATCCTGAAGCGGGCGGTACATGCAGTTGAACCGGCAACCCCACATTTTCTGCGTTGGTCAGAACAGCCTATTGTATGGACCAGAGAGGATCACCCGCCACGGATTGATAATCCAAGCCAGTTGGCCTTAGTGGTGGCACCACAGGTGGGTGGCTACAAATTCACAAAGGTACTCATGGATGGCGGCAGCAGTATCAACATCTTATATTACGAGGCTTTCCGTCGTATGGGGTTGACGGACAAGAAGTTGAGACAGTCCAATACAGTGTTCCATGGAGTGGTGCCAGGTAAATCGGCTTACCCAGTTGGGAAAATTGATCTGGAGGTCACCTTTGGAGATGAGCAGGACTCCAGGTCAGAGAGAGTAACCTTTGAGGTTGTAAAAATCCGGAGCCCATATCATGCTCTGTTTGGAAAGCCGGTTTACGCCAAGTTCATGGCTAGACCGTGTTGTGTTTATCTACAGCTCAAGATGCCGGGTCACAAGGGAACCATCACGGTTCATGGAAGTCATAAGATTGCATTGGAGTGCGAGGAAGGAGACGCAGCCTATGCAGAGGCAGTATGTGCTACAGAGGAGTTAAAGTTTAACAAAGACAGCGTTGATCCAGCAAACATGTCCCCGTTAAAGAAGCCAACTACAAAGCATGATCCGGCGTTGAACTTTAAATCAGCAGAGGAAACCAAGCAAATTGACTTTGTGCCAGGCGATTCATCCAAGCAGTTCACTATCAGCGCTAACCTTGACCCCAAATAGGAATGTGCGCTCATCGAGTTCATCCGTGAGAACCGGGATAACTTTGCATGGAAACCTTCTGACATGCCAGGTATACCGAGGGAACTCGCTGAGCACAGTCTTAATATTGATACGAAGTTCAAACCGGTCAAGCAGTATCTGCGTCGCTTCAACGAAGAAAGGCGCAAGGCTATAGGTGAGGAAGTGGCCAGACTTTTGGCCGCATGGTTCATAGTTGAGGTGTTCCATCCGGAGTGGTTGGCTAATCCGGTTCTGGTGTCGAAGAAAAATGGAAAGTGGAGGATGTGTGTGGATTACACAGACCTAAACAAGGCTTGTCCAACTGATCCTTTTGCTCTCCCCCGTATTGATCAGATCATTGATGCTACGGCAGGATGTGAGTGGCTAAGTTTTTTGAATGCATATTCAGGGTATCACCAGATCAAGATGGCAGTTAAGGACCAGGAGAAGACAACCTTCATAACTCCCTTTGGAGCCTTCTGCTATGTATCTATGCCCTTTGGGCTCAAGAGTGCCCAAGCAACTTACCAGCATTGCGTACAGAACTGTCTTAAGGGGCAGATTGGAAAAAATGTCCATGCTTATGCGGATGTCATCGTTGTAAAATCAAGGAAGGAGGAAACGCTGATAGAAGACCTAAGGAAAACCTTTATCAACCTCCGGGTTTATAAGATGATGCTTAATTCGGAGAAGTGCGTTTTTGGTGTTCCAGCATGCAAGCTCCTTGGGTTCTTAGTTTCAAACAGAGGAATAGAGGCCAATTTGGAGAAGATCAAGGCGATCACATCCTTGACTAAACCAGCTTGTATCAATGATGTCCAGCGCATTGCTGGCCGGATTACAGCGTTAAGCCGATTCATCAGCCGTTTGGGAGAAAAGGCAATTCCGCTTTATCTGATGCTCAAAAAGACAGATCGGTTTATATGGAGTGATGCTGCGAACACTGCATGTGAGGACTTGAAGCGGCAATTAGCAGAACCGCCGGTCCTTGTTGCCCCTGTTGACAACGAGCCGCTGCTGTTATACGTGGCCGCCAATGCCCGTGCAGTTAGCATGGCAATTGTGGTAGAGCGCAAAGAGGCAGGTAAGGAATATCCGGTTCAGCGCCCAGTTTATTACGTCAGTGAGGTTCTAATTGAATCGCAGCAAAGGTACCCACATTGGCAGAAGCTGGTATATGGCGTGTTCATGGCAAACCAGAAGCTGAAGCACTACTTCCAGGGCCACCCAATCACTGTTGTTAGCTCAGCTCCGTTGGGGGATATAATCCAGAACAGAGAAACCACTGGCAGAGTAGAAAAGTGGGCCATTGAGCTTAGCCCACATGGATTGAAGTATGTACCACGTACTGCTATCAAATCCCAAGCATTGGTAGATTTCATCAATGATTGGATAGAATTGCAAGCACCAGAGGAGAAGCCGGATCATACATACTAGACTATTCACTTCGACGATTCAAGGCAATTAGAAGGCTCGGGGGCTGGAGTCGTGTTAACTTCCACACGAGGTGACAAGTTTTGTTATGTCCTCCGACTAATGTTTCCTTGCACTAACAATGCGGCTGAATATGAACCACTGGTTCATGGTCTGCGGATGGCTAAGGAGATGAACTTGAGCCAAGTCAAGTGCTTTGGTGATTCAGATTTAGTGGCGCAACAAGTATCTGGCAAGTGGGACTCCAAAGACCCTCTCATGGCGGCTTACAGGCGAGAAGTTGAAGCAATTGCAGGATGTTTCAAATGATATCAGGTGGATCACATAGACCGGCGGAAAAATGAGGCGGCCGATGCTCTAAGCCGGCTGGGATCTCAGCGTAAACCAGTGGCACCAAATACTTTCTTAGACGAGCTGCACAGTCCATCAGTTCAGGTATCATCGAAGGAGCGGCACTTCATGTTATTCCGGATTGGACACTCCCTTACTTGGCGTACCTGAGCCGAGGAGAGTTGCCAGATGATGAGATTGAAGCTAGGCAGATAATCCGGCGCTCCAAGTCCATGACAATGGTTAACGAAGAACTTCATCACCGCAGTGTTTCTGGGGCGTTTTAGCAGTGTATATCATTAGAGGAAGGTTGTGATATTCTTCGAGAGATTCATGAAGGAGATTGTGTTCATCACGCCGGTTCAAAATCCTTGGTAACTAAAGCTTTCCGTCATGGGTTCTACTGGTTAACAGCCCATGCTGATGCGGAGGATCTAGTCCGGAAATGCGACGCTTGTCAGAAATTCTCACGGCGTGCTCTTGTTCCGGCACAGGAGCTAGGGATGATTCCAATTACTTGGCCGTTTGCAACTTGGGGGCTTGATATGGTTGGGCCTTTTAAACAATCCCAAGATCAAAAAACTCACTTGTTGGTGGCAATGGACAAATTTACAAAGTGGATTGAGGCAGAGCCTGTCAGTAAGTGTGATGCGACAACAGCGGTTAAATTCATCAAGAAGGTAATTTTCCGGTTTGGCTTTCAACACAGCATTATCACTGATAATGGCACCAATCTATCTAAAGGAGAGATGGAAGAGTTTTGCCAAAGGGAACATATTCGTCTGGGTGTGTCTTCAGTAGCTCACCCTCAATCCAATGGTCAAGCTGAAAGGGCCAACCAAGAGATTTTGCGAGGCATCAAGCCCCGGCTTATGACTCCCTTGCAAAGAACGCCAGGGTGCTGGGTCGAGGAGTTGCCTTCTGTCCTCTGGGGCATCAACACTACGCCTAACAAGTCTACAGGTTATACGCCCTTCTTCATGGTGTATGGTGTTGAAGCGGTTCTTCCAAGTGATATCCGGCACGACTCACCACGGGTAGCAGCTTATGTTGAAGCGGCCAATGAGCAAGCAAGACAGGACGGTTTAGACTGGCTGGACGAAGAACATGACATAGCACCAGCATGATCTGCAATATATCAGCAGGACCTACGCAGATATCACAGTCGCCGGGTTAAGACCAGGACGTTCCCGGAGGGGGACCTGGTACTCCGGCTTATACAAGACCAGACAGATATGCACAAGCTATCTCCACCTTGGGAAGGACCCTTTGTGGTCAGCAAGAACCTACACAACGGTTCATACTACCTTGTGGATGTTCGAGAACACAAAGACTCACAGACAGCAGAGGAAGAGACGAAGAGGTCGTGGAATATTGCTCTTCTACGGTCTTACTACACTTGAGCCATGAGCTCCGCTTCATGTATCATGTATATATTATGATTAATAAATAAACCGGCACCCCTGGTAAACCAGGGGATCAGCCGTTTTTCTTCTAAATAAGTGTCTTATGGGAGTTAACTCAGATGCTTTGATCAGTCTATTTTGATATGCAGGACAATTTTATAAGGGACCAACCAGGACTTGCCATTCAAGCGCAACTCTTTCATAGGTACCCTACCTCCACGGTCACTAGGGGGCTACGGATCACATTCGAATCCTCGATTAATCCCTTCTGGTCCGGTTTATATGATTGTATTCGAATCATCGCCCCTTGGATTACATCCATTGATTGGCAAAAGAAATCAATAAGTTCTTGCTCCTTGGATTACATCCATTGATTGGCAAAAGAAATCATCACCCTTTGGATTACATCCATTGATTGGCAAAATAAATTCTTGCTCCTTGGATTACATCCATTGATTGGCAAAAGAAATCAATAAGTTCTTGCTCCTTCGATTACATCCATTGATTGGCAAAAGAAATCAATAAGTTCTTGCTCCTTGGATTACATCCATTGATTGGCAAAAGAAATCATCGCCCCTTGGATTACATCCATTGATTGGCAAAATAAGTTCTTGCTCCTTGGATTACATCCATTGTTTGGCAAAAGAAATCATTGCTCCTTGGATCACATCCATTGATTGGCAAATATGGAGCCTGGCAGCTCGGAAAAAGCCTCGACTACATGGTCTTATTTGCAACAGTGTTTTGCGTTTTGCGATTTTTCAAAGTTTTTTGTGGTTAACCAAGTTTTTGATACGGAACTGGGCAACTTCAAAGTCGACCACATATCTATAAAAGTCTGGGTCATAGAACACCAGCATGATTTAAACCGGTGTTTATCATAGCCCGGAACAATCATTGGGCAAACGCCAAAATGGGCCAAGAGCCTCATTGTAATCTACACGTTCAATAATGCCTACCGGATTAAGGAGGTCAGGCACACTTAATCGAAGGTATGAAGTATTTTTTAGTATAAAACAGATACTCTTTCAATATATATGCCTATGGGAGCAATGTAATAGGTCCGGTGGTAAACCGCCAGGACATCTTTTTAAGCGTTGTCTATGCAGATACACATAACATAAAAGGATCAACCATAGCAGACAAGGGATTAAAATTGGCAGCCGCCAAGTCAAGCTGTGACATCCGGATTAAGACAGACAATGTTTCGAACTATCCTATTACAAGGCACTAAGCAGTTTATGATTCTTCTTCCGGCTGCGAAGGCTTAGGATCGGCTTGTTCCGGCACTTCTTCATCTTCTTGAAGCGGCTGGAAGTCAGGAACGCGCCAGTCGATCTTGGATAGTGCACGGAAGTACATTTCCTCGGTAATAAGATCGGATGGATTAATATCTGGAGCGAAAGTATGGGCACGCACTGGCGGGATCAGATTATCGGTATCATAAACTGGACGGTCCACCCGTTCATTTTCTAAGTCATATGCCGGATGATACCTGGTCAGATCCGCTTCATCAGCAAGCTTGATGGCAAGAGGGCGCATCTCCTTGGTTAAAGCACGGAGGTCCTGGCCAGAGAAGGCAGATCCATCTTCCTTATTACTAGGATATCCACTCATAGCTTCCTCCGGATCAAAATCCGGAACCCATGCCTTGGCCCGAGTTAGTGCTACAAGAGAACCAGCCCTTGCAGCAGATTTCTTCACTTCCACCAAGCGCATAGGCAGGATGGATAGCTTCTCTAAGGTACCTTGGATAGTGGTTGGGGCCGCTTTCTGATGAGACATTGCACTTATAATCCTTTGAGCGCCGGAATACAGCTGCTCCACCAAGGTATAAGAGGCCTTGAGCTTCTTGCGAATGTCATCTCCAAGATGAGTTATGCGTCGCCCTACATATGATTGTTAAAGTTAAACCGAAGCGGAACAAAGATAACAGAGATGAAAATATATGCAAATTAAGTACCCACCAAAGATAGAAGAAGTCATAAGTTCTATTTGTTGTCTTAAACTGGTCAGCTCTTGCGTCACCGGATTAAGGGCAGCTTCAGCATCCTTTGCTCTTTTCTCAAGGGCGTTCCTCTGAACCTCCCGGGCTGACCGCTCCGCTTCAAAATCCTTTTTCAACTTTTCGGCGCTGGTTAAGTTCAGATCAAGCTCTTCCTTGGCTTTGGTAGCAGCAGTTTCAGTAGCAGCCAGTCTATTCCGGAGCTCAGTTACTTCTGCAGCCCTCCGGGTCAAGTCAGCCTACAAGGAGATCAAATGGAGTAAAAGGCAATTCAGATAAGTCTCAAGCATATAAACAAGTTATCCACTTTACACTTGGGGCCTAATGTACAGTTGAAGTATTAAAAGAGAAATTCAGACAAGTCCCAGACACATAAAACAAGTTATGCCCCTGGCACTTGGGGGCTAATGTAAGATCATTTTGCATACATTGGAAGTGCCGGTTCACCTACAAAGAAGCTAAACCGAAACTTGGGGGCTACTATGGCCTAAAGACAGGAGTACAAAGAATACAAAACAAAGACAAGTGAAGGAAGTTACCTCGTACTTATCCTTCATCATATTAACCAAGCCCAATTCATAATCGCGGCTGGTATGAAGCCCGTTCAAATACCCAGAATAAAGTTCCTGGGAACTCAATTGGGCATAGCTGGACAAGTCTGTGCTCCACTTACCCTTTTCCTGTTGAAGCTTTTCCTCCTTAGTAGAATGTTTGGCTAAGATGGTAGGTTCGGCAGGAGCGGTAAAACCTAAACCGGTTATCTGAACATCCAGGGAAGAAGCAGTAGTTGGTTGAGAAGGAGCAGCTGTAGGTACCGGACTAACAGGAGCCGGGCTAGCCCGAGGAGGGCTAACCCGGACTGGACTAGCCGGATCAACTACATTCTCCGTATTGATATTTTCCGGAGCAATAGTATCATCATGATCCATGGGAGCAGGATCGCTCTCTGGAGGGATGACTTCATCCGGATCAGCTGCCGGTTCAGCGGTAGCAGTCTCGGTAGCCGTTTTGGCGGCTTTCGCCTTCTTGCTAGGCTTGGGCTTGATGGAGAAAATTGAAGGAACAATGAGAATCATCAAGGTACAAATACAAAAATAATCCGGATAATGAAAGGGACTTACCCAGGCACGGTCTTCAGCACAGGAACCTGTGTGGCAGTTGACTCACCAGAAGAGGACAAAGGAGTCTCCTGATAGTTAGGATCAGACGGTTTAAGCGGTTTACTTATAAGTCAGGCCTTTGGATGGAGAAGAGTTGGAAAAAATAAAACCTCGGAGCGGCGCCTGTGAGCCGGAATAAGAGATATTCCGGAGGATTCTACTACATGGCCACTATGGCGCGTAGTCCGGCGTGCTTCATGCTGCTTCTTCTTCAAAAGAAGTTTGGGGTCCAGTTGAGCGTAAGGATGAGAAAAAGGGTATTTCCGGGACGCCCGACGAATTTTGGGCGCTGGCGGTTCAGAGTCTGAAGAAAGAGAGATTACCTCAACTTCTGCTTCTTTACTTCCTTCAGCCAAATCATGTGGAAAGACACTTTTAACATAAATTTGGATAAAGGGAAATTAAAACATATCAGGATCAATTCATACCTCGGAATCCAGATCATCTTCCTCAGGATGTGAACCGGAGGCAGCGGCCGCCTTTTTCTTCTCGATAACATACGTCTTCCGGCGTGGCTGCTTGCCTGACTTATCTTGAGGTTTTCTCTTCCAAAAGGGGTCGTTGGCCTGTGCAGAAGATAAAAAATAAATAGAAGACAATTGATATGGATGGATCAGAATAAGCAGAAGAGGTCAGAAAAAACTTACTGCTGGCGGTTTGTTGTTTTCATAGAATGGAGCCAATCCAGTCCGGCTGCACTCTTCCAGGGAGATGTTGAGCATTTTCTTTGTGGAATCAGTGACTTCTTTCTCAGGAAGTATTATGTCAATATGGCGCTGAGGGTCATCCGTTTTTCCGGTATACTGGCACATCAGGCTGGAGCGCCGGCTCAGTGGAAGGATGCTCCAGGCGAGCCAATAGCAAACAAAGTCTACTCCAGTTAAACTGTTGGCCATAAAGGCCCTAAGCTTAGCAAGCTGAGGGGCAAACTGGGCCCGCTCTGGAGCACTAAGGCGCTGCGGCAGGGGATGATCCTCAGGTAGACGATGGGCACGATAACCCGACAGTGGGTTTTCTCCTTCAGGCGAGGTGTCTTTACAATAGAACCATGATTGGTTCCATTCCTTGGGGTGTGTATGGAGAGCAGCGTGAGGGAAGGTCACATCACTTCTCTTCTGAATACTAACACCGCCCAACTCTTGATGCGGTCCGGTAGTAAACTCTGTCCGCCGGTTTAAGTGGAAAAAGTCCCGGAACAAATCCACTGATGGTTCTTCTTGAAGGTATGCTTCTGAGAAGACTTGAAAATTGCAAACATTAGATATAGAATTCGGACCTATATCTTGAGGATGGAGCTGAAAAGCGGCCAGCACATCCCGGAAATATTTTGAACCGGGAGGACTAAAACCCCGGGCCATGTGATCAAAGAAAATGATGACTTCTCCTTCTTTAGGGGTAGGGGAACACTCATCTCCTGGGGCCCGCCATTTCAGAACCGCTTGGGGGCCTAGAAGACCAATTGTAGTGGCGTTGGTTAAATCCTCTTCCGTAATGCGGGAAGGAGCCTAGTTGCAACAAACGAACTGCTTGGCAGCCATCTTGACTAAAGGAAACGCTGAAAGATACAGTGCAAAATCCGAATTACTAAGTACTGAAGCGTAAACCGGAGCGTATCATCAAATTATATCGACGGTTTAGACAAGGGACTAATGGCATTGACAACCCGGAAGCAGATGTGAAACGAACTGCTACCAGTTTATGATAACAGAAAAGAGGAGGCTAAACCGTCGGGCTTATGACTAATTCTTTACAAGAGGAGCATATGATTGGTTAAACCGGTGAGTAGCTTACAGATCTACAAGACGAAGAAACAGGTTTCTACAGAAGGCTAAAGTAAAAATGGATCTGAGACGTAAGAAAAAGATGAAATATATGCTTTGCTTATACAGGAAGAACCATGAAGGGTTTCTACAGACCAAATGAATCTAAGGTTTAAATCTAAGGTTTGAATTTAAGGTTCGAATCTAAGGTTTAAACTACGGAGCAGGAGCGCATTCAAAACGAATCCAAGGTTTAAATCTACTGCAAAGATAACCCACAGGGATGAACAGCAAAGCTTCAAAGACGTCATGGCGGAGGCTATGGAGGAACCCTAGATTAAGATCTACATTGAGAAGAAAGGAGTACCTGAGAAAGAAGAAGTCGGCAGCGGAGTATTCTGGACACGGTTCAGGGTGATGCAGCGGCCTGGCTTGACAACGGTGACGGGCACGAAGACGACGGCGGAGCTTCGGACGACGGAGGAAGACGAAGTGCGGAATGAAGAAAAAAGACAGGGCTCAGCGGTATTTAAAAAGCTGGTGAGGTGAAACGGCAAGCGCGGGAATCAAGGAGGTCAGAGATTGGATAAAGATTCTGTTGTCGCCTCGATCTTCGGGATAGCATTTAAACAATGGTAACAAACAGAAGTGAGCAATAAATGCGGAGGTGATGTCACGACAAATTGAGATGATTTCCGGAGATGACGTAATAGCCGGTTTACAAAGCAGAGAAGCTACAGAGAGGAAATTTATGCAAAGACTTAGAAGACTGACATGAACAAAGTAGTTGTGTAGGCCTAATGTCAGGGATATTACTAGCAGGTATAAACTGGCTAGGAAGATCCGGATTATGTTAATGTAGTTGTGTTATCATAAGCCCAGTAGGTTATTGATGGCTTCTCGCCCCTCGTTGGTTACCCCAAGTGGAAGGTTTGAGATGAAGTGTTGCGGTAGTTTTCCCTTGGCAAAGATACCAAGGATCGATTTCCCCTGAGACTCCTAGTTTCAACAAGAAGGTGTCAACTGCTAACTGCGCCAGATATTAGCAATCAACTTGGACCTGCACACAGATACAAATAACTTTGCTCCCAACGAGTACAGAGAGGTTGTCAATCCCTCCGGCCTTGTCGTTTACAAAGGGTCAAATGCAAGAGATAATAGTGATAGGTAAAACTGTAACTAGCATGTAAAAGCAGAAAGTAAATAGCGGATGTGATCAGTGGTGGTAATATGGACCGGGGTCCCATGATGTTCACTAGTGATGTCTCTCTCCCAAAAGACGATAAAACAGCTATGTGAGGTAAACGAATTACAGCTGGGCAATTGACAGAATTATGTGCGCAAACCAATGCTAACTAGGTTGCAAGAAAGGTAGAGGTTCAAAGCATGGGCGGTACGCCAAGGCAAGTAGACCGAAATCCATCTTTTTTTTTTGCGGGAAAGACCGAAATCCATCTGCATCTACTACTAATCATCCACCTTGATATATCTATCCAGAACATCTTCCTGGTATTAAGTTGCGAGTCCCACCCATAGTGTAAACTCAAAGCAACAGACAACTGCATTAAAAGAACTTTGTGTAAGGTAAACAATCCTTGCACCCGCGGGCACAACCACCGTTGTTTTCCCCCTTGTGGCAACAGCACATCCTCTAGACTCATGTTTCTGTCACTCAAGCTAGTCATCGAGGGGCATGAACCCACAATCAAGCATAACGTTCCCTCTTGGAGTCACTACCTACTACTTGGCCAAAGCAATAAATAACAACGGAGAACATGCAAGAATTACTTACGAACATAAATATAAAAGAGGTGAATCAAATATATTCCTCAAACACAATCTGAACATAATCTCACAATCCATCGGATCCCAGCAAACTCAACATAGCAACAGCATAAGGATTACATATGTGCCTCGATCATGTAGGGCAGCTCACGAGGTCTAATTAGTGAAGCACAAGAAGGGGAGGAGAACATCACATAGCTACTGGTCATGGACCCATGGTCCAAGGGAGACTACTCACAACTCATCCGGGAGGCGTCCATGGTGGTGGAGAGGCTCCCGGTGGTGATCCTCCCCTCCGGCAGGGTGCCGGGAAGAGTTCTCCTGGTGCTCCCGATCTTGGAAGCGCGGCGGTGGCGGAACAGAGATGAGATCGCGAAAAAGGGTTCCGTCCTCGAGGGTTTCGGGACGCGTGTTAAATATATGCCAAAGGGGGGCATCAGCGGAGGCCTGGGGGGCCCATGCGCCCCCCCGGCGCGGCCAGGAGGGGGGCTGCGCCACCAGGGCGCCTGGAGCCCTGGTGGCCCCCCTCCGGCCCTACTTCGGTCGTGTGGAAGCTTCCGGAACGCTGATTTTTTATATAATTTTTCCGGGTTTTTTCTGGCAGTTTACGTGATGGGAAAACCTGAAATACAAAAATAGCAGAAAACAGAAACTGGCACTGGGGTGCACTGAGTTAATAGGTTAGTCCAAATATGATCAAAAGTGTATGGAAGTGTATAAATATCATAGCAATATCACATAAAAGAGGCATGGAGCAAGCAGAAATTATAGATACGTTTTGGACGTATCAACATCCCCAAGCTTAATTCCTGCTCGTCCTCGAGTAGGTAAATGATAACAAGCATAATTTCTGTGGTGACATGCTATTAACCATATAAGGACTTTTTATTGTCACATGACAAAAGCTTACTGAGACAATGAATCTGTAGTAATTAAGTTGCCTTATGAGAAAATCACAAAGAACTGAATGTTTTACAACATGATACTGAAACATCAAATAGATTTGTAATGAGCATGGTGTGCAAATATGATAAAGTAATATCTCGCTTGCCCCCTTTAGTGAAGCAAAACATAAATGCAGGGGCACCTCCAAGGTTTAAGTGATGACTAGATGGTACTTTGGGACAATGCACATTACACTCAGAATGACAATCATGCTCTCAGTAGTTGGTGCTTAAAGAAGGCGGAGACTCTCGAACCGTGGCTTTTGTTGGCAAGGTTGAAAACCCGTGGTCTGAAACAAAGACAAAGCATGTACCAGAGCTCTTGGTTTTAAAAACAGAAATAAAAATTAATTTTTTTAGATTATGCATGTTTCGTCAACGAATGCTAGCAGATAACTCAATTACTTCTCGAGCTGGACAAGTTTCGAGGAACGGCTCCCGAATGAGGACGATCACATCCTCTTAATCTCCTTTGTTTATCACTACCAAAGTTTTCTGATTTCTCATGAACAAAGCGTGAAGGAGGGTTTGTTTGTTTATATTATTTTTTTAATGAGCCGAGCGCACTTATGGGTTTGCACATTAGACATGCAATCCCGGGGTGAAGCTTGTCCAACTTAAAAAGATCATGAATTTACTACTACTTCCTCATGAACTAAAATAGAGGCACAAAAGAGAAATGCTTTTTTTGAATAATTTCGAGATGGTACATGAAAGTCTTCGTTAGGAATGGCAGGTAAATACCATGTATAGGAAGGTATGGTGGACTCATATGGCATAACTGGTTTAAAGGATTTTGGATGCACAAGCAGTCAGTCCGCTTAGTATAGGTGGAGGTTAGCAAAAGACTGGGAGCGACCAACTAAGAGAGCAATGACGGTCATAATCATGCAGAGCGACCAAGCAACATTGAGTCAGGCATGGAAGTTATATCGCTACTCAGAAATAAAAGATCATCAAGGCTTGACAGACTTTCTTTACAGTCTTAAATATGCGTGAGCATACGCCAAGTCAATCAAAATAAATTCTTGAAGGAAGATATTACTAAACCATACCACATCATAGCCAAACAAATCATGTTGGTACTCCAATAACACATTGGGAACCCCCTAGCTATTTGAGACTAACCATAAGAAAACATGAACTACTAAGCACCATTATGCACGTAGCATTTTTATCATAGACATATCGACCAATGCAACAAAAGCAAACTCTCTTAATAAGATAAGCATGATAACGAAAGAGAGTTCAAGCGACCAACTAAACAAAAGCTCTTTAAAAAGATAAGCATGAAAACTAAGAGCTGAACATGATAGTAGCTATTGAAAGACAAAGAACATACACAGCAAAGATAAACATGAAAATTCTATGTGGTGTTCTAGGTTGAAGTGGAGCGTGTCTCTCTCCCACACAAAGAAAGCTAAGTTCCAACTCGTTATGAAAAGCTAAAGAAAACTAAAAAGCAAGACGCTCCAAGCATAGCACATAACACATGAAGTGATAAAAATATAGTGGAACAAAAGACGAACTGATAATTGTTGATGGAGAAGTTGATGCACGGGGGCATCCCCAAGCTTAGACGCTTGAGTCTCCTTGAATATTTCTTGGGGCGCATGGGGGCATCCCCAAGCTTGAGCGCTTGACACTCCTGAATCTTTTTATCATCTTCCCTCGCACACTTGAAAACTCCCTTCATACATAACTCATCATAATCTGATTAGCGAGGTTAGTACCCATAATAAAATAATTGTTCCTTGCTGGAAATAAGGATATTCTTGAAGATATACTGTTTATCAAGATTGCCAAAAGGTTTTTGCAAAGAAAAAGCAAGCTCAAGGTTTGCAAAATGAAGGAAAGGCAAAACAGGACAGAATCTGTGAAAAACATAACAGCAGGTAGTAAATGATTTTTTCGGGGCAGTTCTGCAACTCTAATCAAAAAACACAGAACAGACGCCCGAAAGACAATTATATAGAGCACGCTGTCGAAAAAATTCAGACTAAAAAGATGATCTGGTAATTTTATACGAATTTTTCAATCCAAGGACAGAATCTGTTTCCTGGACAGCACGTCACAACTTTTGAACTATCTTGCAATCAGAGGCTACACTTGGCACAAAGTTGAAAAGTAAAGATACAATGATGATGCTACTGTAGTAACAACATCAAGACACAACAAAAGCAAAATAAAATTTTATTCATTGTGGGTTGCCTCCCAAAAGCGCTTTCTTTTATGCCTTTAAGCTAGGCATAATGCAAAAAGATCAAGTTGTATCAATTGAACCATCATCAAGATCATCAAAAAGCTCTTCAATAGTACAACTAATCTTAAGAGGACTTTCAAATAAAGGCCTCATAGAGATACTTCTAGGGAGAAGACCAAAAGGATAAAAGTCAAGGGAAGATTCATTTATAAATTCATCAAAGAGAGGTGTTTCTTCCAAAGTCTTTACAGTTTTAACCCCTTTGGCAATAGATGGATTACTTTTAGAGCGGGGAGCCTTTGGAACGTGAACGAACTTAGGCTCCTTCTTTGCCGGAGTTTCTACCTTTCTGGTTTTGATTGAGGAGAAAGTGGTTCCTAGAGTATCAAAGATTTCCTCAATTTTGTCTATCCTAGAAGAGTCCAAGTCATGGGATTTGATGGTCTCCAAAGTTTTGAAAATTTTATGCATGGAGCTATCAAGCCTATTCAAATTCCCTTGGATTTTACGATCCAACTCGTTTATCTTATTAATGTTTGGCATCTCTAACTCTATCTTTTCAAGTTTTCTCATAATGTGAGCTAGGGTGATGTCCTCTTGAATGCTAACAACAGGGGGACTTCCAACAAGATTTTCAATAATACTAAGAGACTGCCAAACTTGGGCCTCTAGGAAATTTCCATTGATAGCAGTATCTAGAATAAACCTATTCCAAGAAGTAATTCCAACATAAAAATTTCTAAGCAGGATAGTAGTAGATTGCTTCTTGGTGGCTCTTTTTTGAGAATCATTAATTCTATACCAAGCATCTTTTAGACTTTCCCCACCTCTTTGTTTAAAGGTGAGAACTTCTGCCTCGCCAAAGACAAAAGGACCCGACATAATGACAACAAAAGAATGAGATAACTATTTTTGTGATTTTTGATAAAAGATACTAAAGCAAAAACTGAAAGGTAAACTAACAAGACTAAAAAGCAAAGGTAAAAGATAGCGTGCAACTCCCCTATCTTAAAGAGTGGAGTCCCCGGCGACGGCGCCAGAAAATTTTGCTTGATGGCTTCTCGCCCGTCGTTGGTTACCCCAAGTGGAAGGTTTGAGATGCAGTGTAGCGGTAGTTTTCCCTTGGCAAAGATACCAAGGATTGATTTCCCCTGAGACTCCTAGTTACAACAAGAAGGTGTCAACTGCTAACGGCGCCAGATATTAGCAATCAACTTGGACCTGCACACAGATACAAATAACTTTGCTCCCAACGAGTACAGAGAGGTTGTCAATCCCTCCGGCCTTGTCGTTTACAAAGGGTCAAACGCAAGAGATAATAGTGATAGGTAAAACTGTAACTAGCATGTAAAAGCAGAAAGTAAATAGCGGATGTGATCAGTGATGGTAATATGGACCGGGGTCCCATGATGTTCACTAGTGATGTCTCTCTCCCAAAAGACGATAAAACAGGTATGTGAGGTAAACGAATTACATCTAGGCAATTGACAGAATTATGTGCGCAAACCAATGCTAACTATGTTGCAAGAAAGGTAGAGGTTCAAAGCATGGGCGGTACGCCAAGGCAAGTAGACCGAAATCCATCTGCATCTACTACTAATCATCCACCTTGAGATATCTATCCAGAACATCTCGCTGGTATTAAGTTGCGAGTCCCACCCATAGTGTAAACTCAAAGCAACACACAACTGCATTAAAAGAACTTTGCGTAAGGTAAACAATCCTTGCACCCGCGGGCACAAGCACCGTTGTTTTCCCCCTTGTGGCAACAGCACATCCCCTAGACTCATGTTTCTGTCACTCAAGCTAGTCATCGAGGGGCATGAACCCACAATCAAGCATAACGTTCCCTCTTGGAGTCACTACCTACTACTTGGCCAAAGAAATAAATAACAACGGAGAACATGCAAGAATTACTTACGAACATAAATATAAAAGAGGTGAATCAAATATATTACTCAAACACAATCTGAACATAATCTCACAATCCATCGGATCCCAGCAAACTCAACATAGCAACAGCATAAGGATTACATATGTGCCTCGATCATGTAGGGCAGCTCACGAGGTCTAATTAGTGAAGCACAAGAAGGGGAGGAGAACATCACATAGCTACTGGTCATGGACCCATGATCCAAGGGAGACTACTCATAACTCATCCGAGAGGCGTCCATGGTGGTGGAGAGGCTCCCGGTGGTGATCCTCCCCTCCGACAGGGTGGCGGGAAGAGTTCTCCTGGTGCTCCCGATCTTGGAAGCGCGGCGGCGGCGGAACAGAGATGAGATCGCGAAAAAGGGTTCCGTCCTCGAGGGTTTCAGGATGCGTGTTAAATATATGCGAAAGGGGGGCATCAGCGGAGGCCTGGGGGGCCGAGGCGCCCCCCTGGCGCGGCCAGGAGGGGGGTCGTGCCACCAGGGCGCTTGGAGCCCTGGTGGCCCCCCTCCGGCCCTACTTCGGCCGTGTGGAAGCTTCCGGAACGCTGATTTTTTTATATAACTTTTCCGGGATTTTTCTGGCAGTTTACGTGATGGGAAAACCTGAAATACAAAAACAGCAGAAAACATAAACTGGCACTGGGGTGCACTGAGTTAATAGGTTAGTCCAAATATGATCAAAAGTGTATGGAAGTGTATAAATATCATAGCAATATCACACAAAAGAGGCATGGAGCAAGCAGAAATTATAGATACGTTTTGGACGTATCAGTTATGAGTCAGAGGTTACGGCCCGTGGAGGCTTAGGGCCCATATGTAAAACTTACGGTTTATGAATCAACATATCATGTAACTTGAGGTATAAGATAGAAAGAGCAGAGACCGAGGCGGACACGATTATGAGCCGGCCTCGGGACTCTGTAAACCGGACCGGGCGTTGCCTCCTATATAAAGGGACGACCCAGCGACAGTTCAGGGACAAGCAACAACCCGTCGAGACACAGGCAAGCAATCCGCTCCCCGTTTATCGGCGCCCAAGCAATACCAAATCAAACTAGACGTAGGCTTTTACCTTCATCTAAGGGGCCAAACTAGTACAAACCCTCTTTGTTCTTTATGTGCTTTAACCTCTTCAAGCTAACCCGCGCGATGGCTCCACACCTAAGTCCTCTAAACCGGACATCTGCCGTGCTAATTCCACGACAATTAGCATGCTGTTTTAATAGACTCCCAAAAGGATATAAGTGAAGCATGAGAGATCAAAAATCTCTGCAAAATATAATTACCACCATGCTCTAAAAGATATAAGTGAAGCACTACAGCAAAAACTATTCAACTCAAAAGATATAAGTGAAGAATATAGAGTGTTCTAACAATTCCTAGGACATATTTATCTCTCTCAAAATGGTATGTCCAACAAGGATAATTGTGACAAACTAACAAGCAAAGACTCAAATTATACATGACGCTCCAAGTAAAACACATATCATGTGGTGAATAAAAATATAGCTCCGAGTATAGTTACCGATAGATGAAGACGAAAGAGGGGATGCCTTCGCGGGGCATCCCCAAGCTTAGGCTTTTGGTTGTCCTTGAATTTTAACTTGGGGTGCCTTGGGCACCCCCAAGATTAGGCTCTTTCCACTCTTTGTTCCATAGTCCATCAAAGCAATACTCAAAACTTGAAAACTTTGCAACACAAAACTTAGACAAAAATCTCGTGAGCTCCGTTAGTATAAGAAAACAAACCACCACTCAAAGGTACTGTAATGAACTCATTCTTTGTTTATATTGGTGTTAAACCTACTGTATTCCAACTTCTCTATGATTCATACTCCCCAATACTACTCATAGATTCATCAAAATAAGCAAACAACACACGAAAAACAGAATCTATCAAAAACAGAACAGTGTGTAGTAATTTGTAACTTTCGCATACTTCTGTAACTCCAAAAAAATTGAAATAAATTGGTAAACGTGAGGAATTTTTCTATTAATCATCTGCAAAAAGAATCAACTAAATAGCACACTCCAGTAAAATCTGGTGACCATTCTAGTGAGTGCTAACGATTCTGTTTTTCACAGCAAGATCGTATAAACTTCACACAAGTCTTCCCAAACGTTCTACTTGGCACAAACACTAATTAAAACACAAAACCACATCTAAACAGAAGCTAGATGCAATATTTATTCCTAAACAGACGCAAAAAATAAAAATTATAAAATTGGGTTGCCTCCCAACAAGCGCTATCGTTTTACGCCCCTAGCTAGGCACGATACATAGATAGATCTAGGTATTGCCATCTTTGGAAAGCAATTCTTTAATTAAGCACTTGTGATTCTTAGGATCTTCTTTATCCCTATTGATAATCAAACTTTTGGGCCAGAAATCAAGAATTTCAATCGTGTCAAAAGGTTCTCTTGCAAAAGTAAGAAAATTAGGATGAACACTTATAGATTTAAGATCGGCAATTCCTTTACTAGATGGTTCACCCTTGTTTTTAGAAACATACATGAACTTAGACAATTTAGCGCACGACCTGCAAACTGGCATGACACGCCAGGTCAGTACATTGAATGTACTTGCAAGCTCACAATAAACCAAAAGCAATCTAGACAAACAACACCATGGCATTAGCAGGTTAATTCAGACATGAGTGTGATACTAACAGAACATCATGGCGTGCACAACTGAACATGATACAACCAGAACAATACAAGCATAGCATGAACATACCAACATGATGATACTACATGCAACATGATGATACTAACATGCACCAACTTACTCTGCTCGGGTTACCTCGTAACCTTCACATGCACAAACTTACCACCATAGACATCACACGATCATCTCAGGATTAAATCAAGCTTGGTATAAACAATACCGTAGTAATCATTAAATGACCACAAGGAGCTTGACCTTTACCATCGACTCTCGCAGAACATCCCAAATATCCAAAAACTCGGTATCCTTGATACCACCATGATCATCTCACGATCACATCCAACAACTCGGTATCCTCGATACCATGGTGATCATTCCGGCGATCAAAACCATGAACAACACTTGGTCGCAAACGGTGATATTTCCGACGATCACAACCAACTTATCTCATCATCGAACCGGGGTTGTTATTAAACAAGTTATTATTCTTACCATTGACTCACAGTGTGACCGACACGAACTGGGCCCTTATCCTCGGGCACGGCTATCGAGAGATTTAGACACACACACACACACACTCTGCACAAGTAGCGCACTATACCCACACCACAGAACCCATGGCCTCACACTCCCATTCGGGTGGACCAACGGCGTTTCGACAAAACCGTCCTACTTCCATGACACTATACTGGCCACTCCGACTCACTCCCCACTAGGCTAGTCCTGGGTGGCCCCATGTCTACCAAAGACACAATGACCACCGTCGTGGCCAAACGGTCCCAAACGGGGACCCGAGCTCAAAACAACAACAACAACAACAACAACAACAACAACGGGCACACAAGGCTTATGTCCACCTACCTGATCAGGGTAGCGCGCTGTTGGGGAACGTAGCAGAATTCAAAAAAATTCCTGCGATTCACCAAGATCAATCTAAGGAGTCATCTAGCAACGAGCATAATGGAGTGCATCTACATACCCTTTGTAGATCGAGTGCGGAAGCGTTCGAAGGAACGTGGATGTAGTCGTACTCTTCGCGTTCCTCGTCACCGATGATCCAAGCGCCGAATGGACGGCACCTCCGTGTTCAACACACGTACGGTACAGCAACGTCTCCTCCTTCTTGATCCAGCAAGGGCGGAGGAGAGGTTGTCGGAGATCCAGCAGCACGACGGCGTGGTGGTGGATGCAACAGGAAAACCTGCAGGGCTTCGCCGGCGCCCTGCGGAGGAGTAGGAAGTGTGACGGCAGGGGGGAGAGGCGCCAGAGGCTTGGGGTGCGGCTGCCCTCTCCCCCCCCCCACTATATACAGGGGCCAGGGGGGCGCCGGCCCTGGGAGATCAGATCTCCAGGGTGGGGCGGCGGCCAAGGGGGGAAACTTGCCCCCCCCCAAGGCATAGGGGGCGCCCCCTCCCCCTAGGGTTTCAACCCTAGGCGCATGGAGGGGGGCCATATGGGTGCGCCAGCCCACCAGGGGCTGGCCCCCTTCCCCTTGCGGCCTAGGGGACCCACCGGGATGGGTGGCCCCACCCGGTGGACCCCCCGGACCCCTCCGGTGGTCCCTGGACACTCCCGGTGAACCCCGGAGTTCACCCGATGGCCGAAACTGGACTTCCTATATATCATTCTTTACCTCCGGACCTTTCCGGAACTCCTCGTGACGTCCGGGATCTCATCCGGGACTCCGAACAACATTCGGGTTTCCATGTGCATGTATCTCTACAACCCTAGCGTCACCGAACCTTAAGTGTGTAGACCCTACGGGTTCGGGAGACACGTAGACATGACCGAGACGACTCTCCGATCAATAACCAACAGCGGGATCTGGATACCCATGTTGGTTCCCACGTGTTCCTCGATGATATCATCGGATGAACCACTGTGTCAAGGATTCACTCAATCCCATATGTTATTCCCTTTGTCTATCGGTACGGTACTTGCCCGAGATTCGATCGTCGGTATACCCGATACCTTGTTCAATCTCGTCATGGCAAGTCTCTTTACTCGTGCCGTAATCCATCATCCCGTGACTAACTCCTTAGTCACCTTGAGCTCATTATGATGATGTATTACCGAGAGGGCCCAGAGGTACCTCTTCGTGATACGGAGTGACAACATCCCAGTCTTGGTTCGTACCAACTCAACATACACTTCCGGAGATACCCGTTGCGTACCTTTATAGCCACCCAATTACGTTGTGACGTTTGGCAAACCCAAAGTATTCCTACGCCATCCGGGAGTTGCACAACCTCATGGTCTAAGGAATAAATACTTGACACCAGAAAAGCTTATGCATTACGAACTATACGATCTCGTGCTAGGCTCAGGATTGGGTCTTGTCCATCACATCATTCTCCTAATGATGTGATCCCGTTATCACTGACATCCTATGTCCATGGCCAGGAAACCGTGACCATCTGTTGGTCAACGAGCTGGTAACTAGAGGCTTACCAGGGACACATTGTAGTCTATATATTCACACATGTATCGCTGTTTCCGTACAATACAATTCAAGCATGAATAACAGACAATTATCATGAACAAGGAAATATAATAATAATACTTTTATTATTGCCTCTAGGGCATATTTCCAACAGTCTCCCACTTGCACTAGAGTCAATAATCTAGTTACATTGTGATGAATCGAACACCCATAGAGTTCTGGTGTTGATCATGTTTTGCCCGTGGAAGAGGTTTAGTCAACGGGTCAGCAACATTCAGATCCGTATGCACTTTACAAATATCTATGTCTCCATCTTGAACATAATTCCGGATGGAGTTGAAACGGCGCTCGATGTGCTTGGTCTTCTTGTGAAACCTGGGCTCCTTGGTAATGGCAATAGCTCCAATGTTGTCACATAAGAGAGTCATCGGGCTTGACGCGCTTGGAATGACTCCTAGGTCGGTAATGAACTCCTTCATCCAGACTCCTTCTTGTGCTGCTTCGGAAGCAGCTATGTACTCCGCTTCACATGTAGAATGCGCCACGACACTCTGCTTGCAATTGCACCAGCTGACTGCTCCACCATGCAAAATATACACGTATCCGGTTTGTGACTTCGAGTCATCCAGATATGTGTCGAAGCTAGCATCGACGTAACCCTTTACGACGAGCTCTTCGTCACCTCCATAAACGAGAAACATATCCTTAGTCCTCTTCAGGTACTTTAGGATGTTCTTGACCGCTGTCCAGTGTTCCATACCGGGATCACTTTGGTACCTCCCTACCAAACTTATGGCAAGGTTCACATCAGGTCTGGTACACAGCATGGCATACATGATAGAACCTATGGCTAAGGCATAGGGAATGACACTCATCTTTTCTCTATCTTCTACCGTGGTCGGGGACTAAGCCTTGCTCAATCTCATACCTTGCAAAACAGGCAAGAACCCCTTCTTGGACTGATCCATATTGAACTTCTTCAATATCTTGTCAAGGTATGTGCTTTGTGAAAGACCAATGAGGCATCTTGATCTATCTCTATAGATTTTGATGCCTAATATGTAAGCAGCTTCTCCAAGGTCCTTCATTGAAAAACTCTTATTCAAGTAGGCCTTTACACTTTCCAAGAATTCTATATCATTTCCCATCAGCAATATGTCATCCACATATAATATGAGAAATCCTACAGAGCTCCCACTCACTTTCTTGTAGATACAGGCTTCTGCCCAAGTCTGTATAAAGCCAAACACTTTGATCACATCATTAATGCGAATATTCCAACTCCGAGATGCTGGCACCAGCCCGTAGATCGAGCGCTGGAGCTTGCATACCTTGTTAGCATTTTCTGGATCGACAAAACCTTCCGGCTTCTGGGACCCCGACTCATAAGTCGTGATCACCGAATGCACGTGTACAGTGATCCCAGAGATCAATGCTCACTGAACACACAGAAGCTGAATAACAAGAGTCTTACATCCTTACATACCGTGTTACACAAATAGGACCATAATGGTCAAGTCTTGATTATATCATCGCAGCGGAAATCTTCAAAGACAAATGGGACCCATGCCATCTGCCTTAACCCTACAGGCATTCTGACTGGGAAGCGTCCTAGCTCGCATGCTCGTCGCCAAGAAATCTTCATCATAACCTGTTCTCTCCTGCCTGGCCAATAAAATAACCAGTGGCAAGCCAATGAGTGTGATAACAGAATAATTTATGCAAGGCTCTACTGCTAAATTGGTAGTTTTGCGGAAAGCTAGTTTTTCATATGCAAGTATGATCAACATATAACATGGATATGCATGTGTCTGTAACAAGTATCAGGAGGTCACAGACATCAATATCGAGAAAGAGTTGTAATCATCTCATGCACAAGCTCATTGTGACTTCCTCACAATCACATCAACAATATCTCTGAGTCGTGTTGTTTCCCAGAAACTTATGGACATAGTCTAAGTAGCACCACCCAACTGTCCTTGACCGCGGACACGGCTATTCGAATAGTTTGACACTCTGCAGAGGTTGCACACTTTACCCACAAGATCCGGGGAACTTCCGTGTCATCCACGACCCGCGGTACCTCAAGTACCCGGGGTAAGCACCCGGTCACTATCTTTCCCTAGACGACACTAACATAGAGTCCACTCGATTGGTAACAGCCCCGTGCCCCACATTTCTCGTCTTATAAATTGTGGAGCCTCGCTCCGTGTTCATCACATACCACAAGCACGGGGTACCAACGGTGTGTCCGGTGCCCTGTGAAAACAGTCATGGCCGCCTATCCAAGCACGACCCCGTCCCGAGAGTGACCTCATGTCACCCCCGTCACTAGTAATGCGGGCACCATGCTAGTATCGACCTAGGTAATCAATAATGCCCTTTCCCATATAAGGGTAGAGTGGTTGCGCATGTTTGGTTGGGACGGTAGTCACACATAAATCTAATCCATCTCTGTAAACAACACTTACGTCAAGCCTCGGCACACTACTTCTTCACCAAGTAGTGCCCTAGCTCCTCATCAGCTCCCAAGGGCATCAGTGGCACCCACCGGGTCTTTTGCAAGTATGTCAGACCACACTTGTTTCACTCAATGCATAACCCCGACCCATTTGCGTAGCCAACTACTATAGCATACATCTATCACTTCCCACCCACATAACCCTCATAGGAAGGTAGGGTCATGTTTGATGCAAGTTTCAATAGTAAAGTAACAGGGGTAGCAACCAAAGTGGTTTCCACCTCAACATGATTCCGATGCATTGAATAATAAGGTGCTATGAGACATGCATAAAAAGGTTTCTTGAACATGGTCAAAGGGCTGCTTGCCTTATTCTTCCGAGTCTTCAAACCTTCTGGTCCATCTCCGAGTACTTCGTTTATTTCGTCAACTAACGATGGAAACAATCATAATAAGCAACACAATCAAAGCAAAAATAAAAGTGCTCTAAAAATAGGAGTTGGACTTTTCTAGGATACCTCTGGTCATATGAAAAATAACCAAGGTGGTTTCATAGGTGTTGGATCAATAGGTAGTTTGGAACATTTCAATGTGATGGAACCAAAGGGTTTATGGATTTGGAAGAAGTATACAGAAATATTTCCTTGAATGATGAGCAAAGGTACCCATCATCAAGTCATGATTTTAGAATCATTTAGGAGCTGGTTTCACTGGATTTGGAATTCAAATGAATTTCCTAGGATTTTGCAAAGCTGATAAATATGAAGAAATGGCTCAATATTTGGTGGGGTACAGAAACTATTATTAAAAATGTTCCAAAACTAAGTTTGGACATGACAAGCATCTAGGAATTTGAATCACTGCATTTGGATCAAGATTGAGCTCTCTGTGATTTTCTAAAGTTCATCACAGAAAATGGAATATGGCATTTGATAAATATTTGTGAAAGAAATGTTTCTGGAATAATGTGCATGTTGCACCATGTGATAGAGCATGATTTATGGAGCCATAGGAAATTTTAATCATGCAATTTGGAGTTCATTTGAATTATCTAGGCATTTTTGAAGTTGACAGAATAAAGAAAAAGAAAAGGAATAAGGGTTCAACCTTATACAGTGCTCTGGGCGAAGCCCAGCTAACCATCGCCTACTGGGCTCAGCCCAGTGGCTCAGCGGCGTGATGGAGGTGGTGACGCCGAAGGCGTAATTGCGGCGGGCGCCACCACCACAGGAAGGCGCAGCCACGCGAGTGCGCTTCCACTTATCGGGGGGGCCACCCGTCAGCTGCTCCCACCGGACCTGTGGCGCTTACAGGCGGGGCCCGCCTGTCGGGTTCGTCGTCCTCCCCCCGCCCGACGCCGAGGAGGAGGCAGGGGCAATGCCGGCGCCGTTCCCTGGCTGCTCCGGCCGTCCCCGGTGGTGCCCGGCGCACCGAAGGGCCCAGCGGAGCAAGCCGCGCCCATCCCTGGCCTTCAAGCTGGCCGGGAGGAGCAGGAGCGACGGCGGCCGAGGCGTCGGCGGAGGCTTCGGATCGAGACGGGGGCGGTGCCAGAGACGCTAGGGGGAAGGAAGTGTGGAGTGGGGGTAGCTTCATGGTCCTGGGGTTCTCCTCCTGGCGGCCAACAGAGAAGGGGGAGGAGAGAACGGCCGTGGTGCCCGATGCCGAGCGGCGGCTGGCGGCGGCACTTCGGCCATGGAGGGAGGAAGAGCGCATGAGAGGGAGAGGGGGCGTGTCTAGGAGGTGCACGGGAGAGAGGGGTGTCCAGAAGAGGCAAGGGGCGCTCGGGGGGAGGCTTTTTATAGGGGCAGCCACGGTGCACCGTGAGCGACGCCCATGGACGCGCTCGGGCGTGCTCGTGGAGAGAGGAGGAGAGCAAGAGAGGATAGGGCCGACAGCGGGGCGTGTTGCGGACGTCGAGGCGACCTCGATGGTCACGCCCGCTCTGCCCAAGGTCGCCTGGAAGCCTCGGGAGGGCCGAGCTACAGTGCCTCGGTGCACTGTAGTGTGCTCCAGAGCGTGCCTTTGGCCGGCATGCTTATGTCTTTGCTTCCTGGCCGTGTGCCCCAGTGTCCAGTAGTGCTAGGGCGTAGTAAACAATGGGGAGGCAGTCTTGGATGCTCTCGTGAGCCACTGAAATGAGGAGGGAGGTGAGGAAGAAGGTGAAAACTGCTGTCCAGCAGTAGGAATTGGGGTTTTACCCCCTCCAATGATTGAGCTGAGGCCATAGAGAAGTTACTGGGGGTAGAGGATTATCAGGGGTAGCTGTGGTAAGAATTTGAGGCAAAGGGAAGAAGTAAAAGAGGTTCAAACACTGGTTTTGGCAATTGGACAGAAGGTGTTTGATCAGGTTTCGGGAGAGCAAATGACCTCCACTTGGCATGGGACTTAACAGGATCAAATGTCACATATAATTAGGCCCCTACACCAAATTTGAGCTCATTTGGGCAAAGTGGCCAATGTAACTTTGGTGAACCCTAGAATTCAACAGAAAATGGTTTCACCATGTTTGAGTTAAGCAAATCATCTCCCCTTGATGCAGCATCATCATTTGGGGTTATGATCATGCCCACAAAGTTTGAGGCTCCAGTTAAAAAGTTGACAATGTAAAGTTGTTCAAATTTGCATTTGAACAGAAAGGGTTTTGGGGTGATCTGATCAAGTTGCTCTATTCCAAATCTTGTGCCCTTTGGTCTAGATGCCTTATTAGGCCATTCTAGCATGTGCACCAAATTTGAGAGCATTTGGGCAAGTTTGGCAATGTAAAGTTGCTCAAACTTCAAATATGGACATAATGGTTATGAAGGGGTTTGAGGATGTTTTCTTGCTTCCCAAGGCATGGGACTTGGCAAGATCATCAAATATGTCATAAATGACATGATAGAATTTCCCTGGAATTTTTGGAGAATATTTCCTTTGTAAATATTTCAAAAGCTTGAAATATCCAGAAAGGGTTTTGGAAGGATTTGCCCAATATTTGAACATGACCATGTGTTGAAACTCTTATATATGGACAATATATGTCCTATGAGTCTCCCTGAATTTTGGCAAGTATTTTTGAAATGATTAAATAATTTTTCCCTATTAAAGACCATTTCTGGCCTTAAGAAAAAGCTTTTAAATAAAATATAAAAATAACTTTTAAAATTATACTTTTGTGGTTTCTGGGAGTCCTATACCTAATAGGATTCAAATAAACTTTTTGAAAGATTTCTCACACCCTAAATAAGGTACTTGCAGTGCAAATCTCAATTCAGGGGTTTTTGGAAAACTAATTTTAGAAAATACCATTTGGCCAAAATATTTTTATAAGAAAATTCTATACTGTTCTATACACATGGCATGATCATTGGGAAAAGGTTTTGGGTCAAGGAGATGAAGTATAAGAGTTGGAGGATTTATTTGATTTTTAGAGCACTAGCAAACAGCAGACAAAAGTCAAATCAAGCAAAGTCAAAAACACTCAAAAGTTTTTGCAAATCCACATTTTTAACATGGAAATTAGCTTAAGCAATGTGACATGAAAATCAGGGTGTGACACGGCTGCATCATATACAACTCTTCCTTGAGGAAGCCATTAAGGAATGTCGTTTTGACGTCCATTTGCCATATCTCATAATCATAGAATGCGGCAATTGCTAACATGATTCTGACTGACTTCAGCATCGCTACGGGAGAGAAAGTCTCGTCGTAGTCAATCCCTTGAACTTGTCGATAACCCTTAGCGACAAGCCGAGCCTTATAGATGGTCACATTACCATCCGCGTCTGTTTTCTTCTTAAATATCCATTTATTTTCTATGGCATGCCTATCATCGGGCAAGTCCACCAAAGTCCATACTTTGTTTTCATACATGGATTCTATCTCGGATTTCATGGCTCCAAGCCATTTATTGGAATCCGGGCCCGCCATCGCTTCTTCATAGTTCGAAGGTTCACCATTGGCTAACAACATGATTTCCAAGACAGGGTTGCCGTACCACTCTGGTGCGGAACGTATCCTTGTGGACCTTCGAAGTTCAGTAGTAACTTGATCTGTATCTTCATGATCATCATCATTAACTTCCTGCCTTGTCGGTGCAGGCACCTCAGGAACAATTTCCTGCGCTGCGCTACTTTCCGGTTCGGGAGGGGTGACTGTCACCTCATCAAGTTCTACTTTCCTCCCACTCACTTCTTTCGAGAGAAACTCTTTCTCCAGAAAGGATCCATTCTTGGCAACAAAGACTTTGCCTTCGGATCTGTGGTAGAAGGTGTACCCAATCGTTTCCTTTGGGTATCCTATGAAGACGCATTTTTCTGATTTGGGTTCGAGCTTCTCAGGTTGAAGTTTCTTGACATAAGCATCGCAACCCCAAACTTTTAGAAACGACAACTTAGGTTTCTTGCCAAACCAAAGTTCATACGGTGTCGTCTCAACGGATTTCGACGGAGCCCTATTTAAAGTGAATGCGGCAGTCTCTAAAGCATAACCCTAAAAAGATAGCGGTAAGTCGGTGACAGACATCATGGATCGCCCCATGTCCAACAGAGTACGATTTTGACGTTCGGACACACCGTTACGCTGAGGTGTTCCGGGCGGTGTCAATTGTGAAACAATTACACAGTTCCTAAGGTGCGTGCCAAATTCAGGTCTCAAATATTCACCCCCACGATCCGATTGCAAGAACTTTATTTTTCTGTCACGTTGATTCTCAACCTCATTCTGAAATTCCTTGAACTTTTCAAAGGTCTCAGACTTGTGCTTCATCAAGTAGATATACCCTTATCTACTCAAGTCATCTGTGAGGGTGAGAACATAACGATAGCCTCCGTGAGCCTCAACACTCATTGGACCGCACACATCGGTATGTATGATTTCCAATAAGTTGGTTGCTCGCTCCATTGTTCCGGAGAACGGAGTCTTGGTCATCTTGCCCAAGAGGCATGGTTCGCACGTGTCAAATGATTCATAATCAAGAGACTCCAGAAGTCCATCTGTGTCGGGGAAACTGGACGCCCACGAACACCTATGGGACCGGAGCCCCTTCTACGTTACGGTAAGGGAGCGGAGGGAGCACGGAGAGCAGATCGAGGAGCACACCCGGGCAGTTTACCCAGGTTCGGGCCGCACGTACGCGTAAAACCCTACTCCTGCCTCGGTTGTATTGAGTTTCTGGAGCCCGGGAGCTTGAAGATCTACAGTACCAGCTACACCGAGCGTAGTGGTGATCGAGTTTCTGGGATCGAACCCCTTCTACAATGTGCATGGGCCTCCTTTTATAGCTCAAAGGGGTCACCGACAGGTGTCAACGTGGAGGAGGGTAAAAATGTAAAAATGGTGGTGGTTGTAACAGCGCATGAACAGTGGTCTTCACCTAACTCTGATGGTGGGGGACAAGGGCATTGAATGCCCGTCGCCGTCGCCCCAAAAGCGCCCGTCCATGCGTCTCTGTTTGCCACGGCGATGGCTTCGTCGCCGTGGTTCGCCAGCGTGTCCCTCAGGCTGCACAGCCATCCGCCACGTGCCCCTGGAAGGGCCCGAGGGCGACGCGTGGCCAGATGAGCTGGAGCGCAGGCACACAGCATAAGTTTCCCCGGCAAGCACCTTGCCGGGGTGGCAACCTTGCCGGGCCCGGAAGCCTGTCGCGCTCCGGGTCCTGCTGGGGCGCATGATGCGCCACGATGTTCCTCCTTGAAGTGTCGTTCTTTTGGCCCTCCTGGCAAGCTCCTCTTGCCAGGGTCTTGTGCTGGAATGATAACTTTGAGCCTGGTGCGGCCTTCCCGGCAAGCTCCTCTTGCCGGGGCATTGTCTCTTAACTTGAATACTTTGTTCTTGAATGGCTTAAAAGGGTCTAGAGTGGGCTTTGGCGAGCGCGAGGTGAGCCAGACCACGGGCGCTGCTACTGCCCGTGCACAAGTCGGGATACTAAGGTACCCCTATTTTAGTACACCGACAGGAGCCCCCGGGCCTCGGCCACACACGGTGCCGAGCGCTGTTGGGCCAGGCCCAAAACAGTGCACGGGCACACGCGGCCCACGCCGCGCCGTTTCCCACTCCCGATTCGCCGCATCTCTCCCTAACGGCACGCGTCGATTGCGGCGTCGTGGGAGAGATCGTGGCCTGTTTCTTTAATGGGGAAATGCGGAACGTCCCCCACTTCCCCCTTAAATGCAGAGGAAGCAGGGGCAGTTTTCCCCCATTTCCTTCACTGTGCCTTGAATCTCCAGAAACCCCCGCTGCTCCCTGCCTCCGACCTTCCTCCGCCGTCTTCCCCACCCGCAGCGCCGCCGCCCTCCCTTGCCGTCCCCGCCATGGCCCCAAAGAGCGACAAGGCGAAGAGCGACAAGGCGAAGAAGGAGAAGTCTGAGCAGGCGGCGAAGCTGGCAGCCATGCGGAGAAGGAGGGTGGTCTTCCCGCCAAGGCACGGCCCGAGGGAGCTGCGGGACAAGTACTACTTGTTCTGGGCAAGGGAGACGAAGGATCACCCCCGCACCAGAGTCCTCCCCGCCGTGGTCGTCGACATGTTCCCGGGAGGTTACTACTTCTTCGCTACGTTCTTCTATTGTGGTCTCTGCCATCCGTATTCAGAGTTCTTCTGCGATGTGATGAACACGTACGGCCTCCACCTCTTAGATTTTACCCCAAATACCGTTCTCACCTTGGTCGTTTTCGCACATTTGTGCGAAAACTATGTCGGGGTCCACCCAAACGTAGCTCTTTTCCGCCATTTCTTCACGCCTAGAGTAGAGTCCGGATCCCCACTCTCCGGCGGCATCTCCTGGATCTTTAGGCTGAACAAGAAGGAGGCGTACTTGAAGGGGGAGCTTCGCAGCAAGTGGGAGGAGTGGATGGCCGACTGGTGCTGGGTTCTGGAAGATGAGCTCGAGTAGTTTACCTTGCCGCGCCAGACTGCAATAGTGCGCGGCAAGGATTGGAGCGACTTGGCCCCGGAGGACGACAAGCTGCAGATCGCTCTGACTAGGATTCTTCGTCTCCGGGCTGCCAATCTGACTGTGGGTGAAGTTGGGGCTGACTTCCTCCGCCGCCGCATTGCCCCTCTTCAGGAAAGGAAGAGACCCGCTTGGGAGTTCGGCAACGCGGTAGACCGCATGAGGCTGCGCCCTGGGCTGAACTATAACTTCACCGTCTTGGAACTGAAGGGGATGGTCCGGGAGCTGTTCAAGCACGACCCCAAGCACCCGGAGTGGTTCAACCGTCGGTTGGAGTAGTTCCCTTGTGCAACAATACTGCCCTTAGCGCCATCCGCGCGGCAATGCCTGAATGTGATTCCCACGGGGTCGTCCCCACTTGGCTGGAGCCTTCAGCGGAGACCGTGCAAGCCTTCTTCGACAACTTGGTTGAAAAACCATGCAAAGCCGAGGAGAAGAAGGGGCTCACTCGGGAGACCACCGAGCGGGATGTGGCGTACATTGCCTCCAGGGCGGAGGAGGCCGCTGCGGCTGCAGCGGCAGGTGAATTTGGATACACTGTGGATGAAGCGGAGGCGGCGGAAGCGGTGAGCCAGGCCGAGGAGGAGGAAATCCTCAAGCTGCTGAAGCTTGCGCCCGAGGAGTTTGCCGGGGAGCCTATCGGGGAGCCTGCCGGGATGGGCGAGGTTGCCGGGCAGGGTGCTGAGTCCAGCGGGCCCGCCGAGGAGGAGGAGGACGCCGAGTCCGGTGATTTCGATGAAGATTCTGGTGGGTCTCTGAATCTTGATGACGACGCCTCCTCATCCTCGGAGAATTCTCCGCCACCACCAAGCCCTCCGCCGCAACAGAAGAAGCGCCTCCGCAAGGCCGTCGAGACGGTGAGGCCGCAGGCGCCCCGACAACAACCGAAGCGCCGGGCGACGCGCGCCACCACGACGAGCAAGGTCGTCAAGGAGGCGCCCCGTGCCCGAGCGACAAGCGGAGGGGGATCTTCCCGGAGTGACTCTGGGGTTCCTTCTGCTCCTCGGTCCTCAGCGACGACCGGTGCTGGGTCTTCACAGCCCGCAGCCCCGGAGCCTGCCAAGCGCCCGAGGGAGCCTTCTCCTCCAGCTCCCCGCGCTGGAGCACACGAGGCGGGGTTTGACTTCTCCGCCCTTAGCTCCGACGAAGAGGAGGAAGAGTAAGTACTTGCAATTTTCGTTTCCTTCGATTTTGTATTGATTTCTCTTGCTTGGTTCTGATCTTGTTTTGGCTTCCAGGACCTTGACCCAGTGGATGGCGAAGAGGGCCAAGATCCCTGTGGTCGATATCGAGGATGACGAGCCCGTCGCAGCGGCAGGTGATGCGCCAGCGACAGACTTGCCGGACCAGCCTGCTGCTCCGGGGAGCAGTCCCCAGCGTAAGTCTGGTATTCATTTTTCTGCTTGACGGGCGCGCTTGAGGTAGTTGTCCTTATTGATGTCTTGTTGTCTTGTGCAGAAGTGGAGCCGCAGCTGCAGGAGCACCAGAAGGTCGCCCCCGACGAGCCGCTTGCTCCACCCTCCCCGCCAAGGATCAGCTCCCCGGCAAGGGACAGCGCTCCGCCAAGGACGGGTACTCCGCCAAGGGCGAGTACCCCGCCAAGGGCAAGCACCCCGCCAAGGGTGGACTCCCCGCCAAGGGAAGGCGCCAGCGGCCCTCCGCCGGCGGGGGCTTCTTTTACGCCGCCAAGGGTGAACTCCCCGGCGAGGGACCCCGTTGTCGAAGAGGCCCGCGAAGGTAACCCTTGTACTTTCTTCTTCTTGAATTCTTCTTTTTGGATATTTGCTTGACAGATCTTTCTTTTCTTTTTCTTCTGTTGTCAGACCCGCCTGCCCCGGAGCCGATGGAGACGGAAACCATCGTCGAGGAGGAGGTGCGCGGCGATGCTGGCGATGCCACTGCTGCAGAGGGAACGGCCGGCGTCGATGAGCCAGCGGCCGAGGAGACCGCCCCGACCGCTGACGCCGCGGCTGGGGAAGGGACCGGCGACCGCACTGCTGGCCCGGAGGCCGCAGGAGCGCCGGACGCTGCACCGGTCGCCGATCCTTCCGCCTCCGCGGCTGGGTCGGGCGTCTATCTGGAGGCCGCCAACGGGGTCTTTATCCAAGTCCCGTGGGCGTCCTCATCAAGGGCACCCGCGGAGGGAGAGACGTTTGACAGAGAAGTTCTCGCCTCCGCCGGGTTGAAGGTTGTCGATGCGCCCGGCAGCAGCGACGAGCCCGAAGAGGAGCAACTCCTGCGTCGACTCCTGGCCTTGTACCGGGCCAGGCAGGCGAAGTTGGAGTCTCGGGAAGCTCTGGCTGCCAAGGCTGGTGCTGATTTGGAGAAGCACGCCGCGGAGCTCCGTGCCGCCAACCAGGCGGCCCTCCGAAACTTGGCGGAGGAGCGCGAAGAGCTTGCCGGAGCACACCAAGCATTCCTCCTCGAGAAGGCCGAGGTGGAGGAGCAGCAGCGTCTGGCCGCCGAGGAGCTATCTCGGCGGGAAGGAGAGCTCAACCAGCGGAAGGTCGACCTCGACAGCCACGAGGACGACCTCACCGCTCGGGAGCAGGCTATTGGCGGAGTTCTGCAGGAGGCGAGGGATGCCGCCGCTGCCGTAGAGACCACCAAGAGGGATCTGGAGGCCAGGGTGGTGTAGATGGAGCTGAACTTGAAGGCGAGTGAAGACAGGGTCGCCGCGCTCAACGTGGCGCGGGAGAAGGATGCCCACACCAACTCGGAGCTGCAAATCCGCCTCTCCGAGAAGGGCAAAGAGCTCACCGACGCCAGGGACTCCATCGCCGACTTGGAGATGAAGGTTTCCACCCTCACCGGCTCGCTCGACGCCGCCCGGGATCCCGAGACGAAGCTGAAGGACCATCTCCGTATCGAGAGAGCCTTGCTGGAGAGCGCCGCCGTCTCGCAAACCCACTTCCAGCGAACGGTGGAGCAGTGGACCGAGGAGCTCGTCGCCTCCGCCACCCACATCGATATGGAGATGGTGGCGCTGAGGGCGGAGCACCTCGCGTACTCCCCCGACGAGAATCTCCCCCACAGCGCCAAGCTGAGCTTGTTCCTCAGAGGAGTGGCGCCAGCCCTTGCGCGGTTACGAGAGAAGATCCCCGTGCAGCTTGCCGACGAGGCGCGCCGGCTCTGCACGGGTACTATGGAGCGGGTGTTGTCGAAGATCGTCTACCGCAACCCCGGGATCAACCTCGTCAATGTCCTCCGGACCCTGCCGCCCGAAGCTGACCAGGAGGCGTTGAAGGCCCAAGTTGCCCACATCGTAGCCAAGGTGGGCAAGATCCAGAGGATTGACGGGGGCCGAAGAGACTAGGCACCTTGCTTCCCTCGCCGCTGCCAATTAAGTCATAGGAAGTAGTTGTTTAGAACAGCGGCAAGTTATTTCTGTAATATATATTCTTATTTCGGGTAATCAATGCAATGTTATCTCCCTTGCTTTAGTCCCTTCACTTTGTATGCTTTCCACCCTACGCTTTCAGGGAACTTGCCGGCAAAGGGACCCTTGCCGCGAGCGCTGAGTGCGGGACTTCTAGCAGCCTGCTAACAAGGCCCTTGCCGGCAAGAAACCTTGCCGCAGCTAGTCGCATCACACTTAGATTGCTGAGCGAACTCGAAAACGAAGTAAGGGCGCGACACTCGTCGCAGCTCACTTAAGCCGTTGAGCGTGCTCGAAACAAAGTAAGGGCGCGGCTAGCCACGGGTAGGTTCCTCCGCGCACAGGTTTTCCATACAAAGTGTGGTTGTTGAAGGAAGATATAAAAAAATTGAAAATTTGAATGCTCAAACTTTGGTAACTTAGCTTTCATGGATTGTTTGTTTCCCGGCAAGACTTTTCTTTCTTGAACAGCACTTGGTCCATACTTCTATCTCCTTCTCCCCCGGCAAACTTGTGCGCGAGGAACACTCCTTCTGTTTCAGAGAGAAAGGCAAAAAAGGAGGAAATACAAGTACGGAACCTCGCGGCTTGTTACTGCTTACCGGGGATGTGTGCTGCACAAAATGTCAGATGACACATGCAAGTAAAAGAAAAAGCACGAAATGACAAATGGTGCGAAGAACAAAAGTTTTACTGATGCACGGGGTCTGCGCCCGGCTTTGTACAAAGGTTTACATGCAACAGCGGCAAGACTTGTACAAAAGGTGGTTGCCGGAGCGGATCACGGCAACCGCGCCTTACGGGTGAAACTTGCGAAGATGCTCTATGTTCCAGGAGTTGCTCACCGGTAAGCCTTCTTCGGTCTCAAGGCGGACAGCGCCGGGCCTTGTGACTTGTCTCACCCGATAAGGGCCTTCCCACTTCGGCGTCAACTTGTTGGAGTTCTTGGCGGACTGAACGCGCCGAAGAACAAGGTCGCCTTCCTCGAGACTCTTGGCCTTGACCTTGCGGCTATGGTAGCGACGCAAGGCTTGCTGGTATCGAGCAGCTCGTACAGCAGCCTGGAGACGTTCCTCCTCAAGGAGCAAAGCATCATCTTGTCGCAGTTGCTCTTGCTCGAGCTCGTCGTAAGCGAGCACTCGAGGAGATCCGTATACGAGTTCCGTGGGGAGAACTGCCTCTGCTCCATAGGCTAGAGCAAAGGGTGTCTGTCTGGTGGCTCGATTTGGTGTCGTCCTGATTGACCAAAGAGCCGCTGGCAACTCCTCTATCCAGTTTCTTCCACACTTGTGCAGCCTGTCAAAGGTTCTTGTCTTCAGTCCGCGCAGCACTTCAGCGTTTGCCCTCTCCGCTTGACCATTGCTCTTTGGGTGAGCAACAGAAGCGAAGCAGACCTTGGCGCCAAGGTATTGGACGTATTGCATGAAGGTGCGGCTTGTGAACTATGTGCCGTTGTCGGTGATGATCCTGTTAGGGATTCCGAAACGGCAAACTATCGATCTGAAGAACCTGACTGCTGACTGTGCTGTCACCTTCCTCACTGGTTCCACTTCTGGCCACTTTGTGAACTTGTCGATTGCGACGTACAAGTACTCAAAGCCCCCGACAGCGCGGGGAAAGGGGCCGAGGATGTCGAGCCCCCAGACCGCGAAGGGCCAGGACAAAGGGATTGTCTGGAGAGCTTGAGCTGGCTGGTGAATTTGCTTGGCATGGAACTGACACGCTTCACACTTGGTTACTTGTGCAGTTGCATCTTGGAGGGCTTCTGGCCAAAAGAAACCTTGCCGGAACGCCTTCCCGGCAAGTGCTCTTGCGCCAATGTGGTGACCACATATGCCTCCGTGTATCTCCGCCAACAGCTTTTGTCCATCTTCCCGGGAAATGCACTTTAATCTGACACCATTGAGTCTTCTTCTGTACAGTTCGTTGCCAACGAACTGGTACATACTTGACTGCCTGGTTATCCTCTCTATCTCTTCTGGTTCTTCGGGAAGCTCTCCAGTCTGAAGAAAACGGACGATTTGCTGTGCCCATGCTGGAGCTTGAGGCTCAGCAACAAGGACTAAAGGCATGAGGGCTGCTGCGGGAACCTCAGCTTCTACGGCAAGAACCTGCGGCTCTGCCGGAGCTGAGGGTTCCCCGGCAAGCCTGCCGGGGCAAGGCTTGTCGGGAACGCCTGCTTCAACTGTACAGACCCTTGGGTCCGCAGGAGCAGACTGTTCCTCAACATTTTGGTTGCTGATCTTGTGGACCTTGGCGGCGGCTTCGGGAAGATCCGCCGGCAAGTAGTCGCCGGAGACCAACTTCCTCTTCTTGCCCTGCCCAACTGATGGTGCAACGGATGGCTGAGTTAGCTTGAGCACGAAGACCCCTGGTTCCACAGGTAACTTCATTGCAGCACACTTTGAGAGGCCATCTGCGATATCATTCTGAGCTCTTGGAACGTGCTCCATCTGTAGGCCTTCAAAGTGTTCTTCAAGCTTCCTCACTTCATCGACATAAGCTTCCAACAGAGGGCTCTGGTAACTCTTATTTACTTGTCGGACCACCAACTGTGAGTCTCCCCGCACAATCAGCCTCTTGATCCCAAGTTCGGCCGCAATTCTGAGGCCAGCAAGAAAACCTTCATACTCGGCAGTATTGTTTGTCGCTTGCTCCTTGGGAAAGTGCATTTGAACAACATACTTGAGGTGCTCTCCGGTGGGCTCTATGAGTAACACGCCAGCGCCGGCGCCTTGCAGCGAGAAGGCACCATCGAAGTACATTATCCACTCCTTGCTTGCTTCTTGGACGGGGATGTTTGTCTCTGGAACTTCTTCATCTGGTGTTGGAGTCCATTCTGCTATGAATTCTGCCAAAGCTCTGCTCTGGATAGTTGAGGTACTCTCAAACTTGAGACCAAAGCTTGACAGCTCCAGTGCCCACTCGACGATCCTGCCTGTTGCTTCTGGATTTTGCAATATCCTCTTCAACGGAAAGCGAGTGACCACTGTTATCTCGTGTGCTTGGAAGTAATGGCGCAGCTTTCTTGAGGCCATGAGGAGGCCGAAAAGTAACTTCTGCACTCCAGAGTATCTTGATCTAGCCCCCTGCAAGAGGGAACTTACAAAATAAACAGGGCACTGCACCATCTTCTTTCGCACTTCTCCTTGTTCCAGCGCAGACTTGCCCTTGTCGGTGTCAGAGTTCGTCGGGGAAGCCCCCTGCTTGCCGCCGGATGCGCTTGCCGGGGATGTGGGTTCCTCATCTGCCTCCCTCTCCGCTACCAACGCAGCACTAACCACTTGATTGGTTGCTGCTAAGTACATCAGCAACTTCACTTGTGTTCTAGGTGCGACAAGTATTGGAGTGGAGGATAGGTATCCTTTCAAGTCTTGCAGCGCAGCCTCCGCTTCCGGAGTCCATTTCATAGGACCTGCCTTTTTCAAGATTTTGAAAAAAGGCAGGGCGCGTTCTGCTGACTTTGAAATGAACCTGCTGAGGGCAGCCACACAACCAGCAAGTCTTCTCACGTCCTTGACGCGCTTCGGGGCTTCAATCTGCTCGATGGCTTTAATCTTGTCGGGATTGGCTTCAATCCCCCTCTGGGACACGAAGAACCCGAGAAGCTTGCCGGAGGGGACTCCGAAGACGCACTTCTCGGGGTTGAACTTGAGTTGTATCTTGCGCAGATTCTCAAAGTTTTCTTCCAAGTCTTGAATCAAGGTATCCTTGCTCTTGCTCTTGACCACTATATCATCCATGTAGGCTTCTACATTCTTGTGTATCTGTGGCTCAAAAGCAGTGTGTACCACCCTTGCAAATGTTGAGCCTGCATTCTTCAATCCAAAGGGCATGCGTATGAAGCAATATGTGCCACATGGAGTAATGAATGCAGTCTTCTCTTCATCTTCCTCAGCCATGAATATCTGGTGGTAGCCTGAGTATGCATCAAGAAATGAAAGCAACTCACATCCAGCCGTGGAGTCCACAATCTGGTCAATGTGCGGCAAGGGAAATGGATCCTTAGGGCAAGCTTTATTCACATCAGTGAAGTCTATACAAAGTCTCCACTTCCCATTAGCCTTGCACACGACAACTAGATTGGCCAACCACGTGGGATGTAGTACACCTCTAACCAGGCCTGCTGCTTCCAACTTCTTGATTTCTTCGGCGATGAATTCTTGGCGCTCCACTGCTTGCTTCCTGACCTTCTGCTTGACGGGCCGCGCATGAGGACAAACAGCAAACTTGTGCTCAATTACCTTCCTCGGAACACCGGGGATGTCAGACGGTTGCCATGCAAACACGTCCACATTCGCCCGCAGGAAGGCAACGAGCGCGCTTTCCTATTTGGGGTCGAGTGTAGCACTGATGGTGAAGGTACCACCAGTGCCGTCCTCCTTGGCGGACACCTTCTTGGTTGCCGGTGGAGCTGCCATTCCCTTCTTGCACTTGCCGGTGGAGCTCTATGGTGCGTCCTCGACGGCAGCGCAGCACTCCGAAGAGGTGCGTTTGCCGGAGTGGGTTCCAGAGCTCTTGCCCGACTTGGTCTTGGTCTCCCCCCCGGGAGCTTCAGCGGCAAGTGTCTTGCCGTCTGCCGCGGCTGTTGCATCCCGGTAGATCTTGTCGGCGTAGATAAGTGCATCCTTCTTGTTGCCGGGGACAGAGATGACGCTTATCGGCCCCGGTATCTTGAGCATGTTGTACGCATAGTGGGAAGCTGCCATGAACTTGGCGAGCGCAGGACGGCCAAGTATCCCATTGTATGGCAACGGGATATCGGCAACGTCGAACATGATCCTCTCCGTCCTGAAGTTGAGCTCTCCACCAAAGGTCACTGGCAGCGTGATCTTCCCCTTCGGCTTGCTCCTTCCCGGGTTGATTCCTTGGAATGTCCCGGTTTCCTCGAGCTCGCTGTCGGGGATCTGTAGTTTCTTGATCACAGCGGAGGAAATCAAGTTGAGGCCGGCCCCGCCGTCAACCAACATCTTGGTGACCTTGAGGTTGCGGATAGTTGGTGAGACCAACATCGGCAAGCCCCCGACCGCGGTTGTGCGGTCTGGGTGGTCCTCAAGGTCGAAGATGATGGGCGTGCCGGACCATTTCAGCAGCCTACGCGATTCGACGGGTGGCTCAGCTGCATTCACTTCCCGCACCCATTGCTTGAGCTGGCGGTGGGAAGTGTGCAGAGAGGCACCTCCATCGACGCACAGAACTTCTGTGGCCTTCTGGAACTCCTGCTCATTGTTGTCTCCTTCGTCCATGTCCTCGTCATCGTCTTCGTCTTCGTCCTTGTCGCGGCCCCGGGGAGGTCTGTCTCCTTGCCGCTGCTTGGCCTTGCCGCGGCGTCCTCCTCGGCCATTGAACGGCCGCTTCTTGCTGGGCTCTCCTCCACCTCCTTGGGCCTTCTCCTTGTCGCGACGCTCGTATTCAGCCTTCTGCTGCTCTACGAGGTACTCTACTCTCTTGCTGTGTTGGAGATCGTGGCCCTTGGTGCGGTGGATCTTGCAGTACTGCTTGTCGGAGCCGTCCTGCTTGTCGGCTGCCGCTACAGGGGCGGGCTCCTTGCCGGAGCTACCAGCCTGTGTCCTCTTGGCGGGAGCCTCCTTGCCGGACTGCTCGACAACCAGTACCTCCTTGTTCTTCTTCTTACTGTTATTCCGCCGCCGGCCTTTCCTTGCCGGGGCAGCATCCTCGCTATCACTTCCTCCTGCGTCGGTATCCTCTCCGGGGAGTCTCCTCCCTTCTTCAGCACGTGCACACTTGTCAGCCAGAGCGTAAAGCTCGCTGACGTCCCGGATCTTGGTCATGGCCATCTCCTCCCTCATCCGGCGGTTACGCACGTTCTGGTGGAACGCGCTGATAACCGCGGCAGGGTGGACATCGGGGATATTATGTTGAACGCGGCTGAACCTTTGGATGTATTTGCGCAGGGACTCTTCCTCCTTCTGGGCAAGGATGTGGAGATCGCTCTCCTGGCCGTGGGGTTTGTGGCCGCCCGTGAAGGCGCCAACAAACTGGTGGCACAAATCTGCCCATGAAGAGATGGAGTTCTCCGGCAAGTGCATAAGCCAAGACCTGATGTTTGGCTTAAGTACGAGAGGGAAGTAGTTGGCTAGAATCTTCTCGTCGCGTCCCCCGGTAGCCTGCACCGCAATGGTGTAGATGCTGAGGAACTCCGAGGGGTGTGCCTTGCCGTCATACTTCTCGGGTACGTCGGGCTTAAAGTTCTTCATGCTGGGCCACTGGACTTGCCGCAGCTCTCGGGTGAACGCAGGGCAACCTGCAGCGTACGGCAAGTCGCCTGGTTCACCAGGCGCGTGCATGTCGACAGCGGTCCCAGCACGCTGATTGGACTATCTTCTGGCTTCTCGTCGACGCTCGATACGAGTTCGAGCGTCCTCTTGTCGCCTGTCGTCGAGGACTTGGCGCTGATCGCGGCGAGCCCGCGGATCCGACGACGCCGTGGAGTCGTTGTCTACGTTGATCCGACGGGGTGGCGATTTTTGCTTCTGCGGCGGGGAGTGCACGGTAGTCGCACCCCCGGCGGTCTTGTCACCGTCGGCCTTCGCTTGGTCGACTTGCCGCGGCCGTGAAGTTGCCGGCTGCTGCGGCGCGTCGTTGTTGGCGAAGGCAATTATGCTCTGGATCGTCGCCCTCTAGTCTTCGGCCTTGTCCGCCGCTGGAGGGAAGTCGAGGAGCAGCTGAGCCCTGGCCAGGGCTTCTGCTGGAGAGGATGGAAACGGTGGCGAACGGTGCGAGGAGCGGGACACGCTCGGACTTCTAACCGCGTTAGAAGGAGCATGTTCCCGTCCCGGCGACCGCGCCTTGCTTGTGCCAGGACGTTGGCCTTGAGTGTCCCGTGACTCGCCGGCCTGGCCACGTCCCAGCAAGCGTATGGTACCTCCGGTACCACGCCGCTGCTGGTCTGGCACCTCCTGAGAGGGACGTGGTGCGTGCACGGACACCGAGGCCTTGGAGTTCGCCCGGTCGTCCTTCTTGTCCTTGGACTTGGTGGCGCCGTGAGTCTCCCCACAGGCGTCCACCCTTCCGCCGGCGCCTCCCCCACCAACCGTCGGCTCTGGTGGTGGGATCGACGCGGACGGGCCTCCGACCTCCGAAGCCTTCTTCTTCGGAGGCATGTTGATGTAGTCGATGAGGTTGATGGAGCTGGTGAAGTTGCTGAAGGTTGCGCCCGCGTGAGCGCTGGATCAGGTTCGCACAACCTCGACGCCCCCTACCTGGCGCGCCAAAGATGTCGGGGAAACTGGATGCCCACGAACACCTATGGGACCGGAGCCCCTTATACATTACGGTAAGGGAGCGGAGGGAGCACGGAGAGCAGATCGAGGAGCACACGCGGGCAGTTTACCCAGGTTCGGGCCGCGCGTACGCGTAAAACCCTACTCCTGCCTCGGTTGTATTGAGTTTCTGGAGCCCGCGAGCTTGAAGATCTACAGTACCACCTACACCGAGCGTAGTGGTGATCGAGTTTCTGGGATCGAACCCCTTCTACGTTGTGCATGGGCCTCCTTTTATAGCTCAAAGGGGTCATCGACAGGTGTCAACGTGGAGGAGGGTAAAAATGTAAAAATGGTGGTGGTTGTAACAGTGCATGAATAGTGGTCTTCACCAAACTCTGATGGTGGGGGACAAGGGCATTGAATGCCCATCGCCATCGCCCCAAAAGAGCCCGTCCATGCGTCTCCGTTTGCCACGGCGATGGCTTCGTCGTCGTGGTTCGCCAGCGTGTCCCTCAGGCTGCACAGCCATCCGCCACGTGCCCCTGGAAGGGCCCCAGGGCGACGCGTGGCCAGATGAGCTGGAGCGCAGGCACACAGCATAAGTTTCCCCGGCAAGCACCTTGCCGGGGTGGCAACCTTGCCGGGCCCGAAAGCCTGTCGCGCTCCGGGTCCTGCCGGGGCGCATGATGCGCCACGATGTTCCTCCTTGAAGTGTCGTTCTTTTGGCCCTCCTGGCAAGCTCCTCTTGCCAGGGTCTTGTGCTGGAATGATAACTTTGAGCCTGGTGCGGCCTTCCCGGCAAGCTCCTCTTGCCGGGGCATTGTCTCTTAACTTTAATACTTTGTTCTTGAATGGCTTAAAAGGGTCTAGAGTGGGCTTTGGCGGGCGCGAGGTGAGCCAGACCACGGGACGCTGCTACTGCCCGTGCACAAGTCGGGATACTAAGGTACCCTTATTTTAGTACACCGACAATCTGCATGAAGCTTCTTCATACGTTTGACACCAATATGACCAAGGCGGCAATGCCACAAGTATGTTGGACTATCATTGTCACCTTTACATCTTTTCGCATTCACACTATGAACATGTGTATCATCACGATCGAGATTCATCAGAAATAAACCATTGACCAGCGGGGCATGACCATAAAACATATCTCTCAAATAAATAGAACAACCATTATTCTCGGATTTAAATGAGTAGCCATCTTGCATCAAACGAGATCCAGATACAATGTTCATGCTCAAAGCTGGTACTAAATAACAATTATTAAGGTTTAAAACTAATCCCGAGGGTAGATGTAGAGGCAGCGTGCCGACTGCGATCACATCGACCTTGGAACCATTCCGACGCGCATCGTCACCTCGTCCTTCGCCAGTCTCCGCTTATTCCGCAACTCCTGCTTAGAGTTACAAATATGAGCAACTACACCGGTATCAAATACCCAGGAGCTACTACGAGCGCTGGTAAGGTACACATCAATAACATGTATATCACATATACCTTTGACGTTGCCGGCCTTCTTGTCCGCTAAGTACTTGGGGCAGTTCCGCTTCCAGTGACCCGTTCCCTTGCAATAAAAGCACTCAGTCTCAGGCTTGGGTCCATACTTTGGCTTCTTCCCGGCAACTGGCTTACCGGGCGCAGCAACTCCCTTGCCGTCCTTCTTGAAGTTCTTCTTACCCTTGCCCTTCTTGAACTTAGTGGTTTTATTGACCATCAACACTTGATGCTCTTTCTTCATCTCCACCTCCGCTGATTTCAGCATTGAATACACCTCGGGAATGGACTTTTCCATCCCCTGCATATTGAAGTTCAACACGAAGCTCTTGTAGCTTGGTGGGAGCGACTGGAGGATTCTGTCAACGATCGCTTCGTCTGGGAGATTCATTCCCAACTGAGACAAGCGGTTGTGCAAGCCAGAAATCTTGAGGATGTGCTCACTGACAGAACTGTTTTCCTCCATCTTACAGCTGTAGAATGCGTTGGAGACATCATATCTCTCAACTCGGGCATGAGCCTGGAAAACCATTTTCAGCTCTTGGAACATCTCATATGCCCCTTGGTGCTCCGATTCTAAGCTGTAGAGCATGCCGCACTGAACCAGGGAGTAATCATCACAACGCGACTGCCAAGCGTTCATAACATCTTGGTTTGCCGAGGCGGGAGCGTCACCTAGTGGTGCTTCTAGGACATAAGTTTTCTTGGCAGCTATGAGGATGATCCTCAGGTTACGGACCTAGTCCGTATAGTTGCTACCATCGTCTTTCAGCTTGGATTTCTCTAGGAACGCGTTGAAGTTGAGGGTGACATGAGCGTGGGCCATTTGATCTACAAGACATATTGTAAATAATTTAGACTAAGTTCATGATAATTAATTTCATCTTAATCAAATTTTAATGAACTCCCACTCATATTGACATCTCTCTAGTCATCTAAGTGATACATGATTCGAATCGACTAGCCCGTGTCCGATCATCACGTGAGACGGACTAGTCATCAACGGTGAATATCTTCATGTTGATCGTATCTTCTATACGACTCATGTTCGACCTTTCGGTCTTCCGTGTTCCGAGGCCATGTCTGTACATGCTAGGCTCGTCAAGTGAACCCTAAGTGTATTGCATGTGTAAATCTGGCTTACAACCGTTGTATGCGAACGTTAGAACCTATCACACCCGATCATCACGTGGTGCTTCGGAACAACGATCCTTAGCAATGTTGCACAGTTAGGGGGAACACAATTCTAGAAATTTTTTAGTGAGAGATCATCTTATTTACTACCGTCTTTCTAAGTAAACAAGATGCATAAACATGATAAACATCACATGTAATCAATTAAAGTGACATGATATGGCCAGTATCATCTTGCTCCTTCGATCTCCATCTTCGGGGCACCATGATCGTCTTTGTCACCGGCTCGACACCATGATCTCCATCATCATGATCTCCATCATCATGATCTCCATCATCGTGTCTTCATGAAGTCGTCACACCAACTATTACTTCTACTACTATGGCTAACGTTTAGCAATGAAGTAAAGTAATTAGATGGCGTTATTCAATGACACGCGGGTCATACAATAATTAAGACAACTCCTATGGCTCCTGCCGGTTGTCATTTTCATCGACATGCAAGTCGTGATTCCCTATTACAAGAACATTATCAATCTCATACATCACATATATCATTCATCACATCTTCTTGGCCATACCATATCACATAGCACATGCTGCAAGAACAAGTTAGACGACCTCTAATTGTTGTTGCAAGTTTTACGTGGCTTCTATAGGTTTTCTAGCAAGAACGTTTCTTACCTACGCCAAAACCACAACGTGATTTGTCAATTTCTATTTACCCTTCATAAGGACCCTGTTCATCGAATCCGATGCGACTAAAGTGGGAGAGACAGACACCCGCCAGCCACCTTATGCATCTAGTGCATGTCTGTCGGTGGAACCAGTCTCACGTAAGCGTACGTGTAAGGTCGGTCCGGGCCGCTTCATCCCATGATGCCGCCGAATCAAGATTGGACTAGTAACGGCAAGAAAATTGAGCAAACTCAACGCCCATAACTTGTTTGTGTTCTACTCGTGCAAGATGCTACGCAAAGACCTAGCTCAGATGCCACTGTTGGGGAACGTAGCAGAATTAAAAAAATTCCTACATTTCACCAAGATCAATCTAAGGAGTCATCTAGCAACGAGCATAATGGAGTGCATCTACATACCCTTTGTAGATCGCGTGCGGAAGCATTGGAAGGAACATGGATGAAGTAGTCGTACTCTTGGCGTTCCTCGTCACCGATGATCCCAGCGCCGAACGGACGGCACCTCCGTGTTCAACACACGTACGGTACAACGACGTCTCCTCCTTCTTGATCCAGCAAGGGCGGAGGAGAGGTTGTCGGAGATCCAGTAGCACGACGGCGTGGTGGTGGATGCAACGGGAAAACCTGCAGGGCTTCGCCGGCGCCCTGCGGAGGAGTAGGAAGTGTGACGGGAGGGGGGAGAGGCGCCAGAGGCTTGGTGTGCGGCTGCCCTCTCCCCCCCCCCTCCCCACTATATACAGGGGCCAGGGGGGGCGCCGGCCCTGGGAGATCAGATCTCCGGGGTGGGGCGGCGGCCAAGGGGGGAAACTTGCCCCCCAAGGCATAGGGGGCGCCCCCTCCCCCTAGGGTTTCAACCCTAGGCGCATGGAGGGGGCCCATATGGGTGTGCCAGCCCACCAGGGGCTGGCCCCCATCCCCTTGCGGCCTAGGGGACCCACTGGGATGGGTGGCCCCAACCGGTGGACCCCTGGGACCCCTCCGGTGGTCCCGGGACACTCCTGGTGACCCCCGGAGTTCACCCGATGGCCGAAACTGGACTTCCTATATATCATTCTTCAAGATGGCATTGGGGCCCCGAAACCAGCGTCCCCGCGGGTTTTTACCCTATTAGGGGACGGGGATGGACGTCTTTTTAACCCCGCGGGGCTGCTGTTGGGTAAGATTTAAAACCCGACACGTTTCATGGGTTCAAACCCGTCTGAGCAATACCCGAACCCGAAACCCGTCATCCCCGCGAAAATACCACGTAAGCCTAATTAGACATCATATTGAATCATGTATGGCTGAATAATGCTCTTGTTTGTTGCGGAAATATGCTTATGTAGATGTTGTTACTGCTCTTTCTAGCTGTTGTCATTGCTCTTTTTGATCAAGTTATGTCGCCGAAATATGCTCCTTGTAGCTGCTGTCATTGCTCCTTTTACTCGAGTTATGCTGGTGAAATATACTCCTTGTAGCTGTTGAACCATGTATCATTGTATTGTGCTGAATTTTTCCCAATTTATGCTGCTGAAATAGCTATTTTTGCTGTCGAACTGCTATTCTTTGCTACTATTATGTTTGCTTAAATATGCTGATTTCCCCGTGGGTTTAGAAAACCCGATGGGTTTAGGGGATGGGAGAAAAATTAGCCACGCACACACTGATGGGGACAGGGACGGGTTTGTGATTTTCTCGTGGGGATGGGTTTAGGCAGGCAAAACCCGATGGTTTTCGTCCCCGTTGCCATCCTGAATCATTCTTTACGTCCGGACCATTCTGGAACTCCTCGTGACGTCCGGGATCTCATCCGAGACTCCGAACAACATTCGGGTTTCCATGTGCATGTATCTCTACAACCCTAGCGTCATCGAACCTTAAGTGTGTAGACCCTACGGGTTCGGGAGACACGTAGACATGACGAGACGACTCTCCGGTCAATAACCAACAGCGGGATCTGGATACCCATGTTGGTTCCCACGTGTTCCTCGATGATATCATCGGATGAACCACTGTGTCAAGGATTCACTCAATCTCGTATGTTATTCCCTTTGTCTATCGGTACGGTACTTGCCCGAGATTCGATCGTCGGTATACCTGATACCTTGTTCAATCTCGTCATGGCAAGTCTCTGTACTCATTCCGTAATCCATCATCCCGTGACTAACTCCTTAGTCACCTTGAGCTCATTGTGATGATGTATTACCGAGAGGGCCCAGAGGTACCTCTCCGTGATACGTAGTGACAACATTCCAGTCTCGGTTCCTACCAACTCAACAGACACTTTCGGAGATACCCGTTGCGTACCTTTATAGCCACCCAGTTACGTTGTGACGTTTGGCACACCAAAGTATTCCTACGGCATCCGGGAGTTGCACAACCTCATGGTCTAAGGAATAAATACTTGACACCAGAAAAGCTTATGCATTACGAACTATACGATCTCGTGCTATGCTCAGGATTGGGTCTTGTCCATCACATCATTCTCCTAATGATGTGATCCCGTTATCACTGACATCCTATATCCATGGTCAGGAAACCGTGACCATCTGTTGGTCAACGAGCTGGTAACTAGAGGCTTACCAGGGACACATTGTGGTCTATATATTCACACATGTATCGTTGTTTCCGTACAATACAATTCAAGCATGAATAACAGACAATTATCATGAACAAGGAAATATAGTAATAATACTTTTATTATTGCCTCTAGGGCATATTTCCAACACGCGCGCCCATAACCTTCCCTCGTTGGAGGCACCGGCGAGAGGCATGACAATAGACCCAGTTAGGGCCTTCCCATAAAGGCAAGTATGGATGCACTGGTCAGCTCGAGTGGTGGCACCATGACTCAACCAACATTTTTTCAAGTTCATTTTAATCCGGTTAAACTTGAATGCTATAAGCTGAGTCATAACAAAATAACATGATGCAACTACAATGCATGAGCATGATATCAACATAAGCATGGAAGTGCAACATAATCATCGAGCATAACCACAATGAAGCATATATCCAAATGAGCATGGCATACTGACGAGCATGAATATCACAAGTATAATGCTACTCATGGCATACATGGCTACTAGCATCATAAATAAACACCATGCAAGAACATAGCAAGAACACTACCAAGTAGTCATGTAACTAACTAGTTGCAATGGTACTTGACAGACAACAAGCATGCATCAAGACTACTACTAGCATGTACTTCTATTACCAAGCATAACATGTTAACATGATATTAACAAGTAGTACAAGATAACAAGAAGCATCAGATCATAGCATGACAGTGAACAAGAAACCATGAGAATAACCGAATCAACGACAGCAGCAGCAAACAAGCAGACATATAACAGCAAACTTTTATCAAATATTCAGGTTGAAAACCATGGCTAGTGCATGGCTATCATGCAAGTGGTTATTGTGGCTTGCCTGGGGTGACGGAGACTCCGGGAAGAAGTGCGGTGAAGCCGCGGAACGAAACACCAAAATGCTTCTCTCTCGGAGGGGGCTGATTAGAGGCAAGGGTATAATGGTCATTTTCAGAATGTTAACACATGGTGAAAATGATACCAACAGAACGGGCTCGACGAGACAAAGACGTGAGCGTTGGTTTCACCTGAATCGGAGTTACGGTTGCGGAGATATGAGGGGTTGAACACCAGGGACCAATCTGTGAAAGCTTTCATCACCAACGGGTCCCTAAGTGGATAAGACAGAAGCGCAGAATCAGTAATACGCTTTCTGGATTGGAAAGCGCACTTTGGGCCGCAGTAGAATGAAAATATGCTTTTAGTTTCTGAAAACGCATTTCAAGAAACCGTCTCCACTTAACGTACCTCGGCCCGGGTGGGACAGGCTTACAGGTGGGACCCAAGGGGCAGGGGGAGGGCTAGGCGCACCGGAACCATGCCGAGACCAAGGCGTCCATGGTGAACGGCGACGGGCGGAAGCGGGGGAGAGGTGCTCTGGTGGTCAAATGAGGCGAGGGAGGAGCTGGTGAGCTGCAGGAGGGGTCGAGGGGTCCTTATATAGGCTAGCGGAGGGCTCTGGAGCTCACACGCGAGCTTGAGCAGTGCTCTAATGGAGGTCAGAGGCTGGGCATCGCAGGGGAACTGTTGTGACGGCGCAATGCTGGCGAACCACGACGAGGCATCAATGCAGGGCGATGCAGTCAAGCACAAGTGAGCTCCTGGACAAGGTTTGAGGTCGAGACGAGGAGGGAGGCGACAGGAACAGTGGCCGGAACAAGCCAGAGCGCGCGCAAGGCATGACGCAAGTGTGATCACCACGCGCACTGGCACAAGCGGTGATCTTTGGTGTGGCCAACCATGTCCAGTAGAATGGCCCTAGTACCCTGAGTCTAAACGAAGAAATAATTGGGTACAGGGGCAAAGAAGAGATTTGCACTTAGCTCCAAAGTAAATCAACAGGAAGGTGTTTGTAACTTCCTGTGGTTAAACCAGCTTGGTAACTTGGTAACTAAGTTGTCTGGCGATGATCTTACACTAGGATGATGTTGATCACCAAAAATCAGACTAATAGGAGGAGTTGAGATGACACTTGCTGTAGAAAGTGCAAAACTGGCCAGATTAGTGAACCGTGATGTTACACTCACATACTTAAGTTTCATGGGATGAAATTTGGTGGAGAGGGGTTATATGACCATAGGGAGCTGCTGTAAAAAGCTCATGCCATTTAGAGTTACCAAAGTGGCACTTCCTTCCCAAAGCTCCATTCTGGTCAGAATCTAGGAAAATTTACTGAGGGTAAATGGCTTAGTGGATTGAGCCAAAACTTGGTGGAAGGAGTAGATGTAGACGTAAGAATGCCCTGGTAGATTTTCAGCTCAAATGAAGCAAGGTAAAATAAGATTGCTTCGCAAAGTGAAAATCTGACCAGAAACCAAGATTTGGAGCTGAGCTCACATAGATGATCTCCATGAGCTCCAATTTGGTGGAGATGCATGATTTAGTCCAATGAAGGATGTGACCAAGTTTCACCTCATTTGGACATGCCTAGAATATACTTCCTTCACAAAGTTCCTTTCTGGACAGAAACTTTGGAAAATCACTGAAAAATAATTACTAGGCAAATGAGGTTGAAATTTGGCACAGGGCAATGATATGGACATGCAAATATGTCCAAGAAGTTTGGAGGCAATTTAACAAAGATAAATAGCACTTGCTTCACAAAGTGCCATTTAGGGCAGAATAGGAAAATGATTATTGAAGGATTATTTTTTAACATGGCAATGAAATGTTTTGCCATATTTGATCACGATATGACCCAAACAATTTATAAGAATTATTTGGGAATTTTTAGAATGACAAAGATATAGGTTGCTTCACAACCTAGGGCAAAAAGAATTATTCCTTTAATAGAAAATGAATATTCCTTGGAAAAACGATTTTGGATTAGGTTAAGGATGAAAATGACAGGGTCTTGGGATGATGAGGAGGATGGCAAACCAATATAAAACCTAGGAAGATATGATCTTCCCAAGTTTCAGAACCACATAGCCACTGAAAAGCTAATAAAATCAAGAAATCCAAGAAAATTAAAAGAAAAGGAAAAGGTCAAAATCCAGGCTGTTACAAGCATGCAGTCTAACACACAAGCAAACAAGAGGTAAGCGAACGATAAACACACGGCAAAAAGAAGGGCAAATAAAACGGCAAGGGTGAAGTGGGGGAGAGGAAAACGAGAGGCAAATAAATGTAATGCGAAGGATAAGGGTTTGTGATGGGTACTTGGTATATGACTTTTGCGTAAGCCTCCCCAGCAACGGCGCTAGAAATTCTTCTTGCTACTTCTCGAGCTTGCGTTATATTCCCTCGAAGAGGAAAGGGTGATGCAGCACAGTAGCGTAAGTATTTCCCTCATTTTTTGAGAACCAAGGTATCAATCCAGTAGGAGACCACGCGCGCGTCCCTCGCACCTGCACAAAAAAATAAGAACTTCGCAGCCAACGCGATAAGTGGTTGTCAATCCCTTTAAGGTCACTTACAAAAGTGAGATCTGATAGATAGGATAGTTTGATATTTTTGGTATTTTTGGATATAAAAACAGAAAGTAAAAGCGGAAAAGTAAAGTAGATTGTAGATTGATATGTTGAGAATATACCCGGGGGCCATAGGTTTCTCTAGTGGCTTCTCTCATGATAGTGGTATTCTACGGCAAGTAAACAAATTATTGTCGAGCAATTGATAGAAAAGTGAATACTTATGAGAATATCTAGGCATGATCATTATATATAGGCATCACGTCCTAAACAAGTAGACCGAAACGATTCTGCATCTACTACTATTACTCCACACATCAACCGCTATCCAGCATGCATCTAGAGTATTAAGTTCATAAGAACAGAGTAACACCTTAAGCAAGATGACATGATGTAGAGGGATAAACTCAAATAACATGATATAAACCCCACCTTTTTATCCTCGATGGCAACAATATAATGCGTGCCTTGCTGCCCCTACTGTCACTGGGAAAGGACACCGCAAGATTGAACCCAAAGCCAAGCACTTCTCCCATTGCAAGAACTATAGTTCTAGTAGGCCAAACCAAACCAATAATTCAAAGAGACTTGCAAGGATATTATAATCATACATAAAGAGTTCAGAAAAGAACCAAATATTTCTCATAGATAATCTTGATCATAAACCCACAATTCATCGGATCTCGACAAACACACCGCAAAAAGAGATTGCATCGAATAGAACTCCTCAAAGACCGAGGAG
>LR738710.1:881622705-881647210 GCA_902687465.1 Secale cereale
CGGCGGAGCTCCGGAACAGGCCCCAAGATGGGATCTCATGGGAACATAAGGTTGCGGCGGTGGAACTAGGGTTTTCTCTGTTGTTCTGATGGTTTCGGGGTACGTAGGTATATATAGGACGAAGGAGGGCACAGGGGGGCTAGACGTGGGGCCCACGAGGTAGGGGGCGTGCCTTATAGGGCGGCGCCCCCCCACCCTCCTGGACGCCACGTGTGCCCTACTCCGTGGTTCTCAAGTCTCCCGTGCGTATTTTGCTCCAAAAATATCTCTCTCGAAGTTTCATTCTGTTTGGACTCCATTTGATATTCCTTTTCTGTAAAACCATGAAATAGGCAAAAACAGCAATCTGGACTGGGCCTTTGGCTTAATAGGTTAGTCCCAAAAATAATATAAAAGTGTATAACAAAGCCCATTAAACATCCAAAACATCATAAATAATAGCATGGAACAATCAAAAATTATAGATACGTTGGAGACGTATCAGTAGGGTCCGCACGCTTAACGTTCGATGACGATTTGTATTATGAGTTATGTGTTTTTGGTAACCGAAGATTGTTTGAAGTCCTAGATAAGATCACAGACATGACAAGGAGTCTCGAAATGGTCGAGAGGTAAATATCGATATATTGGATGATGGTATTTAGACACCGGAAGGGTTCCGGATCGTTTCGGGAATTTTTCGGTGTACCACGAGGTTACCGGAACTCTCCCCCCCCCCGGGGGGGGGGAGTATTGGGCCTACATGGGCCATAGGGGAGAGGGGAGTCAACCCACAAGGGGTGGTCGTGCCCCCATCCCATAGGGAGTCTGAATTGGACTAGGTGAGGGGGCGCGCCACCCTTTCCTGCTTCTCTTCCCTCTTCCTTCCCTCCTTCCAGCTCCAAAGAAAGGAAAAAAAGGGGGGCGAATCCTACTAGGAGTGGAGTCGTAGTATGACTCCCCCCATGGCGCGTGCCCCTAGGACGGCCTCGTCCTCCTCTCCTCCTTTATATACATGGGCAGGGGGCACCCCAAAAGCACATCAATTGTTCTTAGCCGTGTGCGGTGCCCCCTGCACTGTTTACACCTCAGGTCATATTGTCGTAGTGCTTAGGCGAAACCCTACATGATCAACATCACCATCATCATCACCAAGCCGTCGTGCTGTCGGAACTCTTCCCCAACACTCTGCTGGATCAAGAGTTCATGGGACTTCATTGAGCTGAACGTGTGCATAACTCGGAGGTGTCGTACGTTCGGTACTTGATCGGTTGAATCGCGAAGATGTTCGACTACATCAACCGCGTTAATAGAATTCTTCCGCTTTTGGTCTACGAGGGTATGTGGACATACTCTTCCCGTCTCGTTGCTATGCATCTCCTCGATTGATGTTGCGTGAGCATAGGAATTTTTTTGAAATAGCATCCTACGTTCCCCAACATCCGCCTAGCGCATCAACCCGACAAACTCCCCCCAGGGGCGGTGCATGCCCAGCGGCTACACCAATGGTGGGGGCAGCCAGTGGAGCACGGTCCGCTCCGAAGCGAGCGTCCCCACTGCAGCTATGTCCTCCGGGAGAATGGAGAGGGGGAGATGGAATAACCTTTCCACATGCGCTTGGCGGAACATGGCCGCTGGGGCTAAGCTGATGATGTCCTCCTCTGATGCCTCTTATTCCCGCTTCGGTCGCGGGTGAGGTGGTAACGACACCACATGCGTCGACCACATCTCCCGCAGCACCCGTGTTCCCTTGTGCCTCAGCAGCCCTCGCGGCCTAAGTGGTCGCGTGTGGAGAGGCTTTCGAGGTGGATGATAACCCACAAATATAGGGGATCAATTGTAGCCTCTTTCGATAAGTAAGAGTGTCGAACCCAATGAGGAGCTAAAGGTAGAACAAATATTCCCTGAATTTCTATCGACCACCGATACAACTCTACGCACGCTTGACGTTCGCTTTACCTAGAACAAGTATAAAACGAGAAGTACTTTCTAGGTGTAACAGGATATGTTTGCAAGAATATAAAGGGCGCGTAAATAAAAACTAGGGGCTGTTTTAGGTAAAGAAGCAATATAGTTACTATAGCAAGTGTGGAAAAGTGGTGGTAGGAGTTGCGAAATTGTCCCTAAGCAATTGACTATGTTACTAGACCGATAGCAAGCTTTATGTGGGAGAGGCCACTGCTAGCATGTCATCCCTGGCTTGGAATTCTATGCACTTATTATTGGAACTATTAGCAAGCATCCGCAAGTACTAACGTTCATTAAGGTCAAACCCAACCATAGCATTAAGATATAGTGGTCCCCCTTCAATCCCGTATGCATCAATTGCTATGCTAGGTTGAAGCTTCTGTCACTCTTACCCTCCAATAGATAGTCCTATCAACATACAACTAACCCTATGGTGTGATTCACGCGCGCGCTCATATGATGGGCACCAAAGGACAGCAACCCACAAGCAAATTAAACCAATCATAGCAATTCACCAATTACCGATAGGACAACGAAAATCTACTCACACATCATAGGATGGCAACACATCATTGGATAATAATATGAAGCATAAAGCACCATGTTCAAGTAGAGGGTACAGCGGGTTGCGGGAGAGTGGACCGTTGTAGATAGATGGGGGAAGGTGATGAAGATGTTGGTGAAGATGACGGAGGTGTTGGTGTAGATCGCCGTCACACGATGATGGCCCTGGCGGCGTTCCGGCGCCACCGGAAGCAAGGGGGAGAGAGCCCCCCTCCTTCGCCTTCTTCCTTTGCCTTCTCCCTTGGTGGGAGAAGGGTTCTCCCTCTGGTCCTTGGTCTCCATGGCATGGGAGGGGCGAGAGCCCCTCCGAGATTGGATCTGTCTCTGTGTCTCTCTCTATTTCTGCGTTCCCAGATTCTAGCCTTTCACCGTTTCTTATATTCCCGGAGATCCGTAACTCCGATGGGGCTGAATTTTGGACATGATCTCTACCCGGATATTAGCTTTCTTGTGGCGAAAGAAGGGCACCAATCGGCTTACGGGGTGGCCACAAGGGCCCAGGGCGCGCCTGACCCCCTGGGGCATCGTCTCGCGTTGATTCTTCTTCCCAAAATTCATAAATATTCCAAAAAAAAATCTCTGTCAGTTTTTATCCTGTTTGGACTCCGTTTGATATGGATTTTTTGCGAAACAAAAAACATGCAACAAACAGGAACTGGCACTGGATCAATATGTCAGTCCAAAAAATAGTATAAAAAGTTGCCAAAAGTATGTAAAAGTTGTACAATACTGTTATGGAACAATCAAAAATTATAGATACGACGGAAACGTATCAGCATCCCCAAGCTTAAATCCTGCTCGTTCTTGAGTAGGTAAATGATAAAAAGGATAATGTTTTATGTGGAATGCTACCTAGCGTAATCTTGATCATGTAATCTAATCATGGCATGAATATTAAGACACGAGTGATTCAAAGTAAAAGTCAATCATTTGACATAAAAGAATTTAATACTCGGGCATCCCAACAAACAATCAAGTCTTTCAAAATATCAATGCTAAAGAACGTTATCCCTACAAAATTATATAGTCTTTTATGCTCCCTTTTCTTAACACAAGGTACCCCTCATGCCCATCCCGGTGTCAGCCAAGCAATTGTTTTCATACTTTAATTTTTTGAACCTTTTCAACTCTTCACGCAATACATGAGCGTGAGCCATGGACATAACACTATGGGTGGAATAGAAGGTGGTAGTAGACAAAAGTAGGGAGAAAGTCTCACATCGACTAGGCAAATTAATGGACTATGGAGATGTCCATCCATTGATATCAATGTGAGTGAGTAGGGATTGCCATATAATGGATGCACTAGAGATATACGTCTATGAAAGCTCAAAAGAAAACTAGTGGGTGTGCATGAACTTGCTTGCTCATGAAGACCTAGGGAATTTGAGGAAGCCCGTCGTTGGAATATACAAGCCAATTTCTATAATGAAAATTCCTACTAGTATATGGAAGTGACAACATAGGAGACTCTCTATCATGAAGAACATGGTGCTATGATGAAGCGCAAGTGTGGTAAAAGGATAGTAACATTGCCCCTTCTCTCATTTTCTCTAATTTTTTTGTTTTCTCTTCTTTTTACTTTTTTTCTCTAGGGCTCTTTGGCCTCTCTTTTTTGGGTGGGCTTCTTTGGCCTCTTTTTTATATTTGGTCTTCATTTGCCTCTTTCATTTTTTATAACCTCACATGGGACAATGTTCTAATAATGATGATCATCACACTTTTATTTACTTACAACTCGATACTAGAAAAATATGACTCTATATGAATGCCTCCGGTGGTGTAGCGTGATGTGCAATGATCTAGCATAGCAATGACATCAAAAAACGGACAAGCCATGAAAACATCATGCTAGCTGTCTTACGATCATGCAAAGCAATATGACAATGATGGTGCGTGTCATTACAAACGGAACGGTGGAGTTACATGGCAATATATCTCGGAATGGCTATGCAAATGCCATAATAGGTAGGTATGATTGCTGTTTTGAGGTAGGGTATAAGGTGGTTTGATGCACCGGCGAAAATTGTCCGGTACTAGAGTAGCTAGCAAGGTGGAAGGGTGAGAGTGCGTATAATCCATGGACACAACATTAGTCACAAAGAACTCACATACTTATTGCGAAAAATTATTAGCCCTCAAAGAAAAATACTACGACGCATGCTCCTAGGGGGAGGTTGGTAGGAGTTAACCATCGCGTGCCCCCGACCTTCATGCAAATATAAACAATCAAAGTACAATGCGTGCCAATTTGTTTACATAGTTAGGAGACCATACGTGCACGCTTCGGGAATCACAAACCTTAACACCAATATTTTTACTAAACCACAATCATTCACTAGTACCTCCCACATATTAGCATCTCTATATCGCAAAACTATTGCAAGGAATAAAACATATCATATTCAGCGATCTACAAGTTTATGTAGGATTTTATGACTAACCATGTGAATGACCAATTCCTGTCAACTCTCTAAATAGATATAAGTGAAGCAAGGGAGTTTTAATTATTTCTACAAAAGTTATGCCCATGCTCTAACAAATATAATGAAGCAAAAGAGCATTCTACAAATGGCGGTTTTCTATGTGAGGAGAAACAGGCAATCCAAACTTCAAATGATATAAGTGAAGCACAAGAAGCATTCTATAAAGCCATACTCAAAATATATAAGTGAAGTGCAAAGAGCATTATATAAATCAACCAAGGACTATCTCATACTAGCATGGTGCATTCATTAAAATAAAGAAAAATAAAAAGCACACGACGCTCCAAGAGTTTACGCATATCATATGACCGAAACGAATCCGAAAACATACCGATACTTGTTGAAGAAAGATGGGATGCCTTCCGGGGCATCCCCAAGCTTAGATGCTTGAGTCTCCTTGAATATTTACTCGGGGAGCCTTGGGCATCCCCAAGCTTGAGCTCTTGCCTCTCCTCCTTCTCCTCACATCGAGACCTCCTTGATCTTCGAACACTTCATCCACACAAAACTTAACCGAACGTTTAGTGGCGGGGTTAGTGCATATGATCAATGAAATCCCATCATGTACTGCTCTAACATTATTGTATAATTATAATCAAACATTACCCGATGTATGCTATCACAATTATATGGCCCCAAGTCAAAGAGGCTTCAACAAGAATTTAAACATATGCAAATAATGAAGCTATAACAGCAATCTGTGAAAGCAGGACATTCTGTAGTAATCTGAACATTAACCATACTTCTATAACTCTAAAAATTCTGGAAAAATTAGGAAAAATCAAAAAATTGTATAGCAAGACTTTGCGCAAAGTTTCAGATCATTTCTACGTTCCAGTAAAAAATGTAAATGTCGCGCACTATAGCCAAACTTTCTGTTTTTGCACCGCACAAACCAACAAGCAGTTTAATCATCCTAAAGGAAACTCTTCGCAAATTATTTTTATAATACAATGGAATTGTACAAGGGGATAATTATTTTTGTTGAAAAGTTTCTGTAATCAAGGTTCACAAAGTTTCCATGGGCATGAACAAAGTTCAAGGCTATCTCCCACTTTAACAATGCTCGTCTTTCTCACTTTCGCTTTTCTTTTTGAAAAAGTTTTAGGTTCCCCTCTTTATTATTTTTTGTTTTTAAACTTTATAAAAGCACACAACAGAAATTTATGACTCTCTGAAACTTCCGGATTGTCTCCCTGGCAGCACTTTCTTTAAAGCCATTAAGCTAGGCATATAGTGCTCAAGTAATGGATCCACCCGGATCCCAAGGTATATCAAAGCCAATTTTAATTAACAATGACTTGTGATTTAGTAGTGAGCACAAAGTAACATATATCATGCAAGAACGAATTCTAACTCTCTTCCTATGCATCGGCATGTCATAAAAGAACAATTCATGCACACATAATAAAGGCCAATGCATAGTATAAACAGTTTCTTGCAATTTTATCATATTGGAAACATAGAGAGGCAGAGATGTAGTTCCTCTCTCATAATAATTGCAAGTAGGAGCAGCAAGAACATGCATATTATATCTATCAAAATCATCATGTGTAGTAGTAGAACACAACCCATCAATATAGTCCTTAATAAGTGCAAACTTCTCCGATATAGTGTAGTTGGGAGAATTCAAAAGGATAATAGGACTATCATGTGTGGGTGCAATAGCAACAATTTCATTCATAACATAAGGAACTATAGCAAGTTCATCTCCATAAGCATGATTCATATTGGCATCATGGCCACAAGCATAGCAAGCATCAATTTCATCAAAAAGGGATATTTCAAACGAATTCAAGGGATCATAGCAATCATCATAGCATTCATCCTTCGGTAAGCACTAAGGGAAATTAAACAATGTATGAGTTGAAGAGTTACTCTCATTAGAAGGTGGGCACGGGTAGCTAATCCGCTCTTCCTCCTTTTGTTCTTCACTCTCCTCATCATCTTTTTCATCTAATGAGCTCACAATGTCATCACTTTCTTCTTCCATAGATTCCTGCAAAATATTAGTCTCTTCTTGGACAGCGGAGACCTTCTCAATAAACGCATAAATATTGGCATTGTATTCATAATTCACATAGCAATATTTCCATATAGCAAAATTTTCAGGCCTATAAACATCATCATCAAAAGCTTCATACCTTTTACACAGAGATTCAATTTCATAAGCACCCTTAAAAGCAACAAATTCCTCTATCTGTTCCACATCATAATAATCATAATACCATTAGCATAAGAAGCTAAGGTTTTATCATCATTAAATTCGCATCAAAAGGGAAGGTGTGCAGCCTTCATCCCAGAGCAACAAGTATAATCAAATCTCAAGCATAGTTGCCGAGCATACCAATGCAACATATGAATATGATCCCACAACAATTTCCCTTTTTGTGTCAAGCGATAATCCCTAAAGTATTCACGTTGATCCAACGTTACTCCCATTATATAGTTGAATGGGGTTTTCTCAGGAGTATTAAATTAGTACATAATATCTTTCACATAATGAGCATCGAGGGTTTTAGGAGGTTCCCTATCTCCATGAGTAGCAAGTACACCTAATTTTTTTGGTATTTCGTGTTCCATATACATAATTAAAGATAGAGAACAGCTTAGAACAGCAAATAAAATCTACTTAATGATAAAGCAAACAAGCACACACGAGAATATTCACCCCACGCTATTGCTCCCCGGCAACGGCGCCAGAAAAAGGTCTTGATAACCCACAAGTATAGGGGATCAATTGTAGCCTCTTTCGATAAGTAAGAGTGTCAAACCCAACGAGGAGCTAATGGTAGAACAAATATTCCCTCGAGTTCTATCGACCACCGATACAACTCTACGCACGCTTGACGTTCACTTTAACTAGAACAAGTATAAAACTAGAAGTACTTTGTAGGTGTAACATGGTAGGTTTGCAAGAATATAAAGGGCACGTAAATAAAAACTAGGGACTGTTTTAGGTAAAGAAGCAATAAAGTTAGTATAGCGAGTTTGGAAAAGTGGTGGTAGGAGTTGCAAAATTGTCCCAAAGCAATTGACTGTGTTACTAGACCGATAGCAAGTTTTATATGGGAGAGGCCACTGCTAGCATGTCATCCCTGACTTGGAATTCTATGCACTTATTATTGGAACTATTAGCAAGCATCCAGAACTACTAACGTTCATTTAAGGTAAAACCCAACCATAGCATTAAGATATATTGGTCCCCCTTCAATCCCGTATGCATCAATTTCTATGCTAGGTTGAAGCTTCTGTCACTCTTGCCCTCCAATACATAGTGTTATCAACATACAACTAACCCTATGGTCTGATCCACGCGCGCGCTCATATGATGAGCACCAAAGGACAGCAACATAACCATAAGCAAATTAAACCAATCATAGCAATTACCGATAGGACAACGAAAATCTACTCAGACATCATAGGATGGCAACACATTATTGGATAATAATATGAAGCATAAAGCACCACGTTCAAGTAAAGGGTACAACGGGTTACGGGAGAGTGGACCACTGTAGATAGTTGGGGTAGGTGATGAAGACGTTGGTGAAGATAACAGAGGTGTTGGTGTAGATCGTCATCGCACGATGATAGCCCCGATGGCGTTCCAGCGCCAGCGGAAGCGAGGGGGAGAGAGCCCCCCTCCTTCTCCTTCTTCCTTGGCCTTCTCCCTAGGTGGGAGAAGGGTTCTCCCTCTGGTCCTTGGTCTCCATGGCATGGGAGGGGCGAGAGCCCCTCCGAGATTGGATCTGTCTCTCTATCTCTCTCTATTTCTGCGTTCCCAGATTCTGGCCTTTCACCGTTTCTTATATTCCCGGAGATCCATAACTCCGATTGGGCTGAATTTTGGACACGATCTCTATCCGGAGAATTAGCTTTGTTGCCATGAAAGAAGGGCACCAACCGCCTTACGGGGTGGCCACGAGGGCCCAGGGCGCGCCTAACCCCTAGGGCATGCCCCCCTGCTTCGTGGCCCCCTCGGTCATCGTCTCGCGTTGATTCTTCTTCCCAAAATTCATAAATATTCCAAAAAAATCTCCGTCAGTTTTTATCCCGTTTGGACTCCGTTTGATATGGATTTTCCAGCGAAACAAAAAACATGCAACAAACAAGAACTGGCACTGGGCATTGGATCAATATGTTAGTCCCAAAAATAGTATAAAAAGTTGCCAAAAGGATGTAAAAGTTGTAGAATATTGGCATGTAACAATCAAAAATTGAAGGAAATATGCCCTAGAGGCAATAATAACGTTGTTATTTGTATTTCCTTATATCATGATAAATGTCTTTTATTCATGCTAGAATTGTATTAACCGGAAACTTAGTACATGTGTGGATACATAGACAAAACAGTATGTCCCTAGTATGCCTCTACTAGACTAGCTCATTGATCAAAGATGGTTATGTTTCCTAGCCATAGACATGAGTTGTCATTTGATCAACGGGATCACATCATTAGGAGAATGATGTGATGGACAAGACCCATCCGTTAGCATAGCACTATGATCGTTTAGTTTTTCTGCTATTGCTTTCTTCATGACTTATACATGTTCCTATGACTATGAGATTATGCAACTCCCGAATACCGTAGGAACACCTTGTGTGCTATCAAACGTCACAACATAACTGGGTGATCATAAAGATGCTCTACAGGTGTCTCCGAAAGTATTTATGGTGTTGGCATAGATCAAGATTAGGATTTGTCACTCCGAGTGTCGGAGAGGTATCTCTGGGCACTCTCGGTAACACACATCACAATAAGCCTTGCAAGCAAAAGACTAATGAGTTAGTCACGAGATGATGTGTTATGGAACGATTAAAGAGACTTGCCGGTAACGAGATTGAACTAGGTATAGAGATACCGACGATCGAATCTCGGGCAAGTAACATACCGTTTGACAAAAGGAACAACGTATGTTGTTATGCGGTTCTGACCGATAAAATATCTTCGTAGAATATGTAGGAGCCAATGTGAACATCCAGGTTCCGCTATTGGTTATTGACCGGAGATGAGTCTCGGTCATGTCTACATAGTTCTCGAACCCGTAGGGTCCGCACGCTTAACGTTTGATGACGATCGGTATTATGAGTTTATGAGTACTGATGTACCGAAGGTAGTTCGGAGACCCGAATGAGATCACGGACATGACGAGGAGTCTCAGAATGTCCGAGACATAAAGATTGATATATTGGACGACTATATTCGGACACCGGAAGTGTTCCGGAAAAGTTTCGGATTTATCGGGAATGCCGGAGGGGGTTACCGGAACCCCCTACGAGAGGGGATGGTCCATAGTGGGCCTAAAGGGAAAGAGAGAGGCAGCCCATAGGGCTGGCCGGCGCCCCACCTAGGGTTCCTAGTTGGACTAGGATTGGGGGGGGCGCCACCTCTCCTATTCCTTTCCCTCTTCCTTCTTTTGGTGAATCCTACTAGGAATAGGATTGCAATCCTATTCCTAGTAGGAGTCCACTCCCTAGCCGCACCAGGAAGGGCCGGCCGGCCTCCCTCCCTTGCTCTTTTATATATGGGGGCAGGGGGCACCCAAAGACACACAAGTTGAATTGTTTTAGCCGTGTGCGGTGCCCCCCTCCACGGAATCACACCTCGGTCATACCGTCGCGGAGCTTAGGCGAAGCCCTGCGCCGGTGAACACATCATATCCGTCACCACGCCGTCGTGCTGACGAAACTCTCCCGTGAAGCTCAACTGGATCAAGGGCTCGTGGGATGTCATCAAGCTAAACGTGTGCTGAACGCGGAGGTGTCGTATGTTCGGTGCTTGATCGGTTGGATCGCGAAGAAGTTCGACAACATCAACCGCGTCACTTGACGCTTCCGCTCCCGGTCTACGAGGGTACGTAGACACACTCTTCCCTCTCGTTGCTATACATCTGGTAGATAGATCTTGCGTGATCGTAGGAAAATTTTAAAATACTACGTTCCCCAACAGTGGCATCATGAGCCAGGTCTATGCGTAGATGATATGCACGAGTAGAACACAATGAGTTGTGGGCGATACTAGTCATACTGCTTACCAGCATGTCATACTTTGCTTCGGCGGTATTGTGAGATGAAGCGGCCCGGACCGACATTACGCGTACGCTTACGCGAGACTGGTTTCACCGTTACGAGCACTCGTTGCTTAAAGGTGACTGGCGGGTGTCTGTCTCTCTCACTTTAGTTGAATTAAGTGTGGCTACGCCCGGTCCTTGTGAAGGTTTAAAACAGCACATACTTGACGAAACATCGTTGTGGTTTTGTATGCGTAGGTAAGAACGGTTCTTGCTAAGCCCGTAGCAGCCACGTAAAACTTGCAACAACAAAGTAGAGGACGACTAACTTGTTTTTGCAGGGCATGTTGTGATGTGATATGGTCAAGACATGATGAGTTATACGGTTTTGTATGAGATGATCATGTTTTTGTAAAGTTATCGGCAACTGGCAGGAGCCATATGGTTGTCGCTTTATTGTATGAAATGCAATCGCCATGTAATTGCTTTACTTTATCACTAAGCGGTAGCGATAGTTGAGGAAGCAATAGTTGGCGAGACGACAACGATGCTACGATGGAGATCAAGGTGTCACGCCGGTGACGAAGGTGATCATGACGGTGCTTTGGAGATGGAGATCAAAAGCACAAGATGATGATGGCCATATCATGTCACATATTTTGATTGCATGTGATGTTTATCTTATTATGCTTCTTATTTTGCTTAGATCGACGGTAGCATTATAAGATGAGCCTTACTAAATTTCAAGGTATAAGTGTTCTCCCTGAGTATGTACCGTTGCGAAAGTTCGTCGTGCCGAGACACCACGTGATGATCGGGTGTGATAAGCTCTACGTTCAAATACAACGGGTGTAAGCCAGTTTTGCACACGCAGAATACTCGGGTTAAACTTGACGAGCCTAGCATATACAGATATGGCCTCGGAACACTGGAGACCGAAAGGTCGAGCGTGAATCATATAGTAGATATGATCAACATAAGATGTTCACCATTGAAACTACTCCATCTCACGTGATGATCGGACATGGTTTAGTTGATTTGGATCACGTGATCATTTAGATGACCGGAGGGATGTCTATCTAAGTGGGAGTTCTTAAGTAATATGATTAAATTGAACTTTAATTTATCATGAACTTAGTCCTGGTAGTATTAGCATATCTATGTTGTAGATCAATAGCTCACGATGTTGCTCCCCGTTTATTTTTTTATATGTTCCTAGAGAAAACCAAGTTGAAAGATGTTAGTAGCAATGATGCGGAATTGTTCCGTGATCTGAGGATTATCCTCATTGCTGCACAGAAGAATTATGTCCTTGATGCACCGCTAGGTGAAAAACCTATTGCAGGAGCAGATGTAGACGTTATGAACGTTTTGACAAAAGCTCGATATGATGACTACTTGATAGTTTAGTGCACCATACTTTATGGCTTATAACCGGGACTTCAAAAACGTTTTGAACGCCATGGAGCATATAAGATGTTCCAAGAGTTGAAATTAGTATTTCATACTCATGCCCGTGTCGAGAGGTATAAGACCTCTGACAGTACTTTGCCTACAAGATGGAGGAGAATAGCTCAACCAGTGAGCATGTGCTCAGATTGTCTGGGTACTACAATTACTTTAATCAAGTGGGAGTTAATCTTCCAGATAAGATAGTAATTGACAAAATTCTCTAGTCACTATCACTAAGTTAGTAGAACTTCGTGATGAACTATAATATGCAAGGGATGACGAAAGGAATTCCCAGCTCTTCGCGATACTGAAGTAGGCGAAGGTAGAAATCATGAAAAAGCATCAAGTGTTGATGGTTAACAAGACCACTTGTTTCAAGTAAAAGGCAAAGGGATAGAAGGGGAACTTCAAGAAGAATGACAAGCAAGTTGTCACTCCCGTGAAGAAACCCAAACCTAACTCAAGCCTGAAACAAGTGCTTATACTGCAAAGGAAATGGTCACTAGAAGTGGAACTGCCCTAGATACTTGGCGGATAAGAAGGATGGCAAAGTGAACAAAGGTATATTTGATATACAGATTATTGATGTGTATTTTACTAGTGTTCATAGCAACCCCTCGGTATTTGATATTGGTTCAGTTGCTAAAGAGTAGTAACTCGAAGTAGGAGTTGCATAATGAACATAAACTAGTTAAAGGATGAAGTGACGATGTGTATTGGAAGCAGTTCCAAGATTGATATGATCATCATCGCACACTCCCTATACTTTCGGGATTAGTGTTGAACCTAAATAAGTGTTATTTGGTGTTTGTGTTGAGCATGAATGTGATTTGATCATGTTTATTGCAATACGGTTATTCATGTAAGTTAAAAGAATAATTGTTGTTCTGTTTACATGAATAAAACCTTCTATGGTCATACACCCAATAAAAATAGTTTGTTGGATCTCGATCGTGTGATACACATATTCATAATATTGAAGCCAAAAGATGCAAGGTTAATAATGATAGTGCAAATTATTTGTGGCACTGCCGTTTAGGTCATATTGGTGTAAAACGCATGAAGAAACTCCATAATGATGGACTTTTGGAATCACTTGATTATGAATCACTTGGTACTTGCGAACCATGCCTCATGGGCAAGATGACTAAAACTCCGTTCTCCGGAACTGTGGAGCGAGCAACAGATTTGTTGGAGATCATACATACAGATATATGTGGACCAATGAGTGTTGAAGCTCGCGGCGGGTATCTGTTATTTTCTGACCTTCACTGATGATTTGAGCAGATATGGGTATATCTACTTAATGAAGCACAAGTCTGAAACATTTGAAAAGTTCAAAGAATTTCAGAGTGAAGTAGAGAATCATCGTAACAGGAAAATAAAGTGTCTACGATCTGATCGTGGAGGAGAATATTTGAGTTACGAGTTTGGTCTTCATTTGAAACAATGTGGAATAGTTTCACAGCTCACGCCACCCGGAACACCACAGCATAATGGTGTATCCGAACGTCGTAACCGTACTTTATTGGATATGGTGCGATCTATGATGTCTCTTACCGATTTACCACTATCGTTTTGGGTCATGCATTAAAGACAGCTGCATTCACGTTAAATAGGGCACCATCTAAATCCGTTGATACGACACCTTATGAACTATGGTTTGGCAAGAAACCAAAGTTGTCGTTTCTTAAAATTTGGGGCTGCGATGCTTATGTGAAAAAGCTTCAACCTGATAAGCTCGAACCCAAGTCGGAAAAATGTGTCTTCATAGGATACCCAAAAGAGACTGTTGGGTACACCTTCTATCACAGATCCGAAGGCAAAATATTCGTTGCTAAGAACGGATCCTTTCTAGAAAAAGAGTTTCTCTCGAAAGAAGTGAGTGGGAGGAAAGTAGAACTTGATGAGGTAATTGTACCTTCTCCCGGATTGGAAAGTAGTACATCACAGAAAATTGTTCCAGTGATTCCTACACCAATCAGTGAGGAAGTTAATGATAATGATCATGAAACTTTGGATCAAGTTTCTGCTGAACATCGTAGATCAACCAGAGTACGTTCCGCACCAGAGTGGTACGGCAACCCAGTTCTGGAAATCATGTTACTAGACCATGATGAACCTATGAACTATGAGGAAGCGATGATGAGCCCAGATTCCACAAAATGGCTTGAAGCCATGAAATCTGAGATGGGATCCATGTATGAGAACAAAGTGTGGACTTTGGTTGACTTGCCCGATGATCGGCAAGCCATCGAAAATAAATGGATCTTCAAGAGGAAGACCGACGCAGACGGTAATATTACTGTTTACAAAGCTCGACTTGTTGCGAAAGGTTTTCGACAAGTTCAAGGAGTTGACTACGATGAGACTTTCTCACCTGTAGCGATGCTTAAGTCTGTCCGAATCATGTTAGCAATTGCCGCATTTTATGATTATGAAATCTGGCAAATGGATGTCAAAACTGCATTCCTAAATGGATATCTCAAAGAAGAGTTGTATATGATGCAAACAGAAGGTTTTTGTCGATCCAAAAGGTGCTGACAAAGTATGCAAGCTCCAGCGATCCATCTATGGACTGGTGCAAGCATCTCGGAGTTGGAATATACGCTTTGATGAGGTGATGAAAGCATATGGTTTTATACAGACTTTTGGAGAAGCCTGTATTTACAAGAAAGTGAGTGGGAGCTCTGTAGCATTTCTAATATTATATGTAGATGACATATTGTTGATTGGAAATGATATAGAATTTCTGGATAGCATAAAAGGATACTTGAATAAAAGTTTTTCAATGAAAGACCTCGGAGAAGCTGCTTACATATTAGGCATCAAGATCTATAGAGATAGATCAAGACGCTTAATTGGACTTTCACAAAGCACATACCTTGATAAGATTTTGAAGAAGTTCAAAATGGATCAGTCAAAGAAAAGGTTCTTGCCTGTATTACAAGGTATGAAGTTGAGTAAGACTCAATGCCCGACCACTGCAGAAAAATATAGAGAGAATGAAAGTCATTCCCTATGCCTCAGCCATAGGTTCTATAAAGTATTCCATGCTGTGTAGCAAACATGTTGTGTACCTTGCCATGAGTTTGTCAAGGGGGTACAATAGTGATCCAGGAGTAGATCACTGTACAGCGGTCAAAATTATCCTTAGTAACTAGATGACTAAGGAAATGTTTCTCGATTATGGAGGTGATAAAGAGTTCGTCGTAAAGGGTTACGTCGATGCAAGCTTTGACACTAAATCCAGATGACTCTAAGTATCAATCTGGATGCGTATTGAAAATGGGAGCAATTAGCTAGAGTAGCTCTATGCAGAGCATTGTAGACATAGAAATTTGCAAAATACATACGGATCTGAATGTGACAGACCCGTTGACTAAACTTCTCTCACAAGCAAAACATGATCACACCTTATTACTCTTGGGTATTAATCACATAGCGATGTGAACTAGATTATTGACTCTAGTAAACCCTTTGGGTGTTGGTCACATGGCGATGTGAACTATGGGTGTTATTCACATAACGATGTGAACTATCAGTACTAAATCACATGGCGATGTGAGCTAGATTATTGACTCTAGTGCAAGTGGGAGACTGAAGGAAATATGCCCTAGAGGCAATAATAACGTTGTTATTGGTATTTCCTTATATCATGATAAATGTCTTTTATTCATGCTAGAATTGTATTAACCGGAAACTTAGTACATGTGTGGATACATAGACAAAACAGTATGTCTCTAGTATGCCTCTACTAGACTAGCTCATTGATCAAAGATGGTTATGTTTCCTAGCCATAGACATGAGTTGTCATTTGATCAACGGGATCACATCATTAGGAGAATGATGTGATGGACAAGACCCATCCGTTAGCATAGCACTATGATCGTTTAGTTTTTCTGCTATTGCTTTCTTCATGACTTATACATGTTCCTATGACTATGAGATTATGCAACTCCCGAATACCGTAGGAACACCTTGTGTGCTATCAAATGTCACAACGTAACTGGGTGATCATAAAGATGCTCTACAGGTGTCTCCGAAAGTATTCGTGGTGTTGGCATAGATCAAGATTAGGATTTGTCACTCCGAGTGTCGGAGAGGTATCTCTGGGCCCTCTCGGTAACACACATCACAATAAGCCTTGCAAGCAAAAGACTAATGAGTTAGTCACGAGATGATGTGTTACGGAACGAGTAAAGAGACTTGCCGGTAACGAGATTGAACTAGGTATAGAGATACCGACGATCGAATCTCGGGCAAGTAACATACCGTTTGACAAAAGGAACAACGTATGTTGTTATGCGGTTCTGACCGATAAAAGATCTTCGTAGAATATGTAGGAGCCAATATGAATATCCAGGTTCCGCTATTGGTTATTGACCGGAGATGAGTCTCGGTCATGTCTACATAGTTCTCGAACCCGTAGGGTCCGCACGCTTAACGTTTGATGACGATCGGTATTATGAGTTTATGAGTACTGATGTACCGAAGGTAGTTCGGAGTCCCGGATGAGATCACGGACATGACGAGGAGTCTCGGAATGTCCGAGACATAAAGATTGATATATTGGACGACTATATTCGGACACCGGAAGTGTTCCGGAAAAGTTTCGGATTTATCAGGAATGCCGGAGGGGGTTACCGGAACCCCCTACGAGAGGGGATGGTCCATAGTGGGCCTAAAGGGAAAGAGAGAGGCAGCCCATAGGGCTGGCCGGCGCCCCACCTAGGGTTCCTAGTTGGACTAGGATTGGGGGGGCGCCACCTCTCCTATTCCTTTTCCTCTTCCTTCTTTTGGTGAATCCTACTAGGAATAGGATTGCAATCCTATTCCTAGTAGGAGTCCACTCCCTAGCCGCACCAGGAAGGGCCGGCCGGCCTCCCTCCCTTGCTCCTTTATATACGGGGGCAGGGGGGCACCCAAAGACACACAAGTTGAATTGTTTTAGCCGTGTGCGGTGCCCCCCTCCACAGAATCACACCTCGGTCATACCGTCGCGGAGCTTAGGCGAAGCCCTGCGCCGGTGAACACATCATATCCGTCACCACGCCGTCGTGCTGACGAAACTCTCCCGTGAAGCTCAACTGGATCAAGACCTCGTGGGACGTCATCAAGCTGAACGTGTGCTGAACGCGGAGGTGCCGTACGTTCGGTGCTTGATCGGTTGGATCGCGAAGAAGTTCGACAACATCAACCGCGTCACTTGATGCTTCCGCTCCCGGTCTACGAGGGTACGTAGACACACTCTTCCCTCTCGTTGCTATACATCTGGTAGATAGATCTTGCGTGATCGTAGGAAAATTTTAAAATACTACGTTCCCCAACAAAAATTATAGATACGACGGAGACGTATCAGTGGACGGGTGAGCCGCAGCACCGGATTTCTTCTTGGGCGCCATGGATGATGGAGCCGATGACGAAGAAAACGATGATGGCGATGATGCGCTGCGCACACTCTCGGATTCGCGCAAGCGCTTTCCCCTACCTGGCATGCCAAAGATGTCGTGGGAAAACACGGCCACCTATGGGACCATCGATCCCTTTTGGTTCGGCAAGGGGAAGATCACGTTGCACAAAGAGCGGAGGGCGCGGGGCAGCGCGATAGTGATGACACGGGCAGTTTTTACCCATGTTCGGGCCGCCGTGAGGCGTAAAACCCTACTCCTGCTTTGGTGGATTGATGGGATGGTCTATAGTGGAGACACAGTGCTCTTTCCCGGCAAGGTAGACTGGGGGTGAGAGCAACTACGCGCGTATGAGTGTACAATGGTCTGAATCCTTTCGGAGGTCGCCACGGTCCTCCTTTTATAGATCGAGGGGTTACCACAGTGGAAAATAAGCCATTGTGTACTAATTAGATAGCAAAGAGTGCTATCATACCTAATTCTGCAGACAGGACAAGGCACATTAAATGCGCTGCTTAGTGTCACATCGGGCGTAGCCCGGTAAGCCTTGCCGGGCAGATTCTGCCACCTCCTCGCCGGCCTGCATGACATGTTGCTGGACAGGTGTCATCTGTAGGTTTTTTCCTCTGGAAATGGCTGCCACGTACCGAATTACAGCCACTTATCCACTTGAGGGCTTGACACCGCACTGATTCGTGACTTGGGTTGGTGTGAAATGGTGCGGTGGAGCCTTGTTGGGGGTAAATCCACTCACTGGGTCCCCCACATGCTTGCCGGCAAGGGAGGTTTTTTCCTTAGTGAGCTCTTGCTCCTTCTTCTAGACTTGGTCCTCTTGATCCGCCCCTTGATTTCTCAAAGAGCTACCTCTTCTACTTGACGTGGTTGTTGTGATCTTGCTTCTGTGCCTGTGTGCAGTCAGGGCAACATACACCTGGGTTTGTTGCACCGACAGAAGTTTGTGTGAACTATTTTATATAATGTTTGTGAGATTTTTGTTAAAATTTGAGACTTCAACTGCATGTGTATATCTATTTTTTCTGCAGGGATCTGAGAGAAAAGCAGGAAAAACTGGACTGGGAACAGATCTTTACCGAGTGCGGCTGTCGGCAAAGTGGCATGCGCTGGCAACAGTTGGCGGTTGGCTATGGCAGCTTTGCTGAGCGTTGCTCTCGGCAAAGAGCTGACGGAACCAGCGGCCATGTAGTCACTTTATTTTGCTGAGATGCATTGTTGGGCTCTCAGCAAACTCTTTGCCGAGTATCCGTGTCCTGGCTCTCGGCAAATTCCTGTTTGCTTGAGAGGTGTACGTGGGTGGCCTTTGTCGAGTGCAACACTCGGCAAAGGCTTTGCCGGTGGTTATTGGCCCTTTGTCGAGTGTTCCCGACACTCATCAAAGGTGGTGATTCTAGTAGTGCTAGGACAATGCCCGTGCATTGAAATGGGGTATAAATATTTTAATATTTAGCTTGTGATACCTGCGTATAATAATGTGGTTGTGTAATGTTTCAAATCCTGCTCGTGATTTATCTTATAGAGTAGTTTGATGAGAAAATTGGGAAATAAATTAAAATAGAATTGGTTAGGGCTAAATGTAGGTGATTGATTACCACATACAGGGAATGTTGGGCAAAGAGATGATGAGAAGAAAAGTAAAACATGAAAATTTATATATTTTCTTAAAGTACTATAGAGACAAATGTCTACCATCAACTAAGGTAGGCTAAGCTTTCCGGTCAGAGCAGTCAACCAAAGTTGTTTACCTATCGGGTGTTGAAACACCCTCCCTCTCGCGACCGCGTCGCCCCCATGGGCGACCGGCCGCGCCCCGGCCTTCTTCCCCAGCTTCCCCCTCACCCCTCCCTCCCCGCCATCGTCATCGGCGCCCGCCGCTTGGCCTGGCCCGAGCAAACCTGGCGGAGGCGGCCCACCTGGCCTTCCCCCTCTCGGGTCCTCTCCGGCGCGGGGTAGAGCGGCTCTAGGGGTGTCCCTTGGCGGAGGCGGGGCATCATGGGTGTGGGAACGGCGGCGCGGCTTGGTGGCGCCCGCTCGGCCCAGATCTAGGCCCTTTGGGCCCCATCTGGGTCTGGGCGGGCCGACGATAGTGCAGGCCTGCGAAGCAACTTCTAGGAGGCGGGGGAGTGGCGATGGTTGGTGGGGTGCTGGTGGCGCGTCTGCCGCTCTGCTGCAGCGTGGTCGGCGGGGCTTAGTTGGCCCGATTCGGGCCTCGCCGGGCCAGGGGTGGCCTGGTATGCCCTGCTGCCGCGTTTGGACGGTGATCGCGACGGTGCCGGAGGCATGGGCCTCCCGCACGACTACGGTGAGGTTCCCTCCCGCGCGGCTACGGTGTTGCTGCTCCCGTCGCCCGGCGCCTCTCACCTAGTCCTCTTGGCCTCATGGTGGTGATCTCAGTGAGGCGGCGTGGGTGGCATCACGACCGTGATGGCGCATGTTGGTGGGCGGCGAGTTGGCTGGTTGGCTCCGGTCCGGTTGGGCGGTGTGGTATGGAGTACAGGAGAAATCCTTGTCAGGTCTTCTGGCTCCGATGTGGTGACGCCTGCGGGGTCGCCAGTCCTTCCTGGAGGGTGTCGGTGGTATCCATCCCCTACTCCCCTCCGCGTGCCGGGGGAAACCCTAGGACTCGTCCGGGCAGCAGCATCATCGGTGTCACATTCCTTCTTGGAGGTGTTCCTTGGTACGTGGCGGATCGAAGCCTTGTATCGTGGTGGGTCGATTCCGGAGAGCGTTGCGGTGGCAAGTCATCCACGCTTTATCGAACTACCGTTATGGCATTTGTTTCCTCTTCCTTTTTTTTGACTTGTTGTGCTGCTTGCCGCAACATTGTCTATGTAATCGGTGTTGGTTGCTTTGGAATACAATGCGGAGGGAAACCCTTTTTTGGTAAACCGCGTGAACCTTCATGCACGGACACCCTCACGCCATGGCGCCACGCCACCTGGCCGGCCACCATCGTCATCGTTGCACGCCACCTTGTCGGCCACTGTCTGTCACTAACTTGCGGGCCATAGGCCATTAGCTAGGCTTGTTTAAGGAAAAATTATAAGAAAAATGATTTTTGGTGAAAGATGTTTACGGGAATTAAAAAAAGTTGTCTTGTGACAAGTTCCTCTAAATTATATAGACATCCCGTAATATGACTTTTACGGAAAGTTTTTTAGGTGAGCTATTGGAGTTGCTCTTATTGGGTCTAGAAGATCACAACCGTTAGATTTTCTTTTCTCAAGTTTTGGGTCAGTTAGTAGTAGGGGGAAACTTGGCTATGACCCAGATCAAAGGCAGACAAGAAGGGACACAATCAGGACAGAGGAAATGTGCGCAGATATACATTGTGCCCTCAGTAAAAAAAATAGAATGGGCAAACAAACGACTGTTACCCAAATGAAAAATAACTAGCTTTTCAAAACTTTATTTTAGAAAAGGCCAACGCCAATTACATTACTGACTAGCATTACATTCCACCTGGAGGAGGAGCCTGAACGAAACTGGGAATATCAGCAACGGTAACACTGTCCCCAAATCTCCTAGCGTAAGCAGCTAGTTCATGGGCCATTCCGTTACACACCCTCTTGACTGCAGTGATGGAAACCTCCTTAAAACTCTCCATTAGAACTAGATTTTTAATAGACACTTAGCATCCGATTTTTTTTAAAAAAAATCTATTTATGTCATGGGAAAAATTATAATAAAAAGAGCAGCCAATGTGGGAAAAAGTCCACTCACAACCACCAACACCACCTAAGAAAATGCGCTGTAGCTTACCACGATTTTATATTCGAAGCCAAGCTTATTGGGCAAAAACGGCTGGCATCCTGCAAAAGCTCTCTGGTAGTCGACGAGGAGGGAGGTGTTTGACAAGCTTTTTAGTAGAACAAGCCCGCCAGGACAGGGAGGAGACTAGAGGACCAACTTCTTATGACTTATCCAGAAGAACGCATAATAACTTCACTGAGCACCAAAAATCTAAAGATACATGTAACAATGCCAGTTGGAACATAGTAATACATCATTGTACACATCACGAATTCTGTCCTGCGAATATTGGGAGTAACTGGTCCAAAAGGAAATAGAAACAAGAATCCATGTCTTGGTGTCTGGCTTCTACTTCTGAATACACCAATCTAAGATAAATCATTCAGAATGTTGTTTGGGACAAGCCTACGCTTTCATCAATGACTTTAGTTGCGAGGCCTGCTACCTGACCCATTGTCGAATCTAGAGTGATATGTGGAGCTAGAGCGAGAGAAACCTTTCGGTCTTTCAAAACCATAACGATCGTTCCCAGACCCTGGATGCGACATGGGAGGCCACACACAACCAGGAGCAGAACCGCTAGGCGGCCTCAAGTGTAGTGAACCTGCAATAACATAGTCAGTCTCACGCCATTCGCTAAACATCCAATGTTGCTAGTCAGGAGAAATACCATTGTTGTTTCCATGACCAGTTGAGGGCCTCAAATATCCTGGTGCAAAACTGGGAGGGCGATGGGAAATGAAACCTTGGTCACTTGCGCAAGGAGCATGCCATTGAAAGACGCCTTGACATTCTGGGGCGTGAGGAGGATGTAACCCTTGACCTGGTAGTCCAGGAGGAGGATGCCGAGCATGAAAGTCATGACTAAGTAGTCCAGGAGGAGGATATGGACAATATGCGCCTTGCTCTGCTAGTACCAGAGGAGGAGGCCGAAAATATATGCCATCATCTACTGGAACATGAAGAGGATGAACAGGGTATGATCGTTGATCTGAAAGAAGAGAAGGATGATGTGCATGATCAGCAACTACCAGAGGACAATGAGAGAATAAGACTTCCATGTATGTGGACTAATAGATAATACAAGCTTACCATGTATCACTTGTTGTGCTTCCACATGAGTGCCCCCAATTTCTTGTATTTTGTCAATGCTTATCTCTCCCTTGCTTGTGTTTACCAGTGATCTTCGGTCCCGTACAACAAAACCGATCAATGAGTCTTGGTTTGTATCGACCGTTGACGCGCCTTTCCAGAAACCATATTTTTTAAGGACTGTTATTATCTCTTTCTCTCCGGGACATACATACATACATGTATCATCTTCTATTGTTGCTTTACCAATTCTTTTGTTCACTTTTAACATCTTTGCAACCTGCATCAGTGTCATAAATACCTTAAACATAATATTCTGAATGTCCATACCTTACAAAGACTGGAAATGGAAAATCAAGTGTCAACATTACCTCCTCCGTTCCCTTTAAGCCATCTTTCGAAGACTCATTCAAGCACAGGGAAATTACCTAATAGAATATTGATTGCAAGTAAATTATTAGTTCAGGTTTATTTCTGTGATGTTTCATCAACTAGATAAACTTATGATGAAAGAAAACTGACGCTACAAAACACATACTCCCTCCGTTCCAAAATATAAAGTCTTCTTAGAGATTCCAATATGGACTACATACGGAGCAAAATGAGCGAATCTACACTCTAGAATACGTCTATATACATCTGTATGTAGTCCATATTAAAATCTCTAAATATTTTTATATTTAGGAACGGAGGGAGTAGTTATCTAGGTATGTCACATACAATTTCAAACTCATTTCAGCACAATAGTAAATAATCCTATAGGGGGAGAATGTCAAATCATAAGAACAAGGATGAATCATCTATAATGTAAGAAAATAATCTTACCATTATCGACCGGTTTTGAGAGTGACGAAGATCCTTGAGGAATTTTTTAAAATCCCCCCATTTCACTCTTTTATTGATTTCTATGGTTTCCGGCCAGACAATATCTTGAATTTTTTCCCCACTGCAAAAGGAACACATGGATATCTTATAATAAGAAACAACATGGTTCCAACATTCACCATTCACAACAACTAAATATTTGTTTCTCAATCTAAGAAACAGGTATATTCCTACTGTATGATTACGGTGGAAACAAATAAATACACTACGCACATCGATTATCATTAAATCTGATCGACTCAAGACATGTGTTGTCGTACAAAGACAAATTATATTAATTCTAACTTGCAGAAAGCAATTAAAGCACCATATATATCAATTTAGTTATGCTTCAGACCTTCACTAAGAAAATGGTACAAATGTTATCTATGTAGGCAAATATTTTGATAGGAAGGTAAATGTCTAGCCAAATGAGATCTTGCATGTAGGCCTGCGTCATGTGGTGTAGAGGTACTTCATCTGAAAGTATACATATTCTTCAACAAGCAGAACATCCCTTGGATGAACTTCATCTAGCAAGCTCATTACTCTGACATGTCTGCCCCCACAACACTTTGGCAGATGCTGCTCCTTTTGGTGGAGAGATTGTATGTTTCCATGGGACCAATTTCAGTCTTTGACTAAATGTGATGTTGGGAGAGGTGATACTGTTAGGATTTGGTAGGACACATAGTCTGATCATACTATGCAATCTAAATCCCCCCCCCCCCCAGTTGCATTATTTTACTATTGATGAGGAGACCACCATTCAGACGGCCTTAACCTATGAATCTATATGTGACATGTTTCACTCTCCCCTGTCTTCTATGGCATCCTCCCAATGCAACAACCTTGTCATTATTCATGATCAATTGAGCTACTTTGATGATAATGGCTCCTAGAAACTCAC
>LR738710.1:881647220-881662515 GCA_902687465.1 Secale cereale
CCCCCCCCCCCCCCAGTTGCATTATTTTACTATTGATGAGGAGACCACCATTCAGACGGCCTTAACCTATGAATCTATACGTGACATGTTTCACTCTCCCCTGTCTTCTATGGCATCCTCCCAATGCAACAACCTTGTCATTATTCATGATCAATTGAGCTACTTTGATGATAATGGCTCCTAGAAACTCACTGCAGGCAAGGGTCTTTTTTTCCAACAACAAAGTTTTTTTTCCAAAAAAAAAAACTTTGTTGCTGGAATAAAAGACCCTTGCCCACAAAACTTTCCAGCAACAAAGTTACAAGACTACAACCAATCATGATCTTTATCCCACCCCTATGTCCTGGATATGGAAGCAATATTGTGAGTGTAAACATAGGCTGTTTTCTGACTCCTACTTGGCAGGCTCTATAACAGAGATCTTCTGGGGAAGGACTGCAACACTTTTTTGGATGTGATCTGGCCAAAACTTTTGGCGGATGTTGAACCAGGAGTGGAATTTGGGCATGCAACTCATGGATATGTTAGAAGAAGTAAACACCAGAGCCAAGACAAATGCTTCTTTGAGATGGTTATTCTTGTATGCTGGAGCTAATGGAATCAGTGAATCACAGTAACATGATCATATTTGATGGTGAGACACCTAACATTCATGAATGTTTCAGGATGTTCAAAGAATACTTTGCTAATGATACGTATAAGAGCAAAACCTAGCCTCAAAGAGGGAATGCAATAGTACTTAGATAGTACTTTGTAAGGTAGCTCTGGCTGCCCACCCTCCATTGTACATTTTCCATCAAACAATTTCTAGAAGCGCAGTAGTGTCTGCCCGACTATTTTCCACTTAAAAATGGCACAAGGAATAATTGAGCAGGAAAAAGAAATGAACAGAAGTCCACATATACATACGGAAATATACACTATCTGATGACCAGTATCAAAAATCTTTAAACCCCGAAATTTTATATGCAAACTCGTGTTACATACAAAATATAGAATCATATGTAGTGAAGATGTTGCAACAACGAAATGTTTCAACCCCGAAATAATTAACATGTTACAACTACCTTCTGTAATTCATACAATAATATGTCGAAAGGCTCGTTTTGTTGGAGTTTGACTCGTTTGACCTCATTGGCCTCTCGCTATCCAATTCTTTTTTGACATTATGCCCCATTAGTACGAATACAAAATGTATGTTTTGTCCCTGTACTATTATGAAAGTTATGCCTAAAGGACCAAAACCATCTCACGTCCTACAGTTGAAGGCTTCAACACCTATTATGTAAGGAAATGGAGATTTGACTGGATTGAGTAGTAAAACAGTTACATAACTTAGAAGCACGGTGCATGTTGGAATTAACCACGACATAGTCTATGTCCGGCTCGGACTAGAGTCAGTCACCGTATAGGTTTCCTAGTTGGCTAGGTTAGCTACCTCGTACATCTATATATACATATATATCCCCTGTACTTAGAACCCAGAAAAAAGCAATAAAGATCAACAGGAACGACACGTCCCTGTTTGCAATCAAGTCGCCGTCTCTCTCCTGTTCACGTGTATAGCCAGCTACTAAATCGATCAAGCTAGCCTGCTTCTCGTACGTACGTGTGCAACTCGCCGGAGTCAACTAGTTTGCTAAGTGCGTATCTCCAGCCTGGTTCATCACTTGTCCAGCCGGAAAGTAATCGGTTGTATCTTGTACGTACGCTGTCGTCGGAAAGTACTCGACGTCTGCGTCGTCAAGGTCGGGCTTGTGCCAACAATTGGTATCTAGAGCTTGGTGTATTGGCGTGATTTTCGGAAAGCAATCGAAGGATCATGTCGAACACAGGCAAGGAGATCGTGACGGCGGCAGCGGCAGCACCGATGCCGATGGTGGGGGTGTCGCAATTCCCCCGTCTGGATCGAGAGGACTACGCACTATGGGCGATGAACATGGAGGTCGCGATGGAGGGAGCCAAGCTCTGGGAAGCCGTGGACCCCGGCGGCGCCGAGTACGCGAAGGGCGCGGCGAAGTATCGGACGGATCGTCGGGCGTTAACGGCGATCTACTCCGCCATGCCGAAGGATGTGCTGCAGCACCTCGTCGGAAAGAAATCGGCCAAGGAGGCATGGGAGACCATCAAGATCCTGCACCAGGGTCATGACCGTGTCAAGGAAGCACACCTTCAGTCACTGATGAGAAGTTACGAGTGTCTGAAGATGGATGAAAGTGAGACGGTCGATCAGTTTGCCTCCCGTCTCAAGACCCTCGTCAACGGCATACGTAGCTATGGTTCAACCCTAGAAGAAGTTGCGATCGTCCGATGATTTTTGCGTGCTGCACCGGCACGCTACATCCAAATCGTCACGTCGATCGAGCAATGTCTCGACCTGAAAACCCTCACGGTTGAGGATCTCGTCGGAAGGTTCAAGGCCCACGATGAGAGAATTCGTCTCAGTTTCGGTGACGTGGAGGCCAGTGAGCACCTGATGCTGACAAAGGCGTAATGGATCGCCCTGTCGAAAGAAAAGCAAGGCGGATCCACGAGCAGTGGCAAGAAGAAGGGGAAAGGGAAGCAGCGCTCGGCGAGAAAGAACTTCGCCGACTCGGACGACGAGGATGCGCCTGCACCACCGAGGAGGAAGTTTGACATCACGAAAGCGAGGTGTCATAAGTGTGGCCTCCTCGGTCACTTCAAGGCTAACTGCGAGGAAGCACCGAAGCAGCGGGCGCTCATGGGCGAGGAAGGAGATGATGGGGATATGATGTTGATGTGGGAGCTAGTGGACGACGAGGATCCAGATGATCTTGGTAAGCTGGACATGGGTCCGGTGAGTGCATCTGCGTCAGTAAACCCATGCGATGTCGTGGCGCCAGAAGACCATGACACAAGGCATGACGGTGTGGTTGCGCTAGAAACAGGCGAAGTCGTGGCGCCAGAAGATCATGACACAAGGCGTGATGGTGTGGTCGCGCTAAACGACGGCGAAAACGTGGCGCCAGAAGTCCACAACGTAAGGCGAGACATGCGGCGAGCTGCACTTGGACCAGACAACGAGCGTGGCGAATATGCTGGCAGTGCGGACATCGCGAGCCACGGTGGATCCGTCGTGGCGAGTCCAAACTCTACAGGCGTTATGTGCATTGCATCGAGCGGCAAGGCAGCCAGCCCGCACGAACACGCAGCCGAGACGAGGCACATCTCGTATACGGCCAGTGCAGGAGCGCTCGCTTGCGCATGCAGCTCAGCAGGCTGGCTGGCGACTGGAAGTCCATCAAGCGGGCCGGCTGCGGCCAGATTCCCACAAGGGAGCCAATCATCATGTACTGGCTGCTACAAGTTGTGTACACCAGCTAGTTCTCCTGAAAGGAACTCGCCAGCAGGTGCATGCCTTGTGATGGGTGGGCCAGAAGGTGGGCAACACCAAGGAAAAGGAGACGTGCAAGAGGGAGATAGCTGCCCAGCAGGCCGGGATGCAGATTCTTCGGGAAGCACTCCACGGTGGTGTAGCCCAGTGAAAAATCCAGGAAGCAGTGAATTGCTAGAAACAGGAACTTTGGCAAGTTCAGAAGTAAGTGTTTCTTCTCCAATAGCGTACAAACGACAAGTGTTGAACATCCCTTCAGAAGAAGCGCTTCAAATAAATTCGGTGAAGATGAAGAGTAAAGGGCAACGACGTTTGCACATTGAGGAACCGGAAAATTTTGAAGACGCAATTATGAAGGAGTGTTGGCGTCGTGCTATGGATGAAGAGTTGGGGTCGATCCGAGACAACGATACATGGGAACTCGTGGATCTTCCCAACGGACATAATTCCATGGAGCTCATGTGGGTGTACAAAATCAAGAAGGGTGCCGAAGGGAACTTGGTGAAGCATAAAGCAAGGCTCGTGGCTAAAGCAAACGTGCAAGACCAAAGTGTGGACTTCGAAGAAGTGTTCGCTCCAGTTACAAAGATAGACTCGGTGAGATTACTTATAGCTCTCGCGGCTCAAGAATCTTGGAGGATACATCATATGGATATGAGCTCCGCGTTTTTGACCGGGGAGTTAGAAGGAGAGTTGTATGTGAAGCAACCACCAGGGTACATCGAAGAAGGAGAGGAACATAAGGTATTGAAGCTACACAAGGCGTTGTACGGGCTACGACAAGCTCCTCAGGCATGGAGCATCAAGCTTGATCGTACATTGATTTCTCTTGGATTTGAGAAAGCCCCACTAGAGGATGCAATGTATAAGCGAGGTAAAGGCAATGATCGTCTCTTAGTGGGCATCTATGTGGATGATCTATTGATAACGGGAGCGGACGAAGAGGTGATTGCAAACTTGAAGCTACAAATGAAGGAGCTATTCAAGATGACTGATCTAGGGCTCTTGAGTTACTACCTTGGGATCGAGGTACAACAAAAGTCGGAGGGGATCACAATATGCCAAGAGGCATATGCAAAGAAGGTACTTGAAAGCTGTGGCATGAAAGATTGCAATCCAAGTCATGTTCCGATGAAGCCTCGTCTCGTACTAAGCAAGAAAGGTGAAGCACCCGCGGTTGATGCAACGGAGTATAGAAGTGTGGTCCGAAAGTTAAGGTATCTCACGAATACAAGACCGGACTTGGCCTATTCTGTTGGCATGGTGAGTCGCTTCATGGAAGCGCCCACGACTGAACATTGGGCAGCTGTGGAAAATATACTGAGGTACATCAAAGGGACATCAAACTTCGGTTGTGTCTATTTGAGAGAGAAGAAGAAGGAGATGGTGGAGCTACTTGGCTATAGTGATAGTGACATGGCAGGAGATGTGGACGACCGTAAAAGTACCTCGGGTGTGGCATATTTCTTGGGAGAAAGCATGGTAAGTTGGCTATCACAAAAGCAGGAAGTGGTCGCATTATCATCTCGTGCTGAGTATATTGCAGCTGCAACCGCGGTGTGTCAAGGCGTTTGCCTAGGAAGACTACTCGGTGACCTCACAGGTAAGGAATCAGAACGAGTGGTGCTCAACATTGACGACAAGTCTACAATCTCTCTATGGAAGAATCCAGTGTGTCATGATAGACACAAACACATAGATACGAGGTATCGATACCTAAGGGAATGTGTGGAAGAAAGTAAGATTGACGTCAACTACGTTTGCACCGACGAACAGCTTGCAGATATCCTAACCAGATCTTTGAGACGACAGAAGTTCATGAAGATGCGACAAAGGATCGGTGTCCAAGCTGTGAAATGAGGACATCGTGTTTAGGGGGGTGATTGTTGCAATTAACCACGACATAGTCTATGTCCGGCTCGGACTAGAGTCAGTCACCGTATAGGTTTCCTAGTTGGCTAGGTTAGCTACCTCGTACATCTATATATACATATGTATCCCCTGTACTTGGAACCCAGAAAAAAAGCAATAAAGATCAACAGGAACGACACGTCCCTGTTTGCAATCAAGTCGCCGTCTCTCTCCTGTTCACGTGTATAGCCAGCTACTAAATCGATCAAGCTAGCCTGCTTCTCGTACGTACGTGTGCAACTCGCCGGAGTCAACTAGTTTGCTAAGTGCGTGTCTCCAGCCTGGTTCATCACTTGTCCAGCCGGAAAGTAATCGGTTGTATCTTGTACGTACGCTGTCGTCGGAAAGTACTCGACGTCTGCGTCGTCAAGGTCGGGCTTGTGCCAACAGTGCAAACTTCTGCCAATCAACATCCTAGTAAGGATATATGTTGGGCTGAGTGTGTGTGTATGGGTTTGGCCCAAAGGCCCACCCTTCTGTAAATCTACTCATACATGTAGGCTGTAGCTAGAGCGCAAGAGAGTGTTCCAGATTTTTCCCTAAGAGACAACATGGTATCAGACCCAGGTTACGGCTGAAGCCATCGCCGGAGGCAAGAGGAAAGGTGGTGCTCGTAGCTGTGGGTGAGGGTTCTGGCGCTAGTGGAGCCTTCTGCAGTGAGGGGGGAATCGCACGGGAGAAGCTGCAACAGAGCCATGGCCTGTAGCAGAGAAGAACTGGTCTGGAGCAAGGGGAAGAGCAGCGCTGCTGGTGGTGGACTAGAGCGGAGAGAAGAGGTGCCTGCGGACAGGAGCGTGGGGCAACGCAGAAGGTCGGCATTGAAGCTTGTGGTGTGCAATCTGGGACTGGGCCCCTCCTTGTGGCTCGTGCATGAACTGCGGGTCGTGGGTGCTGGGGGCAGCAGCAGGAGGCAGAGTGTGGGCGCTTGAAATCGAAAGCTTCAACCAAGTCGGCGGCCGGCATCGCGTGCAAGTAGAAGGATCTACAGGCCTGCGGTGCTGGTCCGTGTTGGTGAAAGGAGAGCTGGGTGAAGTATTACGGCTACTATCACCTGGAGGTAGCGGTGCTGGTGCAGTGAGTACTGTGGCAACAAGCAGAGAAGAGGTGTGTTGTCTGAATCTGTTAGTGGGTTACTGCTGCTGTCTTAGAGTGGAGAGAAGGAGCTGTTTTTCCGCTTGGCTGAAAGAAGGCAAAGGATAACTTCTAGTAGGAGCTGTGGTTGGTGTTTGTGACAGGGAACAGCATGGTGGTTTCATGGCATTGGTGTGCTAGCTGCACTGAACCAGCTTTTTAACTGTTGTTGCTCAAGTAAACTGCAAGAGAAGATCCGATAGAGCAGAAGAGAAGAGGCTCCTGGTGCTTTCCAGCGACATTGAACAATGGGGGGATATCAAAGAATTAAGAAGCTACATGAAAAATCCACTCATTTGTTTGAGGAGAAAAATATGGCCAATCTGACTTTGAGTGCAAAAGGATCAACTAAGATGCTTAAAACCTCAGTGGAGGAGGTAGAAAAAATGAGACAGTCAAAGAGGACTGCAGAAATTCCAAACCAAAGTGGAAAAACAACAGTTCCAGGCAATCTTGTTAATCTTGCTCATATTGGCAAAGGTACCTCAAATAAAACTTCTTGTTCCAACTGGACACTAGACTCAGGAGGATTAGCACATGTCACGGGAAGGTGGAGTGAGTTCGAATCATATGCTCCACATCCACCTACGCATAAAAAGATTATTGAAGCCGTTGATGGAACTTATCATCCTATCAAACAGATCGGCACTGTGAAATACACTTCGTCTATCACATTCCGGTTAGTTTGGTGTCTATGAGCTCCTTGGTTGATGCCAGTTTAAACAGCAGATTTCAATGCCTATTGAAGTGTACTCATCTAAGAGTGAGCCATGTATCATAGGTGATGATTCAATGAATTTGTCTATTGCCTCGAGGAAAGAGCCACAAGCTAAAGCAGGAAAGCGTCCTGAAAGTTACAATTTTGAGCATGATGTTGCAAACAATGTGGCATATGACTCACTGTCGCCAGGGTATAGAGCCTTCATTGCTTCATTACAATCTGTTGTGACCCCAAGGGATTGGAAAGCCCCAATACAAGATCCAAAGTGGTATGAGGCCATGATGGAGGTAATGGAAGCTCTTTAGAAGAACAAGACATGGTATCTTGTTTCTCTTCCAGCAGGAAGTTACTTGCTAGTGGGTGTATACCGTGAAGCAAACCCTGGAAGGGAAAGTAAAACGGTACAAGGTGAGACTAGTGGCAAGGGGCTAAGGTCAAACCTATGGGATTGCCTATGAGTCTATGACGACACCTTTGCACCCATTGCAAAGATGAGTACAATGAGAACTCTTATTTCTTGTGCTGCTAGCTCTGGTTGGCCATTGTATCAGTTGGATGTCAAGAATGCATTCTTGCATGAAGATCTTCAGCAAGAGGTTTATATGGAGATTCCACCTGGCTTTGGTAGCCCAAGCATCAGGGACAAGGTGTCCCAACTGAAGAAGTCTTTGTATGGTCTCAAGCAATCACCGAGTGGTCTGATAGATTCCAACGAGCCATGTGCAGTATGGGTTATAAACAGTGTCATATGGGGATTATATTGTGTTCTATAGGCATTCAGAGAGTGAGAGTCACATTGCCATCCTCGCAGTTTATGTGTATGGTATTGTTATCACTGGAGATGATAATGTAGAGATAAGTCGGCTCAAGGTGATGTTGAGCAAAGAATTCGAGATTAAGGATCTAGGTCAACTCAAGTATTTCTTGGGAATTGGGATTACAAGCTCTGCTAAAGGAATAGTTCTTGCTCCAAAAAAATATGTATTGGATCTGCTCACTGAGACAAGTATGTTGGGCGTCGAGCTGCTTCAACTCTGATTGAGTAAAACCATCAGCTATGTGTACAGTCAGGAGATCCGATCGAGAGAGCTACCAGCGGCTTGTCGGTTGACTCATCTATTTGTGCCACATGAGAGCTGACATATCCTATGTTGTGAATGGTGAGCCGCTACATGCATGACCCAAGAAGTGGCCATTTAGAGGCAGCACATAGAATTGCGCTATCTAAAGGAATTCCTGGACTAAGGCCTATGGTTCAAAGGCAATGGACACTTGAATGTAGAGGGGGTATTGTGATGCTGATTGGTCTAATTGCCTTGATAATAGAAGATCAACTTCTTGATATTGTGTTTTTGTTGCAGGGAACCTTGTGTCATGGAGAAGCAATCCATTGTGTCTAGACCGACAACTAAAGCAGAGTACAGGGCCATGACAGTAGGCCTTAGTAAGATGTTGTGACCAAGAACTCTCCTGTCAGAACTCAGAACTGAAAAGTACTTAGAAAGGGCCTTGTGAAGGTGTGGTGCAATAATAAATCAGCTATCAACATATCCAACAACCCAGTCCAGTATGATAGAACGAAGCATGTGGAGATTGATCGCTTCTATATTAAACATAAGTTAGATGAGGATATAATATAATTCATTACTTAAATTAATAATTAAATAAAATATTATAATATAAAGGGGAGGATCCTTTCTTGGTTCTGTGTCCGTTCATTTTGGTACCTCGCGTGATCACTGCATTGGCCTTTCTTCAGTCCCCGTGCACACCTAAATACCTGGATTGGCCTAAAAAAACACAGCGCATCCATCGTTGCCTTCAGTTGCCGACAATGGATTGCTTCTTTAAATATTGGCTCACGAGGGAGCGGATCCCATTGAGGCGAAGGAGGAACAGATGGAGCCGCCTGACGAGGAGGTCGATCCCACAGGGCGCTTCATATGGATCACGACGCCAAGATAGCTTCATACGGAGCACGAGGCCAAGGTAACACACGCGTACAAAGCTAGCTACCTAAGCACCTAGTTGGATCAACGGATCGATTGAGTCATTTGTGAGCTAAGCAAACGGATCATCTTCCTTGCAGATGGATTGATGGAGGTACCTGCTAGATGACACGAGCCACTGATGCAGGACGACGCCTTCTCCATTGCACACGGCAGCCGCCACGACATCAGTAGTATCCAGATACGAGCATACGCTCATCACGGCCGTTGTAGGGCAAGACTTCGTCGAATGTGTCATAGAAAGGTCAGTACCTAGGCACATACTATCGCGTGTCATGACGCTGTCGGCGGTGCAGAGGAGGCTCTATCAATGAGGAATCGATGATCCCGTCGCGATGGGGGCACTGGCAGGAGATGAAGGAGACGAGCTCGATTGAGGGGAAGGGAATATGATGGGAGGACTAGGGAGCGCGCAAGCCTCACCTTGTGACCAGGGTGCAGAGCAAGTGCGTCCGCGACGGGCTCACACGGTTGCAGGGGCGCCGTTGTCTCCGCCTACTCACTCCCGACGGCTGCGTCCAGTCAAGGAGGAGGTTACCAGCCACCATCGCGCCGGTGGCACAAGCCTCTTGCCGCAAAGATCAAGGTGGATAGTAACAACGACGAGGTTGACTGGTGGAGTTTTTCATGATCTGCTTTTGATCTGTCATCGATGATTTTAACATTCTATTAAAATTTCACTTTCGACCCTTGGTACATCATGCATGTTCTGGAGTAAGCATGAGGCAGTGTGTTTTACTCTCCATATATGATAGTTGATTAAATTGTGTTTCATGGTGTTTGTTCTGTCGCCAGAGGATATCAAAAAGAGGGAGGAATTGCTAAAGAATGGTGAGCCACTCTTTTGTAGGTGGTGTCAATGGCGTTCAATTTCATTCAGATGATACATCCTCCCAGCAGTAGTGAATCATTGTGGACCAATTGGTACAACAGATCATTGTAAGTGCACAGCATACATGTTCATGCTTATAATTCAAACATTTACTGAATGGCTGCATGCCTCTCTGCATATATGATTAAAGGGCATATTTTGCTTCTTCAGTCCCATTTCAGTATATAAGGCGTGCATCAATTTTATTAATGCTCCTTTTTGCTCTCATTTATCTGCTGTCTTTTAAGACTGAATTTTTTTTTCACTCATACCTAAGACACTAATATGAAGGGGAGCCTTGGCGCAGTGATAAAGCTGCTGCCGTGTGACAATGAGGTCACGGGTTCAAGTCATAAAAACAACCTCTTACAAAAAAGTAGGGAAAGACTGCGGACAATAGACCCAAAGTGGTCGGACCCTTCCCCGGACCGTGTGCAAGCGGGAGCTATCCCTTCTTTTTTTACCTAAGACACTAATAGAAGGAAGCCACATCAATTTAGAAGCTACTATTGTGGTTAATAGTTCAATGACAATTTTTGCTCCGTGCTCCATGATATTTAAGCTACTACTATATCAAATTCAAAGATGTTTTAAGCAAAACACCAATTTGGTAAGTGCAAAACAACAATCATTTTTACATGTATAAGGTTGTCTGTTATCGAAACAAAATATGTTACTTGTCTAAAGACAGAACAATGAGACATCATACTAAATCAATGGTAAGAATGATGTAAAAAAAACATTTGAAAGCATAATCATGGTACTTTACCTTCTGAAAAAGGCAAGCACAAACACCTTGATTGTCTGAAGTTCAATCACACCATCCCATAGACTTGTACGGGCCGGCGGAGATATGCGACTAATAGCTGACTTCATATCATCTGAAAAATGATTGCATTAGAAATATAATGTGTTTTTTTTACATTCTTGTAAATCATGTTCAGTACCTAATAAATGTCGCACCATGTTTATATTTCGCTGTCACTAGGAATCACCTAGCGGTAATATATAGTCATATTACTTTAATCAACCTTTTGATAGGCTAAAGGTGCCTCTGTCTAGCTTTGACGTCTCACGTGTCTCTTGGTACAACCATTGTTACATCCTATTTAGTTTCAAATTATTTGGAGGTCTACGGAGACTCAAATTTGCATAGCAATGCAGGGTCTATTCACTTCATCTTAATTTAGGAACCGGTTAACTTTGATCCGACCATTGCATCATGTACGCATGTTAGGTATGAGTGAAAAGGCTTTCAATTCTAAAGTTTTTAACCAGCCAATCTTGTGAGGTTAAACTTTAGAGTAATTCACAGAATAAAAAATAGGATTGAGTTTTATAATCAAGATTCACCTAGATGACATTCATTGACCCTCGCAACAAAGAAGTGTGAAAAAAGGTTTCAATTCTAAAGTTCGTTACCAACCAATCTTGTGAGGCCAAATATGTTAGTAATTCATGGAAGAAATACACGGATTGAGTTTTATAATCAAGATTAACCTAGATGAAATACCTTGGATGTGACAACAAAGAAAGTCATCATAAACAACAGCATTGTTGCCACTGCTAAATAAGGTCCAGAATTTTATTTATTCTTAATGTATAATCTGGAAGGTATTGTTTGGCCAAGTTTTTCATCCTTTACACAAGTGTATGATAACATGTTCTTACTTGCATCTACTGTTACGCTACAAAATATGTTACTGGCAGTGTGTTTAAAATCTCAACCCTGTTTGGTAACTGGCTGAGTTGGTTAGATTCTCCCGGGTTTCAAGTCCTGGAGTTGGCACTGGTGCCCACATTTTCCTGGATTCATACCAGGCTCTTTCTTTTGTGGTATGGCATGCTCGTCAACTACGAGGTGCATGTGACGACTTCAACAATCTCAAGATCTACCGGCTCAGTCTCTCAGAGGTGCTTACATCGACAGGGTGTATGTGCTTGTGTTTATAGGGGTGAGTGTGCGTGTGCTTCTGAGCGCCTTCATTTGTACTGTGCTTGTCAAAAAAAATTCTTAACCCTATTTTGCATTGGATCTATTCGTTTCTATTGCACATGCGCATGACATGCCCTATTATTTCTCTTGGATAACAACTAGCCTTAAAAACTGGTTAAGTCATTTAGGAACATGTTGATTCTCAATAACGTATTCTGATTGTGAAACCTACTACCAAACATTCTGGTTTGTTGTTTGAGCATTTGTCGAAGCTTCCTCTTGCAAGCAATGAACTTTTTTGTACTTCATAAGTTTACCTACATATATAGTACCCTATTGCTCATCATTCATTTTGAAAAAGGACCATAATCCCAATAATTAAATTGCATCTGTTGTTAATCCTGCTAAATCACATGCATATGCTGAAACAACATGTAGGTGCCTAGACGGCTTTGATATAAATGATGAGCAATCAAGGTACTATGTGTGTGCTGTGTGTATGAACATATCTACAAGTGATGGTTGATGGGCAGTGCCCCCCCCCCACCCCCCCACCCCCACAAAGTAAAAGAAGTTTGTTGGGTGGGTTGCTGATTTATCTATGTTTTCTATAGTGTTCTTTGGGAGAAAATGCACTATTAAGATGGGACGTTGAAGGCAAAAGAGAGGTTCTTATTGCTCGATCACATTGTGGCATCGCCTCAAAGCCAAAACCAAATCCCCATGTGTGCTGAAGGTCAACTAGATCGGGGGGATTGGAGTCTCTAGGGCTGCTAGCTCTCAATCTCCGGATGTGGAACTCGGTTAGGGTGCCCCTTTGGTTATTGCTATTACTTGCTCTTAGACTTGCGTAGTGGTGTTGTTGTAGTGGCAACATCAGGTGCGTAGGAGGAATCTCATATCTCATCACTAGTACTTAGAACAAATATAATGGGTGTGCATCATAGGCTTATAGTGAAGGTTGTACACCAACTAGGCTCACAAGCCATTGTTTTTTGAAAGGTCCAGCTGCTTCTCTGGAGCGTGATCTAGTAATATGTTAAGAGGGGCGTCGAGAGAAGTGCTTGGCTCATGGAGTGTCAAGGATGCAACCGCTTCCAAAACTCCCCGAATCTCGAGCTTCACGAGGTTCCCTGGATCCCAATACCCAGCCTCCAAAGAACCGTGGTTCCTTTGAAAGGGGTGTGCCTCTCCTCTTGATTTTATTCAAGTGAGTATGAATGAGAGTACATGCCCATGGGAAACATTCATAGCCTAGGCTACGGTCCTTTAGAAATGACCGAGGCTGCCCTATAGGGTGGTAGGTAGGAGGTGTATTTAGGTAAGAGTTGGTCCATTAATCCATGGTGGACTAGGTGAGAGAGGGTCCATAGTCCATGGTGAGTTATCCTTCTCATCCCTACACCATCGCAGGCCTTTGGCTTCATGGGCCTATTCTAATCATGGGTTTCTTTAATTCTTGTTTCTTACATTGACTTGTCTTTTGTTTGTCCCCCTCCTTTGACTTGTTGACCATGACTAATTGCTTGGACTATTGTTGGCTTCACTTGATGTTGATTGTTTGTCAAGTGGATGCCATGTAAGACTAGGTGGGACCCAGTAGTATTTAACTATTCCTACGACATGTGGTAGCCATAGCTTTATCTTGATAATATTGCTTGCTAGAATTGCCTTGCCATATACTCCCTCCCTCCGTCCGGTGAAGAGTGTACATCTAGAAATTTTAGGACAAATTATGGAGTTGAGTAAAAATGCATTGGAAAGGTGCAAACAACCATCTCTCTCCTCTTTAATTATCCAACCCCCAATGAGCTAAGTGCATGTAGAAATTAAGAAGACCATGTGTAGATTGCTATTGGTCTTGATTATCATGTGATGAGAGAGAAGTGCATTGGAAAGATAGAAGTACACTCTTTTGTAGAAATTTTTTGAAGCTAGATGTACACTCTTCACCAGACGGAGGGAGTACGTTGTTCCACATAGTTGTAATTCAGAGAATCTGCATTTTCTCGTAATACCCTAAAAAATCAACGAATTGATTACATTCTGTGCTACCTCAATTCCAAAATATAATGTAGTTTGATTGTCCAAATTCATGCTTTGATCAACAATTGGTCTAATGGTATGAAGTTTATGTTACAAAAAATAGACATCACTAGATTAGTATTCAAATGCTCTTTACTATAATTATGATTTTGTCATCATTTAATAAATATTGTTTGAGAAATTTAAGGTCAAAGCATGAACTCGAATAGTCAAACTATGCCTCACAGTTTGGAACAACGGGAGTAGCAGCATGTTCACCCTCCTCTATTCAACATCCTTGACCCTTCGTATAATTGCCAACAGAAGGGCACCACTATGTAAAGTCTAAAGGTGAATAAAAGCCAATAAACCCAACAAAGCAGAACCAAATTGTTGAGTAAAAAAAGCAACAATTTTTTTTAGCAGTAGGTTTCACAATCAAAAGAACACACTATCTAACATCGACATATATTCCAAAATAACTTGATCATACTTCATTCGAGACCAAAGAAGTTAAATACAGGATTCAAGATAAAGAACAGGGAATGCCGTGGTTCTATGTAAAAGACTAACATAACAGGAGCATAAGTAAAGTAAATTGATAGATCTATGCAAATATAGGATTGAGATATTAAGGATGCCGTTATACAATATCTCGTAGCAAAACATGGGATGCAAGTAAGAACATGCTAGTCAAATTTTCTCATAGATCAAACAAACAGCAAATCACATTTCAATAACATGAATTTAGTTTTAGAGGCACCCTGCAGGATGAAAATATGGAAAGAAATATTTATCTAAATTAGGAAAATCATCACAAATAAAAGGTTGCAATTGTAGATATAAAATGAAATCAGAAAAGAAAGACTATTTGGAATCCATCAACAAAAATAAGATTAAAAAATGATGGCAATTGGGGCGTAGGAGTTGAAAGGAGTACCATTGCCCATGATGTCGAAGTAGAAGTTACTAGACCGCCAACCAATGAGAAGGAACTGTGATGCAAACAATTGAAGTTGAGTTTAAGAGTAGGAAAAATTCGAGGCTTGTGTATTTCAATTTCCAAAATGAAGATGCATTAACCCCAAGGTTTTCGCTGGCGCGGGTCGGCGGGATTGTGGGGCGGCGACGCCGGCCAAGGGAGAGGGTCGCAGGCCGGAAGGATTGTGGGGCGCGGGTCAGTAGGATTGTTGGGCGGCGCGGGCCGGCAGGATTGTGGGGCGGCAGCGCCGGCCAAGGGAGAGGGTCGTGCAGGAGAGGTTTGGGTCGCGCACGGGGGGAGGGACAGGTGCGGGCCGGCGAGATTGTGGGGCGGGCGGCGGCGGCGGCCAAGGGA
>LR738710.1:881662618-881754234 GCA_902687465.1 Secale cereale
CGATCTAGGTTTCAGTAGGGATTCGGCAAGCAAATAGAAAAAAAAAACAGGGAATCATCAACATAGGAATTTTTGCATCCCAACTCTAAAAGATAAAATATGCCCAACAAGGTTAACTACATGTATATGGTTAGTTTGTAACTAGAATTTATTAAACTTCCCCTATGACAGTGCATAAACAACGTTCCTCTTGAGCTGTGGGCAGGCTCAACATCCAGTGCCTACCAGCCCCATGCAGATGGATATGGAAATCATGTTGCTGGTCAAAGCAAACATTCTACTTCTAGCTATTGATGATTCAGGAGAGATTAAGTACTAGAGACCTATGAGTAGAAAGAACTTCCATGTGGATGATGCATTATGTGTTTGTACTTTGTACTAAAAAATGATACTGAGAGCCTGCTACATCTATTCTTCAGCTCTGATTTTAGACAGAGTTTCTAGTTCACACTCGTGGCATAGCCATGAACAAAATGGAGGGTGTGCACACTCCAAAAAAAAATATCTACCTAATGTAAGTGTCACACAATATTCGGCAAAAGAATGACATAAATAGCTTAATCAAGGCTCATAACATTCTAGCTCAGGAAATATATTCCAAATGTGCAAATTTACAATACAACAAAATGGTACAATATAAGCAGGAAGCAATGGATGCGGAGATTCGGTGCCCGGGCTCAGCTGCACCTGAAATCGCCACGGTCCAGAAAAGTCTTGGGATCTGAACAATATGTTCTGGCAGGCAGACTGGTAATTACAGAATTGGGATATACTCTACATAACAGCCCGCGTACGTGGGCCCAATTTGTAGTGTTGGCAGGTCGCACGAACGGTACCAATCCTGATCCGTGGCCCAGGTAGTTACCTTTTCGTCTGAGCTAGGAACATGAACTGTGGACAGAATGTTACGGATTTCCTGAGATGTTTTGGGTAACTAAAAATCTGACGGGTTTGTGTGCAGCACGAATAACCCGATTAAAAAAATGAAAACTTAACACAGCCCAAACAGACCCCCCCCCCCCTCCCTTCAGTAACCCTACGCCGCTGGATCGAGCCAGGCCTCCTTCAGTCTCCCGCAGCAGCGGAGAGAGTCGCCGGCGGCAGCTAAAGATGGAGGAGGCCGGGCTTGAGTTCCTGCTGGACGCCGTCGACCGGTAAGTAGATCTGCATGCCACCAAATATCTAATTTTCCGTTTGATTTGATTTGAGCTCGGGGGTAGGGAACTAGGGATGAGCTGCTTGGGGATGGAATGACTGACCTCAATGACGTCTCGCTGGGGATGTTTGCCACAGGTTTCCTCTCAGGGAAGAGTTCGCCGACAGCTTGGACCACCCAGATCCGGTGCCGCTTGAGTTGTTGCAATCAGGTCGAGCTATTAGGGGGGCAGTGTGAAGGAACTGATGCCTCTGAATGTGGGCAGTGTGTTGGCGGCGGCAGAGCTGCCGCGGAGAAGTGCGACGAGCGCCGTCGGCGTGAGACATCCCCAACTGCTTCAGCACAATCCACTGACAAGGTTAACTCAGAGGCCCCTGGTTGGACTAAATGGTTTACTGAGAACTACCGAATTTAGGTTTACAGTGTACTGTCCTACATTTTTATGTCGTGATAAAAACTCTGTTATCCATTCAGATGCTTTTTCTTCTGCTAATTCGTTATAATGTGCAAAGAAAATGTAGAACAGATCCCCTAATGCATATTTGCTTGTGATTCATTCACACCTTTATGTGAACTGAAAACAAGTGTGGACTGTAAACAAGATGCAAACAATCAACGATGTTGGCAGTACTGAATCAGCAAAACACATCGTATAATAAACCCCCAAAACAGAAATGTATATGTTCCGCATTAATAATTAGCAAATTATCTGTTCCCTACTGCCAAATAAAGAAGCAAATTACCTGTTTCCCTCACGAACCATCGCAGCTCTCCTCATCTCACGCTCTTGCCGCACTCCCTCTCTTTGTCCTCTGTACTCTACACACAACAAGGCACGTCAGTCATCAGCCGCCAAAACGCACAGCAAGAAGGATCAGACAAGAGGAAGTGGAGGTCGGCATTACGTAGAGCATCTGGCCGACATTGCCGTCCTGGGCGGGCGACGCGTGCAGCTGGATGGTGCTGCGGCTGGATGGGTTGTCCGTCACGAACCAAAACGGGTTGAACGCCAGCTCTTCCTCCTTCTCCCCCGCCTCCGCCTTCTCGTCCCTGCTGCTGCTGCTCGCCGCGACTATCCTGCTCCTCCGTGGGCCGCACGAGGAGGAGAAGGCGACCCTACTGCATCTCGAAGTAGCGGCGACGGACCTGGAAGGCAGGAGGGAGAGTGGAGAGGAGGAGGTGGAGGTGGAGCAGGGGCAGCCGGACATGCGGCGGCGGCTGCTCCCTGGATCCGTGGGGTACCAAGCGGCGCCGCTACCCGCGAGCCAAGGGAGCGAAGATTCACGGTTCGGCTCAGTTTTTTTACTTTTAGAACTCTTGCCCCAATTTTCTGACTAATGGAAACGTTCATATGTTCTTTTTCGTAAATACGCATTCCGTATCATTCCATTCATAGAAGGAGAAGAAATTACACGGACATGCACTAGCGAGGATGCTTTGGAACAGAGAGGGGCAAGGGTTGCTCAGCCCGGGATAGGAGGAGTTTATGTTACAGGTAAGATGTTACTAAGCCCTCGAGCATCCGCTTTCGCCCAAGTACGAGCTTCCTCCTGTATACAGTTAACAAGGTGGATATGAGAAGGTGTGACCCCACAAAAAAAGCTCGTGTTCCAGTGTCCTAAAATAAACCATGAAATGAGAGTTATGAGTGGTCTGATGCCCTTGCGGTGCCTTGGGGGAGGGTGTTATCAATAGCCATGGTCCACCAATCGAAGAAGCCAACTGGGCCGTCCGGAGGAGCGGTGGTGAGCCGGCATCAATGGAAGATGTCATGTCAGACGTGCGTGAAAGGACGCAGCCAACTAGTAGGTGGTGAATAGATTTTTGTTGCTAGTCACAGAGGATGCAAACTGGCGAGTGTGAAAGTCCGTGGCGAGCAAGGCATTGTCCTGTCCAACATCTATCCAAACATGCCAGCCAAAGAAACATCTGGACGCCAGTGGGTGCATCGTTCTTCCATGCATTATCAGAAACTCAAAAATGCTCTCTATCCAAACGGGGCCTTAGTGTTATTAATACATACCGCTTCCTTAAAAAAACATACCGCTTCAGTGACTTGTTGGCAGATATCCTTCTCTGATTGCATGGACTTGATTGCTTTAACTGGGAACGTCCAGTTTTGTCGTTGCTTACGGGAGGCAAATTCGGTCGCTCAAGAGATTGCTAGGCAGAGTTTTTCAAAAAAAATAAAATAAAATTGGATCGATGAACCTCGAGACTTTATTCTCGATCTTCTCGTGAAATATGCAAGCCTTATTTGATTTTTAATAACGTGAACCATGATGGCGTTTCCTTCAGATAACTGTGTTTGTTGGTTTCAGAAACATCCTTCCGTGACAATGTGCCCAAAGTAACGACATTGTAAGCACTAAATTTGATGGCCTCGGAAAGCAGCAAGGGACCAACGGGACAACAAATAATTAAAAGAAAACTTGAAAAATTTCCAGCAAGCAGTGAGATATACGTTGTGCCACGAGGATGCAGAAGTTAATACTATGCCAAATCAGGGGGGAACATATCACAATTTAAATACGGAGTATTCCACATAACACAACGCAACATATAAATTATAGTCGGTACCTAGTCTGTAGACACAACGTAATAGTTGGACAACAGAAGAAACAATTGAGCATCTTAGAGATCACAAAAACTTACAGTATGAGTTAATAGCCCTCTACACTGGAGTAATATACCCCTCCAGCACAAGATCCAGCTTATCCATGGCAAGAAGGGACCAAGCAACAATGATCTCAACCGTTGAGTTACCAATTGTACATAAACGCTTGGTTGTTTGGCATTGCTGCACAGGGAAGTTAGCCTCAACATTATGTAGATATTCAAGGCCAGATTCTGAATAGGCTTGAATGGCCACTTCCAGCGTTCGCTCTAGTTGCACTGAAACAACATTTCTTGACAGCTTTATGTAACCATCAGACTGTTTCTCCATTTCCTCAACCTTATAGTTAACTAACACGACTTCCGTAGGTGTAGTGGGAACAAGATCTTCATCAGGAGATAAGTAGCAAGAAACCCGGCATCCATATTGAAAAGGCCACTCCCCTTCAACAACACGGACACCCACGATAGTGGCCTGGACTGCTCTAGTAAGGCGCTCAACACTTAACTCTAACATACCACAGCAGCTGCGGATCCTGGGGTTGGCATACTGCTGCATGGAATAGTAATTATAGGTAGAAGAGAACAATACTGTATCTTTGGTATCTGCTCCAGCATACATAATTCTAAGCTCAACTTCAAATTTAACCGTGTCCGCAGCCACAATTGCACGAGAAGGGCCAGTCAAGAGCAAAAAAGGATCCTGCAAGCATCGTTATCATCATTATCATTACTCTACTTAATCAAAAGGGACTAATCAATGAGATAACATGCATGACGAAAAAGCAAAGGAGGATGAAGAGAACACTTATGCTGCGTTTGGGTATAGAGTATTTTAGCCATAGTATCCCAAAACCACAATATTATAACATGTAGGCCCTGAATACCACACTGCACAAATACTACCATAATTTCCAATGTTAGAAAAACTAAGTACATTTGGCATTTTACAGTATTGACCAGAGTAATTACTTTGTTTTGAATTATGTCAACTGACTATGAGGGAAAGAATAATTCCAATAACTTTGTGTCAGGACGTGCACAATTTGGTTCAACACAAGTTAATCTTTGTGTGTCAAGCCTTCAGCTTATGTTGGTTTTAATTTACTTGTGGATAAAGTAGCTATCTGCTAGATAATAGCAGATTCAAATTTACATGTAAGGCTAGCTGCTAGACGTATCAGTCTGGGATGATGAGTTATGTAAACTTTGATGTGTAATATAGATAGAGGTTGCTAGGCTGACAGGTTTATGTTAACAAGAAGTAGAAGGCACGAAGAAACAGATTCATCAAGGAAAAACAACCAGGCGATGGCTGCACCACATGCTGTAACTCACTACTGATCAGTTGATCGAAAAGCCTCACTACAGAAGTACAGATATATGCCACGTATGAACAAACAGAAAGCCTTTTCAATTCTCTGTTTAAAAAAAGAGGACAGAGGTAGATTTATTAATACTTCAAAATTACCACAGTTTCGGGAATACTCCTGTTTGTTTAGCTATATATGGTTTTCCTTGGATCCAAAGATCTCAAAGTATTTAAAACTATGGTTTTTTCAGAAATCATGGTATTCTCAGAAAAACTCAAAAAATACTTTGTATCCAAACAGGGCCTTAGTGTTATTAATACATACCGCTTTAGTGACTTGTTGGCAGTTTGCCCGTGACTGGGAGAAGAGAAGGTTGCGATTGCGGTCCACGGTGTCTCGCGCAGCAACCACCCCGTACACACGGAGCGGCCAGCCCAAGTTGGCATTCACATTCACAATTTTGATGGAGAAGATCTGCAGGGCTGGGCCGGCAACAGCAGCGTGTGGAAAGATACCAGGCGTGGAGTGCGTGAATTGCATAGGGCTCAACGTGGCTGCAGAACCAAATTAAGTCAAATGAATTACTAAATTAGGTCAAGTAAAATATTTGATCATGCAAGAAAAAGCTGGGAGTGGTCTGATTGCACTGATTAAGATATGTGTAGTCAATTGAATTACTAAAGTAAGCAAAGCTAGCTAGAAGAAAGAAACTTACTTATGTCATCGAACGAACCACATCCTGCTATCTCACTGCCCCATGTAGATTTCCAGGCGGCATGGTAAGAACTAAGGTCATCCACATTCAAGTGTCTGCATGAATCCATTATATTTTTCGAGATAGACACAAATGCTTGGGAGATACGACAAAGCTTCTTGACCTTGTCCAGCCGGACGGGGATACTGGATTTCCTCAGTATAGATGCGAGAGACTCGATCCGGTAGCCGAATTCCTGACACTCATGCACGAGAAAGTTAAGTGCCTCACCATGGTTCATAACAAGATAGGGCAGACTTACTACCCCGAGCAAGTTGATTTCGCTCGAGACAGACAACTGGGACAGCTGCTCTATCATCTTTGGTGACAACTGCTGTGGGGCGTAAACCCCTCCCTTTTTCCTTTGCCTCTCTAGATAAGCCTTTTTTCCAGCGATGGTCTCCAACCCTCGGGAGGTGACCTCTCTCTCCAGGGCGGTGATCTCCCTCCTCCGGATCACAATGTGGCGACAGAGAGCGTCGGCAAGGCTCTCAGGTTTTGTACCACTCAGCAACGTGTCCTCCCTCTTATTGCGGACAAGGCAGGTGGTCCGCCCCATGTCCTTGCTCGACTGGATCACCATCTCCTCCCTGTATTTCCTCTCCAACCTCCGGAATCTCCGAACCCATTTCATCTCCGCCGCCTCCACTATCGCCTCCCCGTAGTCCCTATCCAGCTTCCGGAATTTCCGAACCCAATCCATCTCCTTTCCGGAGTCCTTCGTCAACTTCATCTCCCTCTCGTATGCCCTCTCTATCTTCCGGAGTTCCCCAACCCAAACCCTCTCCTTCTCCTTGCTGGATCCCCTCTCCGCCTCCTTGCCGAATTCCCTCTCCGTCTCACAGGGGCCGCCACCACCGGCCGTCGCTCTCTGGTGTCGGAGGCTAACCAGGCTGGGATACTCGCCGCCATCGCCTAGATTTTTTGTCCTTGTCGAGGGGACGGCCGCCATGTTGTTGATTGGGTTAGGGGGTTTTAACGAGAAGGCCGGGTGAGGATACTTAAGGTCAGCCCGGCACGGCCGCAAGGGCTATGTCTCGCGCAAACCACGGGCAGACAACTACGGGCCGGCCCATTAGCTGTGCTCGCTCGATGCCTACTTTCCGAAATCACTAATTGAGAACTATTCGTTCCACAAATATCATCCTCAAACCCTCGCATTGTGACAAGTGGCGTGCTGCATGTGCACCACTTGTCGCAACTGGATGTTTTTCTTTTTGTGTAGATTCGTTTATTCAAAACGTTTTATCTCTCAAACCGTGCGTCCAAATTTCGAATCGTTTTTATGGTTGAATTCCTCGCGTCGAGATCTTCAAAATTAGATCCCATGTTGATAGGTTTTGACGAACTATTTTTTTCACGAAAAAAGGACGAAAAAACGGAACCAGGCGCACTGGTTTTTTCCCTTTCCGAAAGAGGCACTCCTGTGCCTCTCGCGGAATCACAACATGTCTCTGGCAGAAGCAAAACCGCGACCCTCGCGGAAGAGAAAAAAAAGAGAAAACACATTTTTTTTTTGTTTCCGCGGAGGCACGGCCATGACTCGCGAAAGAAAAAAAAACAGAAAATGCGTTTTTTTCGTTTCCGAGAGGCACAGCCATGACTCTTGCGAAAGCACAATCGTGTTTCTCGCGAGAGCAAAACCGTGACTCTCGCGAAAAGAAAAAAAACAGAAAACACGTTTTTTTCTTTTCCAATAGGCACGACCGTGACTCTCGCAAAAGTACAACCGTGCCTCTCGCGGAAGCAAAACCGTGACTCTCGCGAAAGAAAAAAAAACATAAAACGCGTTTTTTTTCCGTTTCCGAGAGGCATGGCCGTGACTCCCGCGAAAGCACAACCGTGCCTCTCGTGGAAGCAAAACGATGACTCTCGTGAAAAAACGTGTTTTTTCTCAAAAAAAGATTCATTTTTTTATAGAAAAGCTAAGGAAGACCGATGGGAAACCAAAACATCGAAAAAACCCGGGGAAAACCGTTTAAAAAGCCGAAAACGCGTGCGGAAAAACAAAAAAAAACAAAATCCGAAGGGAGCGTCCAGAGCGCGACACGTGGCGAATGGTCAAGAGCGCGTCAAGTGGCTCTGATCGCTGCGAGGCTCCCGAAGGAGCGCTCGTTAACTAGTTGCTCCCCCTACGCTCTTTTCGCATCCGCTCCAGTTTCGGTCGATTCAGAATAATTTTCCTCATTTTTCTTTTGTTTTTTTATTGGTTTTTTCGATGGTTTTCGCTGGGTTTTTATTTTTTCTTAATTATGTTTTAGGTTTTCTTTGTTTTTCATTCTTTTATTTGGTTTTCATTATTTTTCTTCTTTATACTTTGATTTTCTCTGTTTGTTTCTTGGTTTCTTTCTTCGATTGTGTTCTTTGATTTATGGTTTAGGAAAATGTCTGCTTTTTTTTTATTTTTCTAACACATCCCCCAATTGATATACCTGCTGTTGGCGACATAATTTTATAGTACTAATTTGTATACATCAGGCTGGCTGTAATGGGAGTATCATAGGTAGTATCATGCATGCCAACTAAGCCATTTTGATGAGGTGGCATTGAATTAAATGAAGAAAGAGATGCTTGAGTACGAATAATCATGAGTGGACATGGTGCCACGCGCAGTCGGTATCAGGCCCGCTTATTCCCACGTGATTCGTGCAGTCCAAATACGAGTAGCATGTGTACTGAGATTGATGTGATGTATACAAAGCATTCTGCATTCATATTTCCTATGCCCTCGCCAACAGATGGCCCACAAAGCAGGGTCGGGCATTCAAACGAGCAGTGCATTTGAGCACACGTCAATTAAGTCGGTCCTGCAATCCCAGGACCCCCTCCCCTGCAGCTCATTAAGTCATCCAGGAAGTTTTAATGGAAACAGTTCAGGGCCTTTTATGTTTGACATCACCCAGTGGAAACTCCTTTGGTTAGATGGACTGGCTAGAGTAACTTTTCATTAAACAAGCTAGACTAAATATTCTGACAAAAATATTTATGGTCTCTCAATACAATGTACTGCAAGTGTTAGCCAACATTACTGATGATGAATGGAAACCATCCTCCGATTGGTCTGTTCGATTGCTCTTTTTTTTCTTTCCAAAACCATCTGCCAAAGATTATGACGGTGATCTTTCGAACAACCTGACACACATTTTTCGGTAGCTTAGAACAAGACTAATCAAGGATACATCTCAAACATGTTTAAAGTTTAATGTCTAAATTCACTTATTTCACTCAATCTTTTTTAGTGTAACTGCTTAAAACAACACTCTTACACGTGAAATCAGAATTTGATTGTAGCGACCTTATTTTTGGAAATGAGCGAAACATGTTTCTTGAGTGAAATGAGCCAATTTTAGGAAAATTATTTTTTAGAAGAGCCAATTTTTTAAATGAGTGCACGGGTACCGGTACATGCCGAATATTTTCAATCTGGCTTTTGAAACGAGTGAAATAAAACAGTGCAATACGTTGTGTTAGACGAGTGAAATCACTATATTTTGAAAAAGATTAAAATTATTCGTTTTCAATTGATTAAAACGAGTGTAATCTAATTTATCAAACGAGTGAAATCATTTTTTTGAAAATAATTGAAATTATTAGTTTGATTTGAGTCAAACAAGTGGAATCTATTTTTGTAAAGGAGTGTGGAATAAACGAGTGAAATATGTTGTTCTAAACAAACGAAATCATTCTTTTCAAAAATCATTGAAATTATTCATTTGAATTGAGTGGAATCTGTATTTCAAAATGAGTGAAGTATGGAGTACGTTGTTTTAAACGAGTGTAATGGTTTTTTCAATGATTGAAAATGTTTGTTTGAATCGGGTGAAGTGAGTGGAATCGGCAGCGGCGTTTGGCATCTGCACCCATGGGTGAATAGTAAAATCACTAAAAATAGTATAAAAAGGTTTCTATGTCAGATGCTCATATGCGTGAAGTCCGTGTCAAATTTTGTGTAGTTCGGACATTTTAGTAGCCCTCGGCAAAAAGAAAAAGAAAACAAATTTTAGATCTATGAGAAACATTTGAAAACAACAATGTTTGAAGCTCACTTTTCCTTTTTTGCCACGAGCTCCTGGAATATAATTTAGCCATGAAAGTTTGCATGCATTTGGCGCACTCAAGCATCTTGCATAAAAATCAGATTCTTTTTTATTTTCTTCTTATTATTTTCATTTACTGTTCACCGGGTGCAGATGAGCCTGACCCCGAATTGAATATCAGAGTGGAATCTATTTTTCTTGCAGGAGTGAAATAAACAAATGAAGTACATCATTCTAAATAAATAATTGAAAACATTTTTTGAATCGAGTGAACGAGTGGAGTCTGTTTTTTTAAACGAGTGAAATAGGTCGTTCTAAACGAATGAATTTTTTTTCCATTTGAAAATACTTGAAATTATTTGTTTGAATTAAGTGAAATAAGCTGAACCTATTTCTTCAAACGAGTGGGGTGTATTTTAAACGAGTGCGGTCATTATTTTTGAAAATCAGGTTAGGGCCGTTTCCAGGGTGGTTAATCTTTCGGCGCTTGTTGTTCACTCGTCAGGCATCTGCTTTGCTTTTCCTGTGTTCATCGAGCAAAAGAAAGACATGCGAGACCAGGCTGGAAAATTCTAACACATGAGATGTAAACAGCCATCTCCCACATTCCACTTGAACACCCAGATCCATAAGTCGCCTAAAAAATTGTCGACATGCTAGGGGTTTGAGGCAACATAGGGATTATTACAGGTGGGCTTGTTGAATCGTACCCAAAAGAAACCGAAAACCACAGATCAAGTATAGTTTTAACCGGCTAACCTGTTAAAATCCGTTATGCAAAAGCCATCTCCTCTTCTCCATTTGCTTTTCCACAGGGCAAGGCTTGAAGCGAGGGGCATGCTTAATGATGTCTGCCTATCTTCAAGATCAGTTACAGCCGTGGGCTGCTACCAGATGAGCATGTATTCATACAATTATTAATAGCGTCTGGCCCACTTGTGTGATGTATAACACGAAGTATTGAAGTGCGTCCGTGATTAACGCGTCAGGTATTATAAATGCGCCTATATTATGTAGCCATCTTGATGCGCAACGGACGTCTCGAATATCAGCATCGCGTGGCCGCATGTCCCAATAATTTACGTCAAATCACGAGTGGACATGCAGCCACGCGAGGATGAAATCTAGGACGTTAATAACTTAGAGATTCGTGCAGTGTGCATACCATAAATTATGTATAATTTCTACCCCTGACTTAGAGGGTGCTTGGATACGTTTTAGTCCCATGACTAAAAGTAGTGGGACTAAAACTTGCTAGCCTCACCCATGCTTGGATCCAAATACTAAAGAGTCTAAAATTAAGTTAATGAGCATTTATTATCCTTCAAACCCTCCAATCCAGAACTTGCATGTGTTAGAGGAGAGAAGTTAAATGAGGAGAGAGATGACTAATTCACATTTTAGTAGGGGTATCCCTGACTAAAAGATTTTAGTCTCAAGACTAGTTTTAGCCCCTCTTTAGTGAGAGGTGCTTGGAACTTTAGCCTCTTAAAGAGACTATTTTTAGTCAGACTAGTTTTAGTCCCTTGAATCCAAGCAGGGCCTTAGAAAGATGGTATTAGGAGTGTATCTCACAGATCAATAATTGCACCAGACCCACTAGGCCGACAAGAAGAGTTAATCTCTCATTTATATGGAGCAGATGTCCAACGGCAATCTGCACCACCACTCTGCATTTATTCTCCAACCCATCTCATCCCGTAGCTCCTCACTAATCCTCCTCCCATTCACTCTCCATCTAGCAGCTCTCCCCCTCCCGTATAACACCATGCATTAAGTGCATTTGTCCCACATTTGTTGACTAAGCGGGATTACACTCGTTTGTGTTGAGCTGCAGGCCAACGACAACATTTATTAGAGAGATCTGCAAAGAGTCACTTGTCCAACATATTTTTTTCTAGTGGTAACATTAGCTGCATCTAACAGATTGTATTGATCATGTGTGTTCAGTTAGCTACCACAATGCGTGTTTAAATTCTAAATGCTACAAAAAAAATTAACTCTGAAGACTGGTTGCTATTGCGTTAGCCTAACATGTGTTAATGTTTAAGTAGCCCTCTCGTGACTGTGAGCATACTCCCTCCGTCCGGTAAAAAGTGTACGTTTGGCTTCAAAATTTGTCCATAAAAGAGTGTACTTCTACCTTCTCAATGCACTTTAATGTACTTCTCTCTCATCACACGGTAATCAAGACCAATAACAATCTATGCATGGTCTTCTTAATTTATACATGCACTTAGCTCATTGGGGGTTGGGTAATTAAAGAGGAGAGAGATGGTGGCTTGCACCTTCCCAATGTATTTTTTACTTCACTCCATAATTTGTCTTAAAATATCTAGATGTTCACTCTTCACAGGACGGAGGGAGTACATTTGGGCGCCCATAATCTTGACGTACATAATTACTTGATTTTGATTATATGCAACCTAGTCTAGCTAGCCATGCACTAACATGGCCAAGGTAAGCAAACTAAACTCAAATATGACTATAATCACATGAGTCCACAGACGCATTGAGTGAACTATTAAGACGTTGCACCCCACCCCAGCTGCTCATTTAAATGGATTGCATACTTTCTGCAACATTTATTAGATCCCCATTTTGCATTTATGTATCATGCAATTCAGAAAAAGGACAGACTGGTATTATGTACAGATGTTGTATACTCGATCACTTATCCCTACATATTGCTGCAATATTCAATTAATCACTATATTAAGTGTGAATCGCATAGCAACATCCGTCGGTCAGGATAACATCCTCGCGTGGCACCATATCCCAAAAATCCGCGTCCTACTTGAATATCATATTATGATACCGTATCATATTAAATGATGTGCTACTTTATGTCATGGATGGCAATAAATATAGTCCTCTATGATACCAACATATGATAATATGCATTATGGACGTAGTATCATACACTAGTATCATGCATATGATACTAGTATATAATACTCCCCATTATAACCAGCCTCAGAGGGCGTCTAGGATACTAATCAGGTGATACAAACTGTCCCAACAAGAGTAACTCCAGCCATGAATGAAACTCTGAATGCATCGTATACCCAAGAGGAAATTAAGTCAGCATTATTTCAAATGTTCTCAAAGAAGGCGCCAGGTCCCGATGAATTTCCAGCACATTACTTTCAACGCCATTGGGACATTTGTGGTCTTGAAGTAACTACAGCAGTGCTGCGCATTATCAACGGAACCGAGTCGGCAGAGTGCATTAATGAGACGATGTTGGTACTGATCCCAAAGATAAAAAATCCCACATCTTTGACACAGTTTAGACCCATATCTTTGTGTAATGTTTTATACAAAATTGCTTCCAAGATCATAGCCAATAGGCTGAAAGTTGTTTTTCCCGATATCATCTCAGAGGAACAGTCTGCCATTGTCCTAGGCGGGCTAATAACGGATAACATAATCACTGCTTATGAATGTTTACATTTCATGAAGAGGAACAAAGCAATAGGAAATAGATAATGTGCGTTGAAGTTGGATATGACGAAAGCCTATGACAGGGTCGAGTGGGATTACCTGTAAGCAATAATGTTGAAACTTGGCTTTACAGAAAATTGGGTTCACATAGTCATGAAACTGGTTAGGACAGTTAAATTTTCAGTCATGTTCAATGGTAAGAAATTACAAGAGTTTCAACCATCTCGTGGAATACGACAGGGAGACCAAATTTCCCCATACTTATTCTTGTTAGCAGCAGAGGGCCTTTCGTGACTTTTAAAATCCATGGACGAGTCATCCAACATGAATGAAATACAGGTAGCTCCTACGGCTCCGCCAGTAAACCATTTACTATTTGCAGTTGACAGCCAGCTGTTTTTCAAGGCTAATACAGATGGGGATGCCAACTGAAGTTGGCACCTCAAAGAATGGTGCCTTCAAATACCTAAAGGATTATTTGTGGAGTAAGGTTCAAGGGTGGATTGAAAAATCTCTATCTTCTGTAGGAAAGGAAGTGTTGGTTAAATCTGTTGCCCAGGCTATTCCTGTTGGGCAACGTAGTATTTCAAAAAAAAAAAAAATCCTACGATCATGCAAGATCTATCTACTAGAAGCATAGCAACGAGAGGGGAGAGTGTGTCTACGTACCCTCGTAGAACAAAAACGGAAGCGTCTAGTGACGTGGTTGTTGTAGTCGAACGTCTTCGCTATCCAACCGATCCAAGCACCGAATGTACGACACCTACACATTCAGCACATGTTTAGCTCAATGACGTCCCACGAGCTCTTGATCAAGTTGAGCTTCACGAGAGAGTTTCATTAGCACGACGGCGTGGTGACAGAGATGATGAAGTTACTGACGCAGGGCTTCGCCTAAGCACTGCAACGATATGACCAAGGTGTGTTTCTGTGGAAGGGGGCACCGCACAAGGCTAAAGCAATGTTGCTTGTGTGTTCTAGGGTGCCCCCTGCCCCTGTATATAAAGGAGCAAGGGGGAGGGCCATCCGGCCCTAGGGGCACGCCATAGAGGGAGTTTTCCTACTCCTAGTAGGAGTAGGAATCCCCCTTTCCTATTCCTACTAGGAGTAGGAAAGGAAGAAGAAGAGGAGAAGGAAGGAGAGGGGCGCCTTCCCCCCACTCCTAGTCCAACTAGGATTCCCTTGGGGGGGCGTGGCCAGCTCTAGTGGGCTGCCTCTGTCTTTCCCTCATGGCCCACTATGGCCCAATACTCCCTGGGGAGGTCCTGTAACCCCTCCGGCACTCCGGTTTTCTCCGAAATCACCCGGAACACTTCCGGTGTCCGAATATAGCCGTCCAATATATCAATCTTTATGTCTCGGACATTCCGAGACTGCTCGTCATGTCCGTGATCTCATCCGGGACTCAGAACTAACTTCGGTACATCATATCTCATAAACACATAATACCAATCGTCATCGAACGTTAAGCATGCGAACCCTACGGGTTCGAGAACTATGTAGACATGACCGAGACTCATATCCAGTCAATAACCAATAGTGGAACCTGGATGCTCATATTGGTTTCTACATATTCTACGAAGATCTTTATCGGTCAAATCGCATAGCAACATACGTTGTTCCCTTTGTCATCGGTATGTTACTTGCCCGAGATTTGATCATCGGTATCACCATACCTAGTTAATCTCGTTACTGGCAAATCTCTTTACTCATTCCGTAATACATCATCTCGTGACTGACTCATTAGTCACTTGCTTGCAAGGCTTATTATGATGTGTATTACCGAGAGGGCCTAGAGATACCTCTCTGACACTCGGAGTGACAAATCCTATTCTTGATCTATGCCAACACCACAAACACCTTTGGAGACACATGTAGAGCATCTTTATAATCACCCAGTTATGTTGTGATGTTTGATAGCACACAAGGTGTTCCGTCGGTATTCGGGAGTTGCATAATCTCATAGTCACAGGAACATGTATAAGTCATGAAGAAAGCAATAGCAGTAAACTAAACGATCAAGTTGCTAAGCTAACGGATGGGTCTTGTCCATCACATCATTCTCCTAATGATATGATCTCGTTGATCAAATGACAACTCATGTCTATGGCAAGGAAACATAACCATCTTTGATCAACGAGCTAGTCTAGTAGAGGCATACTAGGGACACTCTCTTTTGTCTATGTATTCACACATGTACTAAGTTTCCGGTTAATACAATTCTAGCATGAATAATAAATATTTATCATGATATAAGGAAATATAAATAACAACTTTATTATTGCCTCTAGGGCATATTTCCTTCAGTCTCCCACTTGCACTAGAGTCAATAATCTAGTTCACATCGCCATGTGATTTAATACCGATAGTTCACATCGTTATGTGAATAACACCCATAGTTCACATCGCCATGTGACTAACATCCAAATGGTTTACTAGATTCAAAAATCTAGTTCACATCGCCATGTGATTAACACCCAAAAGAGTACTAAGGTGTGATCATATTTTGCTTCATGAGAGAAGTTTAGTCAGCGGGTCTATTACATTCAGATCCGTATTTATTTCGCAAATTTCTATGTCTACAATGCTCTGCATGGAGCTACTCTAGCTTATTGCTCCCACTTTCAATACACATCCAGATTGATACTTAAAGTCATCTGGATTAGAGTAAAGCTTGCATCGGCGTAACTCTTTACGATGAACTCTTTATCACATCCATAATCGAGAAAGATTTCCTTAGTCATCCAGTAACTAAGGATAATTTTTGACCGATGTCCAGTGATCTACTCCTGGATCACTATTGTACCTCCTTGCCAAACTCATGGAAAGGTACACAACAGGTTTGGCACATAGCATGGCATACTTTATGGAACCTATGGCTGAGGCATAGGGAATGAGTTTCATTCTTTTTCTATCTTCTGCCGTGGTCGGGTTTTGAGTCTTTACTCAACTTCATACCTTACAACTCAGGTAATAACTCCTTCTTTGACTGATCCATTTTGAACTTCTTCAAAATCTTATTAAGGTATGTACTCATTGAAAATCTTATCAAGCGTTTTAATCTATCTCTATAGATCTTGGTGCCCAACATGTAAGTAGCCTAACCAATGTCTTTTATTGGAGAACTCTTTTAAACAATCCTTTATGTTTTCCAGAACATTCTACATCATTTCCGATCAACAATATGTCATTCACATCACTGTTCAAGATATCTTCCGATATGCCGATAAATCGGCGATTTATCGCTTACCACTGTCTGACCGATAAGATAAATCGGCCGATAAATCAGCCGATATGCCGATAAATCGGCCGATATGCCGATAAACTGGCTGATTTACCCCTTATCATGGGTCGACCGATAAGTTCCCGATAAGCGATATCCCCAACATTGATTCACATATACTTATCAGAAAGGCTGCAGTGCTTCCATTCGCTTTCTTGCAAATACAGGCTTCATCGTAAGTCTGTATAAATCCATATGCTTTGATCACCTCATCAAAGCGCATATTCCAACTCCGAGAGGCTTGCACTAGTCCATCAATGGATCGCTGGAGCTTGCACACTTTGTTAGCACCTTTAGGATCAACAAAACCTTCTGGTTGCATCATATACAACTCCTCTTTAAGGTATCCATTTAGGAATGCAGTTTTTGACATCCATTTGCCAGATTTCATAATCATAAAATGCGACAATTGCTAACATGATTCAGATAGACTTAAGCATCGCTACGGGTGAGAAATTCTCATCGTAGTCAACTCCTTGAACTTGTCGAAAACCTTTTGCAACAAGTCGAGCTTTGTAGACAGTAACATTACCGTCAGCGTTGGTCTTCCTCTTGAAGATCCATTAATTTCAATGGCTTGCCGATCATCGGGCAAGTCAACCAAAGTCCACACTTTGTTCTCATACATGGATCCATCTCAGATTTCATGGCCTCAAGCCATTTTGCGGAATCTGGCCTCATCATTGCTTCCTCATAGTTCGTAGGTTCATCATGGTATAGTAACATGACTTCTAGAACTGGGTTGACGTACCACTCTGGTGCGAAACGTACTCTGGTTGACCTACGAGGTTCAGTAGTAACTTGATCCGAAGTTTCATGATCATCATCATTAGCTTCCTCGCTAACTGGTGTAGGAATCACTGTAACTAGTTTCTGTGATGTGCTACTTTCCAATTCGGGAGAAGGTACAATGACCTCATCAAGTTGTACTTTCCTCCCACTCACTTCTTTCGAGAGAAACTCCTTCTCTAGAAAGGATCCATTCTTAGCAACGAATATCTTGCCTTCGGATCTGTGATAGAAGGTGTACCCAACAGTTTCCTTTGGGTATCCTATGAAGACACATTTCTCTGACTTGGGCTCAAGCTTATCAGGTTGAAGCTCTTTCACATAAGCATGACTACTTTGGTTTCTTGCCAAACCACAGTTCATAAGGCGTCGTCTCAACGGATTTAGATGGTTCCCTATTTAACGTGAATGCAGCTGTCTCTAAAGCATAACCCCAAAACGATAGTGGTAAATCGGTAAGAGACATCATAGATCGCACCATATCTAATAAAGTACGGTTACGACGTTCGGACACACCATTACGCTGTGGTGTTCCGGGTGGTGTGAGTTGTGAAACTATTCCACATTGTTTCAAATGAAGACCAAACTCGTAACTCAAATATTTGCCTCCACGATCAGATCGTAGAAACTTTATTTTCTTGTTACGATGATTCTCTACTTCACTCTGAAATTCTTTGAACTTTTCAAATGTTTCAGACTTGTGTTTCATCAAGTAGATATACCCATATCTGCTCAAATCATCAGTGAAGATCAGAAAATAACGATACCCGCTGCGAGCCACAACACTCATTGGTCCACATACATCAGTATGTATGATTTCCAACAAATCAATTGCTCGCTCCATTGTTCCGGATAACGGAGTTTTAGTCATCTTGCCCATGAGGCATGGTTCGCAAGCACCAAGTGATTCCAAAATCCCATCAGCATGGAGTTTCTTCATGCGCTTTACACCAATATGACCTAAACGGTAGTGCCACAAATAAGTTGCACTATCATTATTAACTTTGCATCTTTTGGCTTCAATATTATGAATATGTGTATCACTACGATCGAGATCCAACAAACTATTTCATTGGGTGTATGACCATAGAAGGTTTTATTCATGTAAAGAGAATAACAATTATTCTCCGAATTTAAATGAATAAACGTATTGCAATAAACATGATCAAATCATATTCATGATCAACGCAAACACCAAACATCATTTATTTAGGTTCAACACTAATCCTGAAAGTATAGGGAGTGTGTGATAACCCTCAACCGTAAGGGATCGAGATAGTCTTCGTGGGTAAGAATAACCCAATTTATTGATTCGACACACGGGGAGCCAAAGAGTATTTATAAGCTTTGACAGTTGAGTTGTCAATTCAACCGCACCTGAAATATACTTACTTGCAACAAAAGATAAGTGGTAACAGTGATATGATAGTGATGATAGAAATAGTAAAAGTAAACAGCAAAAGGTAAATAGCAGTAGTAAATGGCAAAAGTAGCAACTAGTGACAAGCAGGGTTTAAAACACTGTAGGCTAGGGAGATGGATGGTTGGGCGCTGCATGGATGAGATAGATTTAACTTGGGGCACGACACACGGAAAAGTAATGATCATCTAGGCAAATATCAAACATTAGGCATGTATCCCGTAGGTAGTTGTACGTGCTTGCAATAAGAACTTGCACAACATCTTTTGTCCTACCATCCCGCTACGAACGGGGCCAAAAGGAACTTATGGATATTAAGGTGCTCCTGTCAAAGAGCACCGGAACAAAGCAATGAACTCAATGGATACATGTAATCCTCAAACAATGGACCATCCCCTTTGGTGTCCCAAGCTGTCACTTTTGGGATCGCCGGTTCCGGACCGTAACAGGTGCAAACAACTCATAGATAGGATCACGAACACAAATATATATTCATACAAACACATATGGTTCAGATCTGAAATCATGGCACTCGGGCCCTAAGTGTCAAGCATTAAGAATAACAAGTTGAAGCAAAGATGATAAACACCATAGTAGATGATAGGCAACATGCCCCCAACAATCTGATAAACTATTACATGATCTAACTCATCCAATCCCTACCATCCCCTTCGCCTACAACGGGGGAATTACTCACACATGGAAGGGGAAGTCATGGAGGGATGATGGAGTGGTGATGATGATGACGATGGCGACGATCTCCCCTCTCCGGAGGCCAATTCAGCCTCCAGATTAGCCCTCCCGAGGAAGAACAGAGGATGGCGGCGGCTCCGCGATGAAAAACTGCGAAAGAACTTCTGATCTAGGGTTCCTGCGTCGGGAGTAAAAATACGGGCTAAAGTAGGGCACCAGGGGGTGTGGGACACACCCAGGCGCCCCCCGGCGCGGCCCAGGGGGGGGGGGGGCGCCCACAGGGCGCCTGGGCACCCCCTGGCCCCCCTCTGGCCCAACTTCTGGTTCCTGGTTCCTTCGGGTGCGTGGATTTTCTGTAATTTTTCGTGGATTTTTCTGAGGTACCTAAAAATCCGTTTTCCTGCACACAAATAAACCATACAGGTAGCTCTGCTGAAAACAGCGTCAGTCCGGGTTAGTTTAGTCCAAATCATGCAAGAATGTGGCCAAAACAATATCAAAAGTGTTTGGAAAAGTAGATACGTTTGAGACGTATCAATTCCCCCAAGCTTAGCATATTGCTTGTCCTCAAGCAATTCAGTTCAACAAACTGGACGCGACAAAGAAAACTTTGACAAACTCTTTTGCTTCATTAGATGTATATAAGCAGGTACTACGAAAAGAGTTTAGCAAGTATTGAAACAGTACTATGAGGACAATGCAAAGAGCAATCCTTCTTTCAAGTGACCAGTCACAAATACTTAAGGTAAATAATATATTACTGAAAATCAAGACAAGATTACATTGCACATAGCTTGAGCATATTAGGGTGGTATCTCGCTAGCCTCCATGAGTGAAGCAAAACATAAATGCAGAGACTCCTCCAGAGTTTTAAAGGAGACTAGAACTAAGAATTTCAGAATAAATCATATCACAAGTATGCAGAAGACAATGTAATACTTTGGGACAATGCACATTACACTCAGAATGACAATTATGCTCTCATAGTTGGTGCTTTGAAGAAAGAAGATGAGACTCTCGAACCGTGGCTTTTATTGGCAAGGTTGAAAACCCGTGGTCGGAAACAAAAACTAAACATGTACCAGAGCTCTTGGTTTTAAAAACAGAAGTAAACATGTTTTGAGAAGTGCATATTTCGTCAACGAATGCTAGCAGATAACTCAATCACTTTCTAAGTGGACAAGTCTCGAGGAACGGCTCCCGCATGAGGACGATCACATCCTCTTAATCTCCTTTGTTTATCACTGCCAAAGTTTTCTGATTTCTCATGAACAAAGCGTGAAGGAGGGTTTGTTTGTTATATTATCTTTTTGAGCCGGGCGCACTCAATGCCAGTTCCTTTTCATATTAGGGGTTTGCACATTATACATGCAATCCAGGGGTGAAACTTGTCCAACTTAAAAGGATCATGAATTAACTACTACTTCCTCATGAGCTAAAACATAGGCACAAAAAGGAAATGCTTTTGATTAGTTTCGAGATGGTACATGAAAGTCTTCGTTAGGAATGGCACGTAAATACCATGTATAGGAAGGTATAATGGACTCATATGGCATAACTGGTTTAAAGGATTTGGATGCACAAGCAGTCAGTCCGCTTAGTACAGGTGCGGGTTTAGCAAAAGACTGGGAAGCGACCAACTAGAGTGCAATAACGGTCATAATCATGCATAGCGACAAAGCAACATTGAATCGGGCATGAAAGTGATATAACTATTCTAAAACTCAAAGATCATCAAGGCAAAGTAGACTTTTTAGTCTTAAACATGTGTAAGCATGTGCCAAGTCAATCCAAAAATTCTCTAAAGGGAAATACCACCTTAGTATACCAGACTATGAACAGTGCAATGCATGTAGATCATTTCAATAACACATTATATACTCTAGTTATTCGAGACTAGCCACAAGGAAAGCATGAACCACCGAAGAGCATTGTAAACATAGCACTATGTCGCTACAAGCTGGTCTCTAGATCATAAGTACAGGCATATGTACAAAAGTAGAAACAATAAGAGTTCATACCGGTCTTCCCCGTTGCTTCCCTTCAGTCGATCTTCGTCATTACTGCTTGTCACTTGCACGATCGAACGTAGGAAATATAATCAAATGACTTCACGGACTCGAGCTGATCTCTGAAAACAAAGCAAACTAAAGAAAGAAAGGAAATCTTTTTGGGTTTTTCAAAGGTTGAATAAAAGCAAAAGAAAAAGGAAAATCTTTTTGTTGTTTTTGCAAAGAGAGAAATAAAGAAGAATGGGTAAAAACTTCGAAAAGATCAAAACGAATAAAGCGGATAATACAATGGAAAAGTGAGAAGGGCACGTACTCCCCCAAGCTTAGGCTTTTGGCCTAAGTTGGTAGCAGCTACTGCCCCCAGGAGCCTCCTGCTCCAGGGGTATGGTGGTGAGTCCACGGGTCGTAGAAGGATGCTGGCGCGTACACCAAACTCCTCGGAGTCTCCCACGAGGAAGGCTCCGAGCGCCAAACAGAGGAAGACCCTTCACCAAACTCGGTGGCGGTCTCTTCCTGAAAATGTGGTATCTCACCGTGCCTCTCCTCGTCGGGCACAACCCCCTCCATGGGGTTATGAAACTGATGCTGGACCATGAACTCATCGAACTGAACAACATCAAAGGACCATCCGTTCCTGCGAGAAAAATCAAACAAAAGAGGTGCATGTAGACGGATCTCGCGTTCCGCGGCAGTTCCGAAACGCAAGATATAGATAAGATTATTAAGTTCAGAACCCATGGTAACAAACTTATGCCTTTTCATAGCAGCAAGATCAAAGCTTAAATAAGTAAAAGGAGTATCATGAGGGTGTGGGGTGCCTCCAAGATGCTCTAAGATAAGTGTGGCGTAAACGCCACCATATAAGTCCCCCTTGTTACCGTTCATAGCAAGGCGTCGAGCAATTAAGGTACCCAGATTATAATCAGACCTCCCTAAGAGGGCTGCTGCCAGGATAGCAATATCCGGAGCAGAAATGCTGCTCGTGTTGTCACGAGCTAACACCCCTCTAGCAATATAATATGCAAAATACCTGAGGTGAGGAAATAAGATGCCGGAGATCTTCGACCGATGAATATCCCTCGTACCCATGCTGCAGAGAGAGTTGATGACGGTTTTCAGCTCGGAGGGCTGAGTGGCCATCCTAGCCGTCCTCCCAACGTTCGGCACACCTATTATTTCACAAAAATTTCCCAAAGTCATGGCGATAAGATCATTATAAATTTTAAACTCAATAGCACCTGAATCAGGATTATATCTAAAACTGTTAATGAAATTGGAGGTGTGTTTTTGGTACTGAGTAACACGGCTCGTGACGAGTCGTGTCAAATCTGCATTAGCACAAAGATTATAAAACTCATCCTTGATTCCCGCAGCTTCCATGAATTCATCACATGGAAACGTCATCGCACGTGCTGGACTTGTATCTTCCAACAACTCCAGGGGCACATGATCTTCATTATAGCTCACCCTAGCAGTCGACGGTGAAGCTGCGGCTCTAGTAACTCGATCGGAGTGCGCGGGCCTCCTCTTCTCAAGCCACCCTTTTGCCCTTCCTAACAAACTCATTTCTGAATTTTTTTACAATTTACAAAAACGAGGATTAAAACAAAGTGAGCTAAGGCAAACTACTCAACTCACTTGCCTAAGGCATAAACTTGCATCAAAACTTGAAAAATAACTTCCTACACATGCATGCAAGCTCATCTCTACAGCACCAAGAACTACTAAATACTCACAAATGAGGCCACCAATCAAAAATCTAATTGTAGGAGTGGAGGAGTCACATACCAGGGAGTATTTGCTCAAAATTTCAGCTCAAATGATGGGCTGTAGAGAGAGATCGAAGAATCGCCTCCAAGAACAGCAAGAACACAAGAACAAAAGCAGAACTCGTGTTTTTGGAGAAAGAGAGAGAGGGAGGAAGAAGAAGTACCTGGAGGGGGGTCCCGTGGGCCCCAGGCGCCCTGTGGGCGCGGCCAGGGGCTGGGCCGCGCCAGCTGGCCGCCTGGGCCACTGGTGGCCCCCCTGGCTGGCCCCAGGCCCCTCTGGGTCTCTCCCGACGTGGAAATTTTTATTATAATTTTTCTGGAATTTTTCTGAAAACTTCACTGTTGAAATTTTTTCGAAGTTCAAAAAGCTGCGAAACTCTCTGAAAACTTGAAGCAGTTAGTAGTATTGTGAAGCTTCAAAAACATAAATACTTGGTACAACAAGTAGGACAAAACTAAAAACAAGTGAAAACATAACAGGCTCAACTTTTTATCCATATAAAACATATTTGCTAATAAGGTTGATCAAGTCTTACCAACAAACAGGCGATATATAGAGCAAAAAGTCTCACCTCCTACGAAGTAGTTACTGAACCTTTACCTTGATGGACATTGTCCCTACCATGATTGTTTTGTATTTGTGAGGCACATGTAGTGGACAATCCCATTCTCCAATCTTCACGGTCTCGATATTCTCTATAGAGTTGAGGCCATGCCTCCTGTCGGTCTTCTTCGGAAAATATACCGTGTGTTCTCATTCACATGGAAGGTAACCTTCCCTTTATTGCAATCAATAATAGCACCTGCGGTGTTAAGGAAAGGTCTACCAAGAATAATGGACATGCTCCCATCCTCGGGCATGTCAAGCACAACAAAATCAGTAAGAATTAAACAATTAGCAACTTCAACTGGAACATCCTCACAAATACCTATCGGAACAGCGGTTGACTTGTCAGCCATCTGAAGGGAGATATCTGTAGGAATTAGTTTCTCTAAACAAAACCTCTCGTAAAGAGAGAGAGGCATAACACTCACTCCTGCTCCAAGATCACATAAAGCAGTTTTGACATTATTATTCTTTATGGAGCAAGGAATGGTGGGTATACCTGGATCACCGAGCTTCTCAGGAATCTTTCCACTGAAAGAATAGTTAGCAAGCATAGTAGATATTGCATCATTAGGAAAATTTCTTTTATTAGTGACAATATCTTTCATATATTTTGAATAAGGAAGTAACTTAATAGCATCAGTCAAGGGTATCTGAAGAAAAAGAGGTTTAATCAACTCACAAAACTTATTATAATGCTCTTCTTCCTTAGATTTGATGGACTTACCTGGAAAGGGCATGGGTTTCTGTACCCATGGTTCTCTTTCCTTCCCATGTTTTCTTGCGATGAAGTCTTCTTTAGTGTACCTCTTACGTTTGTCAGGTGCTTCTTCTTCTCGAACTTCAGGCGGATCATTCTTCTCATTATTATTACCTTCAGGTTCAGCACCGTCTTCTGTCTCAGCATCGGAGATAGATACACTGTTGGGATCAATAGCTGGTTCTTCATCTGCAATGGGATCATTAGAATTGTCAGTCTCCTTATGTTTCTTCTTTTTCTTTGGAGAGCCAACAATTTCTTCTTCCTGCATTTGAGAATCCTGCTCGATTCTCTTCGGATGCCCCTCTGGATAAAGAGGATCTTGAGTGCTAGTTCCTCCTCGGGTCTTAATCCCGAAAGCCTGCAAATTATCTTGTTTGGCATTGTTAGCAAGCAAATCTCTTTGCACATTAGAAATTTGATCAAGCTGAGTTTGAACCATATGAAAATGCTTCACAAGACACTAAACATCATTAACTGTTCTATCTAAAACATCAAGCAGTTTTTTGATAGCAAGGGAATTATCATGCAACTGACTTTCTATCCTCTCATTAAAATTATTTTGTTTCATAATAAAATTATCAAACTCATCTAAACATTGATCAGGAGGCTTACCATTGGGATGTCACTTGCGTTGAAATCTAAAAGAGAGTGTACCTCTACCATAGGAGGGTGAGTAGTAGGCTCACACAGCTTCTCAATAGGGGGTAGATTCTTCACGTCTTCAGCTTTAATACCTTTCTCTTTAATAGACTTCTTTGCTTCTCGCATATCCTCGGGGCTCAGAACAAACATGCCCCTCTTCTTTGTTGGTCGAGGTGGTTCAGGGACGGACCAATCTTCATGGTTTTTGGCAATCCTGCCCATTAAGTCTTCCGCATCGTCCGGTGTTCTTTTCCTGAAAACACAACCAGCACAACTGTCCAAATAGGACCTGGATTCATCAGTTAGACCAGTATAGAATATATCGATTAATTCATTCTTAGGGATTTCATGTCCTGGTCTAGCCCGAATCAGACCACAGTACCTCCCCCAAGCTTTAGGGAGGGACTCATCCTGCAACTGTTTAAAGTTATAAATTCTTTGTAAAGCAGCATGTTGCATGTGAGCAGGAAAGTACTTATCAACAAAAGAGTGAGCTAAGTCCTGAGGACTCTTAATGGAACCGCATGGGAGTGAATCGTACCATGCTTTAGCACCCTCCTTCAAGGAGAAAGGAAGAAGCTTGGTCACATAAAAGTATCGTATCTTCTCATCTGTGGTAAACAGGCTACCCAACTCACCGAGTTTAGTCAGGTGTGCAATAGCATCATCATTTTCTCTGCCATAAAAGGGGTCAGCTTCAACCATAGGTATAAGTGAAAGATCAACAGAGAAATCATAATCAGGATCATCAATGCATATAGGGGATGTAGCAAATTCAGGATTAGGAACGGTTTTGTTCTTCAGAGAGTGTTTTTCAAACAGTTTCTTAATAGCTTCAGGGTCAGAGCCGGAAAACTCTGTCAGTTCCCTGCATAAATCTTCATCTAGTATATAGTAATCATCATCAAGGAGCCTCTCTTTAAGTTTACTCAAATCAGGATAATCATAAGTTTCACCAATAGGGTAGCGAGTAACAGGAAGTTCAATTCCAGACTTTTTAGCAGCAGCAGCAATTTGTTTCTCAAGAGCATAACCAAGCGAACTAATATCATCATCAAAAGTAGTAGAAGCATCATCAAGAGTATCAGACATAGTAACAGATTCAGTAGGAGCATCATGTGGTGGTGGTGAGGCAAACTTACTCATAACGGAAGGTGAATCAAGTGTAGCACTAGTGCTCAGAGCAGTACCTCTTCTTGTAGTAGATAGTAAAATAGGAACCTTGGGGTCTCCTTTCTTACCCATAGTGAATAAAGTGCAGCAGGTAGGATACCTCAAGTAGACTTGTAAATATTGCTATGCTCCCCGGCAACGGCGCCAGAAAACGGTACTTGATAACCCTCAACCGTAAGGGATCGAGATAGTCTTCGCGGGTAAGAATAACCCAATTTATTGATTCGACACACGGGGAGCCAAAGAGTATTTATAAGCTTTGACAGTTGAGTTGTTAATTCAACCGCACCTGAAATATACTTACTTGCAACAAAAGATAAGTGGTAACAGTGATATGATAGTGATGATAGTGATAGTAAAAGTAAACAGCAAAAGGTAAATAGCAGTAGTAAATGGCAAAAGTAGCAACTAGTGACAAGCAGGGTTTAAAACACTATAGGCTAGGGAGATGGATGGTTGGGCGCTGCATGGATGAGATAGATTTAACTTGGGGCACGGCACACGGAAAAGTAATGATCATCTAGGCAAATATCAAACATTAGGCATGTATCCCGTAGGTAGTTCTACGTGCTTGCAATAAGAACTTGCACAACATCTTTTGTCCTACCATCCCGCTACGAACGGGGCCAAAAGGAACTTATGGATATTAAGGTGCTCCTGTCAAAGAGCACCAGAAAAAAGCAATGAACTCAATGGATACGTGTAATCCTCAAACTACGGACCATCCCCTTTGGTGTCCCAAGCTGTCACTTTTGGGATCGCCGGTTCCGGACCGTAACAGGTGCAAACAACTCATAGATAGGATCACGAACAAAAATATATTCATACAAACACATATGGTTCAGATCTGAAATCATGGCACTCGGGCCCTAAGTGTCAAGCATTAAGAATAACAAGTTGAAGCAAAGATGATAAACACCATAGTAGATGATAGGCAACATGCCCCCAACAATCTGATAAACTCTTACATGATCTAACTCATCCAATCCCTACCATCCCCTTCGCCTACAGCGGGGGAATTACTCACACATGGAAGGGGAAGTCATGGAGGGATGATGGAGTGGTGATGATGATGACGATGGCGACGATCTCCCCTCTCCGGAGGCCAATTCAGCCTCCAGATTAGCCCTCCCGAGGAAGAACAGAGGGTGGCAGCAGCTCCGCGACGAAAAACTGCGAAAGAACTTCTGATCTAGGATTTCTGCGTCGGGACTAAAAATACGGGCTAAAGTAGGGCACCAGGGGGTGTGGGACCCACCCAGGCGCCCCCCCGGCGCGGCCCAGGGGGGGCGCGCCCACAGGGCGCCTGGGCACCCCCTGCCCCCCCTCTGGCCCCACTTCTGGTTCCTGGTTCCTTCGGGTGCGTGGATTTTCTGTGATTTTTCGTGGATTTTTCTGAGGTACCTAAAAATCCGTTTTCCTGGACACAAATAAACCATACAGGCAGCTTTGCTGAAAACAGCGTCAGTCCGGGTTAGTTTAGTCCGAATCATGCAAGACTGAGGCGAAAACAATATCAAAAGTGTTTGGAAAAGTAGATACGTTTGAGACGTATCAGTGTGCGATGAGGATCATATCAATCTTGGAACCACTTCTAGCACACATCGTCACTTCACCCTTAACTAGTCTCTTTTCATTCTGCAACTCCCTTTTTAGTTACTACTCTTGGCAACTGAACCAGTATCAAATACTGATGGGTTGCTATAAACACTAGTAAAGTACACATCAATAACATGTATATCAAATATAGCTTTGTTCACTTTGCAATCCTTCTTATCCACCAATTTTCTAGGGTATTTCCACTTCCAGTGACCATTTCCTTTGCAGTAGAAGCACTCAGTTTCGGGCTTGGGTCTAGCTTTGGGTTTCCTCATGGGAGTAGCAACTTGCTAGCCATTCTTCTTGAAGTTCCCTTTCTTTTTCCTTTGCCCTTTTACTTGAAACTAGTGGTCTTGTGAACCATCAACACTTGATGCGTTTTCTTGATTTCTACCTTCGTCGATTTCAGCATCGCGAAGAGCTCGGGAATTACTTTCGTCATCCCTTGCATATTAATGTTTATCACGAAATTCTAGTAACTTGGAGATAGTGGCTAGAGAACTTTGTCAATTACTATCTTATCTGGAAGATTAACTCCCACTTGATTCAAGCAATTGTAGTACCCAGACAATCTGAGCACATGCTCACTAGTTGAGCTATTCTCCTCCATCTTGTAGGCAAAGTACTGTCAGAGGTCTCATACCTCTTGATACGGGCATGAGTGTGAAATACCAATTTCAACTCTTAGGAACATCTTATATGCTCCGTGGCATTCAAAACATTTTTGAAGTCCCGGTTCTAAGCCGTAAAGCATGGTGCACTAAACTATCTAGTAGTCATCATACCGAGCTTTTGTCAAAACGTTCATAACGTCTACATCTGCTCCTGCAATAGGCCTGTCACCTAGCAGTGCATCAAGGACATAATTCTTCTGTGCAGCAATGAGGAAAATCCTCAGATCACAGAACAAGTCCGCATCATTGCTACTATCATCTTTCAACTTATATTTCTCTAGGAACATATAAAAATAAACGGGGAGCTACATCGCGAGCTATTGATCTACAACATAGATATGCTAATACTGCCAGGACTATGTTCATGATAAATTAAAGTTCAATTAATCATATTACTAAAGAACTCCCACTTAGATAGACATCCCTCTAGTCATCTAAATGATCACGTGATCCAAATAAAAAAAACCATATCCGATCATCACGTGAGATGGAGTAGTTTTCAATGGTGAACATCTTATGTTGATCATATCTACTATATGATTCACGCTCGACCTTTCGGTCTCTAGTGTTCCGAGGCCATGTCTGTACATGCTAGGCTTGTCAAGTTTAACCCAAGTATTCTGCATGTGCAAAACTGTCTTACACCCGTTGTATTTGAACGTAGAGCTTATCACACCCGATCATCACGTGGTGTCTCGGCACGACTGATACGTCCAAAACGTATCTATAATTTCTGCTTGCTCCATGCCTCTTTTGTGTGATATTGCTATGATATTTATACACTTCCATACACTTTTGATCATATTTGGACTAACCTATTAACTCAGTGCACCCCAGTGCTAGTTTCTGTTTTCTGCTGTTTTTGTATTTCAGGTGTTCCCGTCACGAAAACTGCCAGAAAAATCCCGGAAAAATTATATAAAAAATCAGCGTTCCGGAAGCTTCCACACGGCCGAAGTAGGGCCGGAGGGGGGCCACCAGGGCTCCAGGCGCCCTGGTGGCGCGGCCCCCCTCCTGGCCGCGCCGGGGGGGGCGCCTGGGCCCCCCAGGCCTCCGCTGATGCCCCCTTTGGCATATATTTAACACGCGTCCCGAAACCCTCGAGGACGGAACCCTTTTTCGTGATCTCATCTCTGTTCCGCCGCCGCCGCGCTTCCAAGATCGGGAGCACCAGGAGAACTCTTCCCGGCACCCTGCCGGAGGGGAGGATCACCACCGGGAGCCTCTCCACCACCATGGACGCCACCCGGATGAGTTGTGAGTAGTCTCCCTTGGACCATCGGTCCATGACCAGTAGCTATGTTATGTTCTCCTCCCCTTCTTGTGCTTCACTAATTAGACCTCGTGAGTTGCCCTACATGATCGAGGCACATATGTAATCCTTATGCTGTTGCTATGTTGAGTTTGTTGGGATCCGATGGATTGTGAGATTATGTTCAGATTGTGTTTGAGTAATATATTTGATTCACCTCTTTTATATTTATGTTCGTAAGTAATTCTTGCATGTTCTCCGTTGTTATTTATTGCTTTGGCCAAGTAGTAGGTAGTGACTCCAAGAGGGAACGTTATGCTTGATTGTGGGTTCATGCCCCTCGATGACTAGCTTGAGTGACAGAAACATGAGTCTAGGGGATGTGTTGTTGCCACAAGGGGGAAAACAACGGTGCTTGTGCCCGCGGGTGCAAGGATTGTTTACTTTACGCAAAGTTCTTTTAATGCAGTTGTCTGTTGCTTTGAGTTTACACTATGGGTGGGACTCGCAACTTAATACCAACGAGATGTTCTGGATAGATATCTCAAGGTGGATGATTAGTAGTAGATGCAGATGGATTTCGGTCTACTTGCCTTGGCGTACCGCCCATGCTTTGAACCTCTACCTTTCTTGCAACATAGTTAGCATTCGTTTGCGCACATAATTCTGTCAATTGCCCAGCTGTATTTCGTTTACCTCACATAGCTGTTTTATCTTCTTTTGGGAGAGAGACATCACTAGTGAACATCATGGGACCCCGGTCCTTATTACCATCACTGATCACATCCGCTATTCACTTTCTACTTTTACATACTAGTTACAGTTTTACCTATCACTATTATCTCTTGCGTTTGACCCTTTGTAAATGACAAGGCCGGAGGGATTGACAACCTCTCTGTACTCGTTGGGAGCATTGTTATTTGTATCTGTGTGCAGGTCCAAATTGATTGCTAATATCTGGCGCCGTTAGCAGTTGACACCTTCTTGTTGAAACTAGGAGTCTTAGGGGAAATCGATCCTTGGTATCTTTGCCAAGGGAAAACTACCGCTACACTGCATCTCAAACCTTCCACTTGGGGTAACCAACGAGGGTCGAGAAGCCATCAAGCAAAGTTTTCTGGCGCCGTCGCCGGGGACTCCACTCTTCAAGATAGGGGAGTTGCACGCTATCTTTTACCTTTGCTTTTAGTCTTGTTAGTTTACCTTTCAGTTTTTGCTTTAGTATCTTTTATCAAAAATCACAAAAATAGTTATCTTGCTTGGTTGCTGCTATGGGTTCCACCGAGAACACCAAGTTGTGTGACTTCACTAGTCACAACAACGATGACTTTATCTGCACTCCTATCACTACACCTGCCACTTCAGCACCTTCGTATGAAATTAAACCTGCTTTATTGAACCTAGTTATGAAAGATCAATTCTCCGGTGCTGGAGATGATGCTGCTTTACACTTAAACAATTTTGTTGAACTCTATGATATGCAAAAGTACCAAGAAATAGATGGTAATATTGTTAAGCTTAAGCTTTTTCCTTTCTCCTTGAGAGGAGGAGCTAAAATTTGGTTTCAATCTTTGCCTAGAAATAGCATAGATTCATGGGACAAGTGCAAAGATGCTTATATTGGAAAATACTATCCACCTGCTAAAATTATCCAACTAAGGAGTAACATAATGAATTTCAAACAATTGGATAATGAACACGTTGCCCAAGCTTGGGAACGTATGAAATCTCTTATCAAGAACTGCCCTACTCATGGTTTGACTACTTGGATGGTTATCCAAACTTTTTATGCAGGCTTGAACTTTACCTCGCGGAACTTGTTAGATTCGGCCGCGGGAGGAACCTTTATGTCAACTACACTTGGTGCTGCCACGAAGCTTCTCGATGAGATGATGACCAACTATTCCCAATGGCACACCGAACGCGCTCCAACAGGTAGGAAGGTAAACTCTGTCGAGGAGATTTCCTCCCTAAATGAAAAAGTTGACTTGATCATGTCTCTACTTTCGAAGCAATCTTCTATTGATCCTCGTGATGTTCCTTTAAATTCTTTGATTGCTCAAGAACAAGTAGATGTGAATTTTATCTCTAGAAACAATTTTAATAACAATGCTTATAGGAGTAATTTTGGTAGCAATCCTAGACCGTTCCCCTCTAATTCTTATGGGAACAACAATGCTTATCCTAGCACCAAGAACTCCACTACTGAACTAGAGATTATGCTTAAAGATTTCATCACTACCCAAAAAGCCTTTAATAAGAGTGTAGAAGAAAAACTAAACAAACTAGATGATCTCTCTTCGAAGGTAGACAATTTAGCCCATGAGGTAGAATTGCTTAAAATTAGAACTTCTCCTCTTGAGGAGAGGAAGGTCACTCCTATGAATGCTATTCAAGTACAAATTAATGAAAACATTAGGATGTTGGCTAAACTTAAAGAGAGATGGGCTAGAGAAAGGGAGGAAGAAGATAGAATTAAGAACCTTCCTACCCACCACACTGTTGCTACTATCCAAGTTGTTGAGGATATCCAAACTCTTAGCACCCAATGCACTCCTGGTCCCATTGGACCTATTAATGGTGATGCTATGACCATAGAAACTACCAAACAAGTGAACCTAAAGGACACCACTACCACTTTACTTGATAGTAGTGACCTTGATTTTGATAATTGCACTCTTACCGAAGTTATTGATTTCCTTCACAAGATGTCTAGAGATCCCCACACTAGCACGCTTAACCTTGCCTTCACAGAGCATATCACTAATGCTCTCATCAAAGCTAGGGAGGAGAAACTTAGAGTAGAAGCCTCCATACCTAGAAAGGTAGAAGATGGTTGGGATCCTATGATTAAAATTAAGTTGAATAACTTCTCTTGCTATGCTTTATGTGATGTTGGAGCTAGTACCTCCGTTATGCCCAAAAGAATATATGATATGCTTAAATTGAAACCTTTTGATTCTTGGTATTTTGGTGTTCGTCTTGTTGATTCTTCCATAAAGAAACCTTTGGGGAGGATCGACGATGTTCTTATCGTTGTCAATGACAATTACGTTCCCGTTGATTTTACTATTATGGATATTGAATGTGAACCTTCTTGTCCAATTATTTTGGGACATCCCTTTCTACGCACCGTTGGTGCTATCATTGACATGAAAGAGGGGAATATAAAATTCCAATTTCCTCTCAAGAAAGGGATGTAACACTTCCCTAGAGAGAAGATTAAGTTACCTTTTGAGTCCGTTATACGGGCTAGCTATTCTTTTACTCTTGATACAACTTGATATTTTTGCATTATGCCTAGCTTAAAGGCATAAAAGAAAGCGCTTTTGGGAGGCAACCCACAATGAATAAAATTTTATTTTGCTTTTGTTGTGTCTTGATGTTGTTACTACAGTAGCATCATCATTGTATCTTTGCTTTTCAACTTTGTGCCAAGTGTAGCCTCTGATTGCAAGAAAGTTCAAAAGTTGTGATGTGCTGTCCAGGAAACAGATTCTGTCCTTGGATAGAAAAATTCGTATAAAATCACCAGATCATCTTTTTGGTCTGAATTTTTTCGACAGCGTGCTCTATACAATTGTCGGGCGTTTGTTCTGAGTTTTTTGATTAGAGTTGCAGAAGTGCCCCGAAAAAATCATTTACTACCTGCTGTTCTGTTTTTCACATATTCTGTCCTGTTTTGCCTTTCCTTCATTTTGCAAACCTTGAGCTTGCTTTTTCTTTGCAAAAACCTTTTGGCAATCTTGAGAAACAGTAGACCTTCAAGAATATCCTTATTTCCAGCAAGGAACAATTATTTTATTATGGGTACTAACCTCGCTAATCAGATTGTGATGAGTTATGTATGAAGGGAGTTTTCAAGTGTGCGATGGAAGATGATAAAAAGATTCAGGAGTGTCAAGCTCTCAAGCTTGGGGATGCCCCCATGCACCCCCAAGAAATATTCAAGGAGACTCAAGCGTCTAAGCTTGGGGATGCCCCCGTGCATCCCCTTCTCCATCAACAATTATCAGTTCGTCTTTCGTTCCACTATATTTTTATCACTTCATGTGTTATGTGCTATGCTTGGAGCATCTTGATTTTTAGTTTTCCTTTTTAGTTTTCTTTAGCTTTTCATAACGAGTTGGAACTCAGCTTTCTTTGTGTGGGAGAGAGACACGCTCCACTTCAATCTAGAACACAACATAGAATTTTCATGTTTATCTTTGCTGTGTATGTTCTTGGTCTTTCAATAGCTACTATCATGTTCAGCTCTTAGTTTTCATGCTTATCTTTTTAAAGAGCTTTTGTTTAGTTGGTCGCTTGAACTCTCTTTAGTTATCATGCTTATCTTATTAAGAGAGTTTGCTTCTGTTGCATTGGTCGATATGTCTATGATAAAAATGCTACGTGCATAACGGTGCTTAGTAGTTCATTTTTTCTTATGGTTAGTCTCAAATAGCTGGGGGGGGGGTTCCCAATGTGTTATTGGAGTACCAACATGATTTGTTTGCCTATGATGTGGTATGGTTTAGTAATATCTTCCCTCAAGAATTTATTTTGATTGACTTGGCGTATGCTCATGCATATTTAAGACTGTAAAGAAAGTCTGTCAAGCCTTGATGATCTTTAATTTCTGAGTAGCGATATAACTTCCATGCCTGATTCAATGTTGCTTTGTCGCTCTGCATGATTATGACCGTCATTGCTCTCTTAGTTGGTCGCTCCCAGTCTTTTGCTAACCTTCACCTGTACTAAGCGGACTGACTGCTTGTGCATCCAAAGTCCTTTAAACCAGTTATGCCATATGAGTCCACCATACCTTCCTATACATGGTATTTACCTGCCATTCCTAACGAAGACTTTCATGTACCATCTCGAAATTATTCAAAAAAAGCATTTCTCTTTTGTGCCTCTGTTTTAGTTCATGAGGAAGTAGTAGTTAATTCATGATCTTTTTAAGTTGGACAAGCTTCACCCCGGGATTGCATGTCTAATGTGCAAACCCATAATACGAGAAGGAACTGGCATTGAGTGCGCCCGGCTCATTAAAAAAATAATATAAACAAACAAACCCTCCTTCACGCTTTGTTCATGAGAAATCAGAAAACTTTGGCAGTGATAAACAAAGGAGATTAAGAGGATGTGATCGTCCTCATTCGGGAGCCGTTCCTCGAAACTTGTCCATCTCAAGAAGTGATTGAGTTATCTGCTAGCATTCGTTGACGAAACATGCATAATCTAAAAAATAATTATTACTTCTGTTTTTAAAACCAAGAGCTCTGGTACATGCTTTGTCTTTGTTTCCGACCACGGGTTTTCAACCTTGCCAACAAAAGCCACGGTTCGAGAGTCTCCGCCTTCTTTAAGCACCAACTACTGAGAGCATGATTGTCATTCTCAGTGTAATGTGCATTGCCCCAAAGTACCATTGTCTTTTGCATGATTATGATATCGTTTATTCTGAAATCATTGTATCTAGTCATCACTTAAACCTTGGAGGTGCCCCTGCATTTATGTTTTGCTTCACTAAAGGGGGCAAGCGAGATATCACTTTATCATATTTGCACACCATGCTCATTACAAATCTATTTGATGTTTCAGTATCATGTTGTAAAACTTTCAGTTCTTTGTGATTTTCTCATAAGGCAACTTAATTACTACAGATCCATTGTCTCAGTAAGCTTTTGTCATGTGACTATAAAAAGTCCTTATATTGTTAATAGCATGTCACCACAGAAATTATGCTTGTTATCATTTACCTACTCAAGGACGAGCAGGAATTAAGCTTGGGGATGTTGATACGTCCAAAACGTATCTATAATTTCTGCTTGCTCCATGCCTCTTTTGTGTGATATTGCTATGATATTTATACACTTCCATACACTTTTGATCTTATTTGGACTAACCTATTAACTCAGTGCACCCCAGTGCCATTTTCTGTTTTCTGCTGTTTTTGTATTTCAGGTTTTCCCGTCACGAAAACTGCCAGAAAAATCCCGGAAAAATTATATAAAAAATCAGCGTTCCGGAAGCTTCCACACGGCAGAAGTAGGGCACATATGTAATCCTTATGCTGGTTCTATGTTGAGTTTGCTGGGATCCGATGGATTGTGAGATTATGTTCAGATTGTGTTTGAGTAATATATTTGATTCACCTCTTTTATATTTATGTTCGTAAGTAATTCTTGCATGTTCTCCGTTGTTATTTATTGCTTTGGCCAAGTAGTAGGTAGTGACTCCAAGAGGGAATATGCTTGATTGTGGGTTCATGCCCCTCGATGACTAGCTTGAGTGACAGAAACATGAGTCTAGGGGATGTGCTGTTGCCACAAGGGGGAAAACAACGGTGCTTGTGCCCGCGGGTGCAAGGATTGTTTACTTTACGCAAAGTTCTTTTAATGCAGTTGTCTGTTGCTTTGAGTTTACACTATGGGTGGGACTCGCAACTTAATACCAGCGAGATGTTCTGGATAGATATCTCAAGGTGGATGATTAGTAGTAGATGCAGATGGATTTCGGTCTACTTGCCTTGGCGTACCGCCCATGCTTTGAACCTCTACCTTTCTTGCAACATAGTTAGCATTGGTTTGCGCACATAATTCTGTCAATTGCCCAGCTGTAATTCGTTTACCTCACATAGCTGTTTTATCGTCTTTTGGGAGAGAGACATCACTAGTGAACATCATGGGACCCCGGTCCATATTACCATCACTGATCACATCCGCTATTCACTTTCTGCTTTTACATACTAGTTACAGTTTTACCTATCACTATTATCTCTTGCGTTTGACCCTTTGTAAACGACAAGGCCGGAGGGATTGACAACCTCTCTGTACTCGTTGGGAGCAAAGTTATTTGTATCTGTGTGCAGGTCCAAGTTGATTGCTAATATCTGGCACCGTTAGCAGTCGACACCTTCTTGTTGAAACTAGGAGTCTCAGGGGAAATCGATCCTTGGTATCTTTGCCAAGGGAAAACTACCGCTACACTGCATCTCAAACCTTCCACTTGGGGTAACCAACGAGGGGTGAGAAGCCATCAACGACGAACTTTCGCAACAGTGCATAGTCAGGGAGAACACTTGTACCTTCAAATTTTTGTAAGGGATCATCTTATAATGCTACCGCCGTACTAAGAAAAATAAGAAGCATAATAAGATAAACATCACATGCAATCAAAATATGTGACATGATATGGCCATCATCATCTTGTGCTTTTGATATCCATCTCCAAAGCATCGTCATGATCTCCATCATCACCGGCTTGACACCATGATCTTCATTGTAGCGTCATGGCCGTCTGGCCAACTACTGCTACTACTACTATCGCTAACTCATAGTGATAAGCAATTACATGGCCTTTGCAATTCATACAATAAAGAGACAACCATAAGGCTCCTGCCGGTTGCCGATAATTTACAACATGATCATCTCATACAATAACGTATAACTCATCATGTCTTGACCATATCACATCACAACATGCCCTGGAAAAACAAGTTAGACGTCCTCTACTTTGTTGTTGCAAGTTTTACGTGGCTGCTATGGGCTTAGCAAGAACCGTTCTTACCTACGCGTACAAAAACCACAATGATTTTTTGTCAAGTATGTGTTGTTTTAACCTTCACAAGGACCGGGCGTAGCTGATATGTCTCCGTCGTATCTATAATTTTTTATTGTTCCATGCCAATATTCTACAACTTTCATATACTTTTGGCAACTTTTTATACTATTTTTTGGGACTAACATATTGATCTAGTGCCTAGTGCCAGTTCCTGTTTGTTACATGTTTTTTGTTTCGCAGAATATCCATATCAAACAGAGTCCAAACGGAATAAAAATAGACGGAGATTTTTTTGGAATATATGTGAATTTTGGGAAGCGGAACCAACATGAGACGATGCCCGAGTGGGCCACGAGGCAGGGGGCGCGCCCACCAGGGGCCGGCACGCCCTGGGCCCTCGTGGCCACACCGTAAGGCGGTTGATGCCCTTCTTTCGCCGCAAGAAAGCTAATATCCTGGTCAAAATCATGTCAAAAAATCAGCCCAATCGGAGTTACGGATCTCCGGGAATATAAGAAACGGTGAAGGGACAGAATCTGAGAATGCAGAAACAGAGAGAGACAGAGAGACAGATCCAATCTCGGAGGAGCTCTCGCCCCTCCGTCGCCATGGAGGCCATGGACCAGAGGGGAAACCCTTATCCCATCTAGGGAGAAGGTCAAGGAAGAAGAAGAAGGAGGGGGCTCTCTCCCCCTCGCTTTCGGTGGCACCGGAGTGCCACCGGGGCAATCATCGTGTGACGGCGATCTACACCAACACCTCCGTCATCTTCACCAACATCTCCATCACCTTCCCCCATCTATCTACATCGGCCCACTCTCCCACAACCCGCTGTACCCTCTACTTGAACATGGTGCTTTATGCTTCATATTATTATCCAATGATGTGTTTCCATCCTATGATGTCTGAGTAGATTATCGTTGTCCTATCGGTGATTGGTGAATTACTATGATTGATTTAAATTGCTTGTGGTTATGTTGCTGTCCTTTGGTGCCCATCATATGAGCGCGCGCGTGGATCACACCATAGGGTTAGTTGTATGTTGATAGGACTATGTATTGGAGGGCAAGAGTGACAGAAGCTTCAACCAAGCGTAGAAATTGATGCATACGGGGTTGAAGGGCGACCAATATATCTTAATGCTATGGTTGGGTTTACCTTAATGAACGTTAGTAGTTGCGGATGCTTGCTAATAGTTCCAATCTTAAGTGCATTGAATTCCAAGTAAGGGATGACATGCTAGCAGTGGCCTCTCCCACATAAAACTTGCTATCGGTCTAGTAACGTAGTCAATTGCTTAGGGGCAATTTCGCAACTCCTACCACCACTTTTCCACATTCGCTATATTAACTTTATTGCTTCTTTATCTTAACAGTCCCTAGTTTATATTTATGTGCTCTTTATATTCTTGCAAACCTATCCCATAAAAACTACAAAGTACTTCTAGTTTCATACTTGTTCTAGGTAAAGTAAACGTCAAGCGTGCGTAGAGTTGTATCGGTGGTCGATAGAACTTGAGGGAATATTTGTTCTGCCTTTAGCTCCTCGTTGGGTTCGACACTCTTACTTATCGAAAGAGGCTACAACTGATCCCCTACACTTGTGGGTTATCAGTAGCCACACTCGATTCAACTAAAGCGAGAGAGACAGACACCCGCCAGTCACCTTTAAGCAACGAGTGCTCGTAATGCTGAAACCAGTCTCGCGTAATGCTACTTCTCGAGCTTGCGTTGTATTCCCTCGAAGAGGAAAGGGAGATGCAGCACAGTAGCGTCAGTATTTCCCTCAGTTTTTGAGAACCAATGTATCAATCCAGTAGGAGACCACGCGCGAGTCCCTCGCACCTGCACAAACAAATAAGAACTTCGCAGCCAACGCGGTAAGGGGTTGTCAATCCCTTTACGATCACTTACGAAAGTGAGATCTGATAGAGATGATAGTTAGATATTTTTTTGGTATTTTTGATTGATATCAAGCGGAAAAAGTAAAGTAGATGTAGATTGATATGTTGAGAATAGACCGGGGGGCCATAGTGTTCTCTAGTGGCTTCTCTCATGATAGCGATATTCTACGATTGGTAAACAAATTACTGTCAAGCAATTGATAGAAAAGTGAATAATTATGAGACTATCTAGGCATGATCATTACATATAGGCATCACGTCCGAGACAAGTAGACCGAAACGATTCTGCATCTACTACTATTACTCCACACATCGACCGCTATCCAACATGCATCTAGTGTATTGAGTTCATAAGAACAGAGTAACACCTTAAGCAAGATGACATAATGTAGAGGGATAAACTCAAGCAATATGATATAAACCCCATCTTTTTATCCTCGATGGCAACAATACAATACGTGCCTTGCTGCTACTACTGTCACTGGGAAAGGACACCGCAAGATTGAACCCAAAGCCAAGCACTTCTCCCATTGCAAGAACTATAGATCTAGTAGGCCAAACCAAACCAATAATTTGAAGAGACTTGCAAGGATATTATAATCATACATGAAGAGTTCAGAGAAGAGCCAAATATTTCTCATAGATAATCTTGATCATAAACCCACAATTCATCGGATCTCGACAAACACACCGCAAAAAGAGATTACATCGAATAGATCTCCTCCAAGACCGAGGAGAACTTTGTATTGAGATCCAAAGAGAGAGAAGAAGCCATTTAGATACTAGCTATGGAACCGAAGGTCTGTGGTAAACTACTCACAACTCATGGTGAGGCGATGATGATTATGTAGAAGCACTCCGTGGTAGATCCCCCCTCCGGCGGAGCTCCGGAACAGGCCCCAAGATGGGATCTCACGGGAACAGAAGGTTACGGTGGTGAACTAGGGTTTTTTCTGTTGCTCTGATGGTTTCGGGGTACGTAGGCTTATATAGGAGGAAGGAGGGCACCGGGGGCCTTACGTGGGACCCACGAGGCAGGGGGGCACGCCCTAGGGGGGGGGGGCGTCCCCCACCCTCGTGGGCACCACGTGGCCCCTACTCTGTGGTTCTTAAGTCTCTCGTGCGTGATTTTCTCCAAAAATATCTCTCCCGAAGGTTTCATTCCGTTTGGACTCCGTTTGATATTCCTTTTCTGCAAAACCTTGAAACAGGCAAAAAACAGCAATCTAGACTGGGCCTTTGGGTTAGTAGGTTAGTCCCAAAAATAATATAAAAGTGTATGACAAAGCCCATTAAACATCCAAAACATCATAAATAATAGCATGGAACAATAAAAAATTATAGATACATTGGAGACGTATCAAGCATCCCCAAGCTTAATTCCTGCTCGTCCTAGAGTAGGTAAATGATAAAAACAAATGTTTTGATGTGGAATGCTAACCAACATAGTTTTTCAATGTAATTATCTTAATTGTGGCATGAATGTTCAGATCTGAAAGATTCAAGACAAAAGTCTATATTGACATAAGAAATAAGAATACTTCAAGCATACTAACAAAACAATCATGTCTTCTCAAAATACTATGGCTAAAGAAAGTTATCCCTGCAAAATCATATAGTCTGGCTATGCTCCCTCTTCATCACACAAAATATTCATATCATGCACAACCCCAATTTCAGCCAAGCACTTGTTTTCATACTCTATTCTTTCAAACCTTTCAACTTTCACGCCATGGACATAACACTATGGGTGGAATAGAGAGGTGGTTGTGGAGAAGACAAAAAGGAGGGAGATAGTCTCACATCGACTAGCACTAGTAGAAAAAGGGTCAAACGTGAAGCACATTAGTGCCGGTTTGAATTTGAGCCAGCACTAATGTATACATTAGTGCCTGTTCCAACGGCTAGCCGGGCTGCTCTCATTAGTACCGGTTCGTGGCGAACCTTTAGCACCGGTTCGTGCCACGAACCGGTACTAATGAGAGTGGTGGCAGGATGTTGTCAGTCTGGGGCCCCTCCAGCACCTTTAGAACCGGTTCTTGGCACGGACCGGTGCTAAAGGTGGTTGTACATAAACCCTTCATCCCCCCGAGCTCGCTCTGTTCTTCCCCTTTCCCCTCTCCCTCTCTATTCTTCCCCTCTTCCTCTCGAGCTCATCACAAATTTTGCCCAAAATTTGTCAAGATTTGAAGGCCCCCATCCATTCAAATGATCACAAAGGTTAGCAACATTGTCCTTTCATCTCTCATTGCTAGATTAGCTCTTGCAATGCTTTATATAGTGATTAATTTGTGAGTTTAGTAATTTGGGAGGAAATATATGTGCTACTATTTGATTTATATGAAATTTGAGGTCCAAAATAACACTTAGTTTGCATATCTAGGAGAGGTTAAATTTAGTTGAAAGAGAAAACGAGTACTTGAAAGAAAAATGAAAAGAATTGAGGACGAGAAGATGGAATTGGAGTTGCATGTTGCCGATGTCGTCGATGATCACAAGATCAAGATGGAGAAAATGCGCTTGAAGATTAGAAAGATTAGAAAATATGCCATCGATAGTGAGGCTTGGTATCATTATGCTGTTGGATCAATTGTTACCTTAGTTGCGATCTTGATCGCATTTGTTGTTACATTTAAATGCTTTAGCTAGAGAGTTATTTGTTTGTTGCATTTAAGTGTTGTATGAACTTTATGTATGAACTTGTATTAAGTTGGTGTTTTTGGAGCTGTGTATTGAAGATGTGCCGACAATGGATGTACGGCGACCGATGCTGTCCCGAGTTCATTAATGGCGTGCAAACTTTTCTGCTTGCGGCTGAGGAAAACAAGCGGGTGGATGGTTTTATGCCTTGTCCATGTGCTGTCTGTAAGAATGGTCTAAATTACCCTAAGTCAAGAACCATTCACGTCCACCTGTTTAAGTCCGGTTTTGTGCCCCACTATAATGTTTGGACCAAGCACGGAGAAAGAGGGGTTATGATGGAAGACAATGAATAAGACGAGGACGACGACAGCTATCCTGGCCATGGGTTCCCTGAATACAATGATACAACAATGGGGGAAGAAGCTGAGCCGGTAATGCGGGAAGAAGCTGAGCCGGCAATGCGGGAAGAAGCTGAAGAAGAGGCATCAGATGAGCCCGTTGATGATCTAGGTCGGGCCATTGCCGATGCAAAGAGAAACTGCGCAAGTGATTTGGAGAAGAAGAAGTTGCAGCGCATGTTAGAGGATCACAAAAAATTGGTGTACCCGAATTGCGTAGGTGACAAGAAAAAGCTGGGCACCACACTGGAATTGCTGCAATGGAAGGCAGAGAATGGTGTATCTGACAAGGGATTTGGAAAGTTGCTGGTAATGATAAAGGATATGCTTCCAAAGGACAACGAATTGCCCGAGAGTACGTACGAAGCAAAGAAGGCTGTCTGCCTTCTAGGGTTAGAGGTGCAGAAGATACATGCATGCCCTAATGATTGCATCCTCTACCGCGGTGAGTACGAGGATTTGAACGCTTTCCCGGTATGCGGTGCATTGCGCTATAAGATTAGCCGCGATGACCCTGGTGATGTCGAGGGCGAGCGCCCCAAGAAGAAGATTCCTGCCAAGGTGATGTGGTATGCTCCTATAATACCACAGTTGAAACGTTTGTTCCAAAACAAAGAGCATGCCAAGGCGATGCGATGGCACAGAGAAGACCGTAAGAAAGACGGAAAGTTGAGAGTACCCGCTGATGGGTCGCAGTGGAGAAAAATCAAAAGAAAGTACGGGAAGGAGTTTGCAGATGACGCAAGGAGCATATGGTTTGGTCTAAGCGCAGATGGCATTAATCCTTTTGGGGAGCAGAGCAGCAACCATAGCACTTGGCCTGTGACTCTTTGTTTGTATAACCTTCCTCCTTGGTTGTGCATGAAGCGGAAGTTCATTATGATGCCAGTTCTCATCCAAGGCCCTAAGCAACCCGGCAACGACATTGATGTGTACCTAGGGCCATTAGTTGAAGAACTCTTACAACTGTGGAATGGAACAGGTGTATGTGCATGGGATGAGCACATGGGGGAACAATTTGACCTAAAGGCGTTGCTGTTCGTGACCATCAATGATTGGCCTGCTCTCAGTAACCTTTCAGGACAGACAAACAAGGGATACCGCGCATGCACGCACTGTTTGGACGATACCGACAGTATATATTTGGCTAATTGTAAGAAGAATGTGTACTTGGGACATCGTCGATTTCTTCCGAGCAGGCATCGCGTAAGAAAGAAAGGCAAGCATTTCAAAGGTGAGGCGGATCACCGGACGAAGCCTCGCCACCCTACTGGTGCTGATGTACATGATATGGTCAAGGATTTGAAGGTGGTCTTTGGAAAGGGTCCTGGTGGACAACCTGTTCCGAATGACGCTGACGAACGCGCACCCATGTGGAAGAAGAAATCTATATTTTGGGACCTCCCCTATTGGAAAGACCTAGAGATCCGCTCAGCAATCGACGTGACACATGTTACGAAGAATCTTTGTGTGACCCTGCTTGGCTTCTTGGGCGTGTATGGGAAGACAAAAGATACACCTGAGGCACGGGAGGACCAGCAACGTATGCACGGAAAAGACGGCATACATCAGGGTCATGCAAGCTACGCTCTTACCAACGAAGAGAAGGAAATCTTCTTTGAATGCCTACTCAGTATTAAGGTACCATCTGGCTTCTCGTCAAATATAAAGGGAATAATAAACATGGCAGAGAAAAAGTTCTAGAACCTAAAGTCTCATGACTGCCACGTGATTATGACGCAACTACTTCCGGTTGCATTGAGGGGGCTTCTATGGGAAAACGTTCGATTAGCCATTGTGAAGCTATGTGCATTTCTCAATGCAATCTCTCAGAAGGTAATCGATCCAGATATCATACCAAGGTTAGAGAATGATTTGGTGCAATGTCTTGTCAGTTTCGAGTTGGTGTTCCCACCATCCTTCTTCAACATCATGACGCACGTCCTAGTTCACCTATGCGAAGAGATTAATGTTTTGGGTCCTGTATTTCTACACAATATGTTCCCCTTTGAGAGGTTCATGGGAGTCTTAAAGAAATATGTTCACAACCGTGCTAGGCCAGACGGAAGCATCTCCAAAGGGCATGAAAATGAGGAGGTCATTGAGTTTTGTATTGACTTTATTCCTGACCTTAAGCCAATTGGTGAACCTGAATCGCGGCATAAGGGCAGACTTGATGGAAAAGGCACGCTAGGAGGGGAACAAATAATATGTATGGACGGACATTCTCTCACTAAAGCACACTACGCAGTTCTACAGAATTCTGCCTTGGTGGCTTCGTATATGGATGAACACAAGAATTTGCTACGCTACAAACACCCGGAGCGGTCCGATGACTGGATTACACGTGAACAAACCAGGTGTTTCGCCAGCTGGTTGCAGACACGTAACATGCATGACACCTCTATTGAAGATGACCTGTACTTGCTGTCTCAGTTACCATCTTCGAATATAATGACTTTCAATGGGTACGAGATAAATGGTAATACATTTTACACGATCACCCAAGATAAGAAGAGCACCAACCAAAACAGTGGTGTCCGCTTTGATGCAGAAACCAAGACGGGAAAGGAAACATATTATGGTTATATACAGGACATATGGGAACTTGACTATCGACGTGGTTTGAAGGTCCCTTTGTTTCGGTGCAAATGGGTCAATATGACACGAGGCGGGGTAATGGAAGACCCGCAGTACGGAATGACAACAGTGGGTCTCAACAATCTTGCGTATGCAGACGAACCATTCGTCCTAGCCAATGATGTGGCACAGGTTTTCTATGTGAAGGACATGTCTACCAAGCCAAGAAAAAGAAAAGATAAGGAAGCGAATGCATCGTACGATGAGCCAAAGCGGCACATAGTTCTTTCTGGGAAGAGAAACATTGTGAGAGTGGATGACAAGACAGACAAGTCAGAAGATTATGAAAAGTTTGATGAAATTGCTCCATTCACAGTGAATATTGACCCGAGCATCCCGTTAAATGATGAAGATTTTCCATGGTTACGACGCAAAGGGACACACGCGAAGAAAAAGTTTCACACCCAAAGATCTGGGATGTGATCGGCTTCACTATCATCACTTTTTTCTGTGTTTCACACCCAGAAGGGAATCTCTGTAATAGTTACGGTAGTTATATGTTTTGGCATTTGAAACGCAAAGAAATTTTATGTGCAAACAAATTCTTTCATGCCTTCACTGATTTTTAAAGTTAAGTTATTCACAAACTACTGATTCACACTAATTTCAAATAATTCAAAATTTAAAATATTCAAATTTGAAAACTACGGGCACTAACAGAAAGTTTGTAATTTTTTGTACCTAAAGCAAAAATATTCACAAAGAAACTCTAAATACACAAAAAACAACTCAAAAATAAATAAAGCAAAAAAAAATAACAAAAAAACCCGCCTACTAGGCCAGACCGGCCTGCATACGACTAAAAACCCAACCTGTTGTTGGGTCAGGATGCAGGCCTGCAAAGGCCCAATAGGCCCACAGGGCAGCACAGAACATGTAGGCCTGCTTTGGAGAGGAGCTCGAGAGAGCTACTTCACGGGGGGTTATAAACCAGTGCGGGCGCCCCTCGGCTAGCGAGGCTGGACTAAACATGCCGCACCGCTCCTGCGCCAGCGCACCCCCTTTAGTACCGGGTCATGGCACCAACCGATACTAAAGGGGTGTCTTTAGTACCAGTTGGAGCCACCAACCGGTACTAAAGGGGGTGCACTTCCCGCCGCTTGGCCTGGCCAAAACAGGCCTTTAGTACCGGTTGGTGGCTCCAACCGGTACTAAAGGTCCATCATATATAAGAAAACACTTCAAAAATTTCAGTTTCTCATCTGCTTCTTCTCCTCTGCACCAGTCGCCGCCTCGTCGTCACCCCGTCCCCGTCGTCGCCCCGTCCCCGTCGTCGCCGCCCCGTCGTTACCGCGCCCGTCGCTGCCCCATCGTCGCCGCCTCGTCCCAGTCGTCGCCGCGCCCGTCGACATCCTCGTCGCCGCGCCCGTCGCCGTCCGCGTCGCTGCCCCCCGTCGCCTCTTGCCTCGCCGGTGAGCACACACACACACATACATTTTTTTTTAGTTATAGAAATAGTTAGAAAAATGTTAGAAATTTTTCTTTTGTTAGTTATAGAAATAGTTAGTTATATAGCATTGTTAGAAATGTTATAGAAATGTTAGAATTGTTAGAAATTTTTCTGTTTTTTAGTTATAGAAATAGTTATAAAAAAGTTAGAATTGTTAGAAATTTTTCTGTTTTTTAGTTATAGAAATAGTTAGAAAAAAGTTAGAAAATTTTCTTTTAGATGAATTAGCTAGATATTAATTAGGTATATATATGAAATTTGAACTAGTTGAATTAATATAACTAGTTCATTTTTAGTATGAAAATTAATAGAACAAGTTTATTTTTAGTATGAAAATTTAGGTATATGAGATTATTTGAATTAGTTGAATTAATATAACTAGTTTATGTTTAGTAAATGCGGAGTTGAACTAGTTGAATTAGTAGAACTAGTTTATTTTTAGGTATATGAGATTTGATGATCTAATTAAAATATTACTATATATAGCTACTTTATATATTTTAGTAAGAAAATTAATAGAACTAGTTTATTTTTTGTAAATTCTTAGTTGAATTAGTTGAATTAATAGAACTAGTTTATTTTTAGTAAGAAAATTTAGATATCTGAGATTTGATGATCTAATTAATAGGAAATGTTGTTTGACGACGAAAATGATTTCATTAAATGCGAATACTGTGAAGACCAGCGCGGCCTGTGCGACAGAAATTTCCTTGTTGATGATAGGCGCTTCAGCATCAAGCTGGATGAGACCTTCGAAGTGGATACAGTAAGTCACAACGACAAGTCTTTTTTCGTAATTAAGCATGACTTATATATGCTTCATTTGCTTCAACTTATAATTATAAATTTTCACTATTCTACTAGCGCATCCCCTGCCATGCAAGAATTTTTGTCTTGGATAAGATAGGTTTCAGTGTTATGGAAACTATGGAGGTAAAGAGAGTTTACCTGAAGACCGATCATGGTTATACTTTCAACGTCAAATTATACAATGCAGACATGTACACCTATTTTGAATGCAAAACTTGGCAAGCACTATGCAAGGCTTATGCATTTGAGCCTGATATGGTTATCACCTTTGATATTCGTCCGGAAGATGATATTGAAGGTAATAGAGACATTTGGGTCGATGTGCAGACGCCTCCAGTTCTACCACTATGTGAGTTTCTCAACCATATTTATGTCTTTGATATTGTTTATTCAAAAATAGTTGACAACTAATTTCTATTGACAGCTTATTTCCATTCAAGCAAACATGTCCGGCGCTTGGTAGACAGGACCTACTACTGTCCCGAAGCTGAACTAAACTGCGAGGAGATAAGTCATTATGTTTCATGGCTTGAGGATCTTCATACTGTCAAGACAAATTATCTTCCTGCACTTAGAAATGTTAGTACTCAAAACGTGCGACTAATAGTGATCGTATTGAACTACGGTCACATCTATTTACGAGTGATGGTAAGATTTTTACTATTTTTCCTCAGTGCATCTTTTGCATACATTATTTTTTTCTTAAATTTCATTGCTAAGTATATTAATTACTATACAATGTTCTTCAACAGGGACTCCCGATGACAGTTCTGCCTCAGTGGGTCGAGACTAAAGGTCACATGTCAATGGTTAGCTTACGGCCAAGATATCCTACATTGCACATGAGTGCATTCAGGATTTCTAAAAGCGATGAATGCTTAATAGTAAAAGATTGGAGCAAAATTGTTAACGATCCCAGAGAAGTACTAGGGGGCAGCAATGAGAAGCGTAGCCCACGATTAGGAGACAGGTTCATCTGCATGCTCCAGTATGATGAATCAGGAGAGCTATACATGTTCTATGCTATTTTACCTGAGAGAGAGCAGCAGGAGTGATTTAGCTAGTTCATGCTCTTAGTACTTGTCCTCTCATGTCCGTGTTCTTCGTCCTGAACTTAATCTCAAAGGATGGTTTGCTTTTGTGGTGTTATGAACGCTTGTAATATCATGAGCATGTTGAACTCGATGATATCCTTGCTTCTGGTACAAGTGAATGATTTTTCTTTAAGCTAGTGTTGGTGCTGATTAGATAGCGGTAATGACTATGATGATTAAACAGTGGTAATTCTATTATATATATATATATATATATATATATATATATATATATGCATAACGTGTACAATGTGTAGTATCGTAAAATACCAGCAAACGAAAAAGAATTAAATGGAAAACACAAAATTAAATGAAAAAGAAATTATAAAACCAAAAACCCCCCAAACCTTGTAGTACTGGTTGGTAAACCAACCGGTACTAAAGGGCTCCCGGCCCCCGGAGCTGGCTCGTGCCACGTGGTTGCCCTTTAGCACCGGTTCGTGCTGAACCGGTACTAAAGGCGGGGGGGGGGGGGCTTTAGTGCCCACACTTTAGTGCCAGTTATGGAACTGGCACTAAAGGGCCTTACGAACCGGTGCTATTGCCCGGTTCTGCACTAGGCGTATCAACGGGCTATGGAAATGCCCATCAATAGATATCAATGTGAGTGAGTAGGGATTGCCATGCAATGGATGCACTAGAGCTAAATATGTATGAAAGCTCAACAAAAGAAACTAGTGGGTGTGCATCCAACTTGCTTGCTCACGAAGACCTAGGGCATTTGAGGAAGCCCATCGTTGGAATATACAAGCCAAGTTCTATAATGAAAATTCCCACTAGTATAAGAAAGTGACTAAACATGAGACTCTCTATCATGAAGAACATGGTGCTACTTTGAAGTACAAGTGTGGAAAAAGATAGTAGCAATTGTCCCTTTCTTTTTGGGCATTTCTTTTTTTCTTGGACTTTTTTTTTGTGGAGGGGCTTTATCGATTTACCCTTTCCTCCCGTGGGACAATGCTCTAATAATGATGATCATCACACTTTCATTACAACTCGATATTACAACTCGATACTAGAACAAGTATGACTCTATATGAATGCCTCCGGCGGTTGATACATCCATTTTGCATCATGCTTACAAGTTGATATTTATTGCATTATGGGTTGTTCATACTTGTTTTTGTCACAATACTTATGCCTTTTCCCTCTTATTTTGCAAGGTTTACATGAAGAAGGGGGAATGCCGGTAGCTGGAATTCTGGGCTGGAAAAGGAGCAAACTCTGGAAACCTATTCTGCACAACTCCAAAAGCCCCGAAACTCCACAAAACATTTTTTTGGAAAATATCTGGTGAAAGGAATCCACGAGAGGGGCCACTGGCTGGCCTCGAGGGTGGGGGGCGCGCCCCCCTTCCCAGGGTGCGCCCCCTGCCTCGAGGGCCAGACGGTGGGCCCCAGGTGCCCATCTTCTCTTATATGAAGCATTTTGACCTGGAAAAAATCAGGAGGAGGCTTTCGGGACCAGACACCGCCGTCTCGAGGCGGAACCGAGGTGGAAACCATTCTAGGGCTTCAGCAGAGCTGTTCTGCCGGGGATACTTCCCTTCGGGAGGGGGAAATCGTCACCGCCGTCATCACCAACAACTCTCCCATCTTGGGGAGAGCTATCTTCATCAACAACTTCACCAGCACCATCTCCTCTCAAACCCTAGCTCATCTCTTGTATCCAATCTTTGTATCAAAACCTCAGGTTGGTACCTGTGGGTTGCTAGTAGTGTTGATTACTCCGTGTAGTTGATGCTAGTTGGTTTATTTGGTGGAAGATCATATGTTTTGATCCATTATGCATAATTATACCCCTCTGATCATGAACCATATTATGTCTTGTGAGTAGTTACTTTTGTTCCCGAGGACATGGGAGAAGTCTTGTTATTAGTAGTCATGTGAATTTGGTTTTCGTTCGATATTTTGATGAGATGTATGTTGTCTCTCCTCTAGTGGTGTCATGTGAACGTCGACTACATGACACTTCACCATTATTTGGGCCTAGAGGAAGGCATTGGGAAGTAATAAGTAGATGATGGGTTGCTAGAGTGACAGAATCTTAAACCCTAGTTTATGCGTTGCTTCGTAAGGGGCTGATTTGGATCCATATGTTTCAGGCTATGGTTAGGTTTACCTTAATACTTCTTTTGTAGTTGCGGATGCTTTCATTAGAGGTTAATCATAAGTGGGAGGCTTGTCCAAGTAAGGGCAGCACCCAAGCACCAGTCCACCCACATACCAAATTATCAAAGTACCGAACGCGAATGAGACGATCATGATGAAAACTAGCTTGACGATAATTCCCATATGTCCTCGGGAGCGCTTTACCTTGCATAAGAGTTTGTCTGGGCTTGTACTTTGCTACAAAAGGGATTGGGTCACCTTGTTGCACCTTATTTACTTTTACCTTTTATTACTTGCTACCAATTATCCTATCACAAAACTATCTGTTACCTATAATTTCAATGCTTGCAGAATATACCTTACTAAAAACTGCCTATCATTTCCTTTTGCTCCTCGTTGGGTTCGACACTCTTACTTATCGAAAGGACTACGATAGATCCCCTACACTTGTGGGTCATCAAGACTCTTTTCTGGCGCCGTTGCCGGGGAGTGAAGTGCCTTTGGTAAGTGGAATTTGGTAAGGAAAAATTTATATAGTGTGCTGAAATTTATTGTCACTTGTTACTATGGCTCAAAATCCTTTGAGGGTCTTGTTCGGGGTATCCTCACCCTGGGCAGAAGAGCAAAGAGTTGCTCCTCAACCTACTGCACCTATTGAAAATGTTTGCTTTGAGATTCCTTCTGGTATGATAGAAAAACTGCTTGAAAATCCCTATACAGGAGATGGAACACTTCACCCCAACTTACACCTAATCTATGTGGATGAAGTTTGTGGATTGTTTAAGCTTGCAGGTATCCCCAAGGATGTTATCAAGAAGAAGGTCTTCCCTTTATCTTTGAAGGGAGATGCATTGACATGGTCTAGGCTATGCGATTATATGGGATCATGGAACTATAATCGTCTGAAGTTGGAATTTCATCAGAAGTTCTACCCTATGCACCAGGTTCATCGTGATCGTAATTATATTTATAATTTCTGGCCTCGCGAAGGAGAAAGCATCGCTCAAGCTTTGGGGAGGCTTAAGTCAATGTTATATTCATGCACCAATCATGAGCTTTAAAAAAAGAGGATCATCCCAAAAATTTATGCTCGGCTTTCTCTCAATAATCGCACCATGCTCGATAATTCTTGTTCTAGCTCTTTTATGATGAAGACTATTGACTTCAAATGGGATTTATTGGAAAGAATTAAACGAAACTCTAAATATTGGGATCTCGACAAAGGTAAGGAGTCAGGTATGACCCCTAAGTTTGATTGTGTTAAAGCTTTTTATGGATATCGTTGTTTTCCGTGAGTTCAGCACTAAATACGGACTTGACTCTGAGATAGTAGCTTCTTTCTCTGAATATTTTGCTACTCATGTTGATCTCCCCAAGGAGAAGTGGTTTAAATATCATCCCCCTATTGAAGTAAAAGTAGTTGAACCTATTAAAGTTGAAGAAAAGACTATCACTTATAATGTTGATCCCGTTATTCCTACCGCTTATATCGAGAAACCACCTTTCCCTTAGGATAAAGCATCATGCTCAAGCTTCAACTGTAGTTCGTAAGAGTAATACTAGAATGCCTACACCCACTGAGCAAATTAAAGTTGAACCTAGTGTTGCTATGGTTAAAGATCTCTTGGTAGAAGATTTAGATGGACATGTTATTTATCTCCAAGAGGAGTCTGCTAGGATAGCCAAACCCAATGCTAGGAATAAACATAAACCTATCGTAGGCTTGCCTGTTATCTCTGTTAAGATAGGATATCATTGCTATCATGGTTATGTGACGTAGGTGCTAGTGCGAGTATTATCCCTCTTGATTTGTATAATGAAATTATGCATGATATTGCACCTGTTGAGTTAGAAGGGATTGATGTTACTATTAAGCTGGCTAATAGAGAAACTATTTCACCAGTTGGGATCGTTAGAGATATTGAAGTCTTGTGTGGGAAGGTTAAATACCCTGCTGATTTTCTTGTTCTTAGTTCCCGACAAGATGCTTTTTGTCCCATTATATTTGGTAGACCCTTCTTGTCGGGGGAAACTGTCCACCACGAACACCTATGGGACCGGAGCCCCTTGTTTGTGCGGTGAGAGGGCGGAGGGAGCACAAAGAGCAGATCGTGGAGAGCACGCGGGCAGTTTACCCAGGTTCGGGCGGCGATGGACGCGTAAAACCCTACTCCTGCTTAGTTTGTATTGAGTTGGGGAGCTCGGGAGCTTGAAGAACTAGCTACACCGAGTGTATGAGCGATCTAGGTTCCGAACCCCTTCTACGTTGTGCATGGGCCTCCTTTTATAGCTCAAGGGGTCACCGACAGGTGTCAACGTAGGAGAAAGGGTAAAAATGTAAAAGTGGTGGTAGTTGTAACAGTGCGGGAATAGTGGAGCTACAGTGGATGAACAGTGGTCATCACCTACTTTGACAGTGGGGGACAGGAGCATTTAATGCCCGTCGCCGTCGACCCCAAAAGCGCCCGCCCTTGCGTCTCCGTTTGCCACGGCGATGGCTTTATCACCGTGGAGTGCCACCGTGTCCCCCAGGCTGCACAGCCATCCGCCACGCGTCCCCGGAGTGGCCCCAGGGCGACGCGTGGTTCGATGAGCTGGAGCGCGGGCACACAGCGTAACTCTCCCCGGCAAGCACCTTGCCGGGGTCTTGACCTTGCCGGGCCCGGGAGCTTGTCGGGCTCTGAAGCTTGTCGCTCTCCGGACCCTGCCGGGGCGCACGTTGCGCCGAGGCATGTCTTCTGTAATGTAATCTTCTAGTCTTCCTGGCAGGCTCCTCTTGCCAGGGCCTTGCGTGAGTGAGGTAATCTTGAGCCTGGAACGGCCTTCCCGGCAAGCTCCACTTGCCGGGGTCTTGATCTTCTGTCTTGTATACTTTGTTTTTGAATGGTTTTATATGGAGCAGGAAGGTCTCCGGCAAGCGCGTGGTAGGCCATGCCGCGGGAAGCTGCCACCGCTCGTGCACAAGTTGGGGTACTGAGGTACCCCTACCTTAGTACACCGACAGGAGCCCCCGGGCCTGGGCCACACACGGTGCCGAGCTCTGTTGGGCCAGGCCCAAAACAGTGCACGGGCACGCGCGGCCCACGGCACGCCGAATCCACTTCCGCATCCGCCGCGTCCCTCCGTAACGGCACGCGTCGATTGCGGCGTCGTGGGATGGGACGCGGCCACGTTCTTTTAATGGAAAGAGCGAAACGCCCCCCACTTCCCCATAAAAGCAGAGGAAGCAGGAGCGGTTCCCCTCCTACGCCTTCATTGCTTCTTCTTCCATCTCCAGAGATTCCCCTTTGCGCTCCGCCTCCACACCTCCTCCGCCGTTTTCCGCATCCGCGGCGCCGCCGGACTCTTCGTCCCCCTTCCCTCGCCGCCTCCGCCATGGCCCCGAAGACCGAGAAGGCGAAGGCGGAGAAGACCAAGAAGGAGAAATCCGAGCAGGTGGCGAGACTTACTCTGCTGCGGAAGCGGAACGTCGTCTTCTCGCCGAGGCTCAGCGCGCGGGAGCTCTGGAACAAGTACTACTTGTTCTGGGCCAAGGAGACCAAGGCGCATCCTCGGACCAGAGCCTATCCCGCCGCCGCCAAGGACAATTATCCCGGCGGGTACTTCTTCTTCGCAGCTTTCTTTCATTGCGGCCTTTGTCCCCCTTTTTCCGACTTTTTCTGCGATATCATGCACACCTACGGCCTCCACCTTCTTGACTTCACCCCCAACGCCATCCTCACGATGGCGGTTTTCGCACATCTGTGCGAAAACTATATTGGGATCTCCGGGGGGATTTCTTGGGTCTTCCGCTTGAACAAGAAGGAGTCCTACTTGCCGGGGGAGCTCCGCGGCAAGTGGGAGGAGTGGCGTGCAGACTGGTGTTGGATAATTGAGGACGAGCCGCAACCTTTCACCGCGCTGCGCACAACGGCCATCGTGCGCGGCAGGGACTGGAGTGGGCTGGACTCGGACGACATCAAGCTCAATGTCGCCCTCATCAGGATTCTTCGCCTCCGGGTAGCAAAGTTGTCCGTCGGAGAGGTAGGAGCAGATTTCCTCCGCCGCCGCATTGCCCCTCTACAGGATAGGAAGAGGCCGGCATGGGAGTACGGCAACGCGGCGGACGTAATGAGATTGCGCCCGGGGCTAAACTTCAACTTCACGGCGCTTGAGCTGAAGGGGATGGTCCGGGAACTCTTTAAACACGACCCGGCCCACCCAGAGTGGTTCAGAGCTCCCCGGGGAGTGGTGCCTCTCTGCAACAGCACGGCCCGGGATCCTCTTCGCGCCATGATGCCCGCATGCGACTCGCATGGCGTGGACCGCACATGGATACCGCCCAAGTCATCAGACATCATGAGCTTCTTCGACAACCTGGTGGAGGTGCCGAAGAACAAGGATGAGATCAAGGGGCTCACCCGGGACACCACCGACCAGGAGATTGCGTATATAGCTTCTCGGGTTGAAGAGGCCGCTGCAGCCGCAGCGGTAGGAGAATTTGGCTTTACACCCGATGAGGCAGAGGCTGCGGATGCGTCCTGCCAAGCAGAGGAGGCGGAGATCCGCAGACTACTGCAGCTTCCTCCCGACGAGCTTGCCGGGGTCCCTTCTTTGAGGCACTCCGGGATCCCCAGAATCCTGACCGAGGCCGCGGCGAGAGGCAGTGCCGCCGGAGGAAACAGAGGCGCCGCAGGGAGCGGAGGCGCCGGAGGGGGCGGAGGCGCCGGAGGGAGAACGGCCGCAGGGCAAGGCGCTGGGTCCAGCAAGCCTGCCGAGGAGGAGGAGGAGGAGGAGGACGTCGGGGCCGACGAGGACTCCGACGGGTCTCTGGGGCTCTACGCCGACGACCTCTCCTCGTCATCGGAGACCTCCCCGCCTCGGGCAAGCCCCAGGCGATCTCCGCTGAAACGTCTCCGCAAGGCGACGACGGGGACGAGGGCGCAGGCGCCCCGACAACAACAAACTCGCCGGGCGGCGCGGGCTACCCGGGGAAGTCAAGCTGCGACGGGGGCGCCCGGCGCACCAACCACGGCGGGGGCGACCCGCACACAGGCTACGGCGGGAGCGACCCGCACACAGACCACGGCAGAGGCGCCCCGCACGTCAGCGCCAAGCGGAGGAGGGTCTTCGCAGGGCGGAGCAGCTGCCCCGCCTGCTCCCTGGGCCTCGGCGTCCACAGGGGCAGGGTCCTCGCAGCCCCCAGCCCCGGGGACTGCCAAGCGTCCGAGGGAGTCTTCGCCTCCTGCTCCTCGCGCGGACGCGCCTCAGGTGGCGTTTGACTTCTCCGCCCTGAGCGACGACGACGACGAGGAGGAACAGGAGTAAGAACTTGAGGTTTTGCATCTTCTTTAACATTGTCTTGATTCTTGTTGATTCTGATCTTGCTTTTTGCTTTGATCTTAGGACCCTGGCCCAGCGAGTGGCGAAGAAGGCCAAGGTGCCCGTGGTCGAGGTCGCGGACAACTCGCCCGTCGCGGCGACAGGGGACGCGCCGGAGACGAGCCTGCCGGACCCGAGCGCTGCTCCGAGGAGCAGCTCCCAGCGCAGCCCCCAGCGTAAGTCTGGTTTCAATCTTTCCGCTCGTCGGGTGCGCTTGAGGATCTTGTTTATGCTAACACCTTGTCGTTTTTGTTGTTGTCTTGATTGTTTTGTGCAGAGGCGGAGCCGCAGCCACAGGAGCATCCGGAGACCGCTCCCGAAGAGCCGCAGGCCCAGCCGTCCCCGCCAAGGACGAACTCTCCGGCAAGGGAGAGTGCCCCGCCAAGGGCGAGCAGCCCGGCGAGGGCGGCCACCCCGCCAAGGCAGAGCTCCTCGGCGAGGGAGCCCGCCGTCGACGAAGTCCGCCAAGGTATGTTTTGCAACTCCGTCTTCTTGAACTCGTCTTTTTTGGATATTTGCTTGAACCTCTTCTTCTTTTTCTTCTTCTTCTAGATCTTCCTCCCCCAGAACAGATGGAGACGGAAACCATCGTCGTGGAGGAGGGCGCGCAGGGCGACGGCGGCAACGCCCCTGTCGCTGAGGACACGACGGGAGCCGCCGAGCCGGCTGCGGAGGAGACTGCTCCTGCCGCAGACGCAGCGGCCGGGGAGGGGGACGGCGGCCATACTGCCGGACCGGAGGCGGCAGGAGCGTCGAGCGCTGCGCCGGCCGCCGACCCCTCCGTCGAAAAGGAGCCATCTGCCTACTATCTTGAGGCCCCCAACGGCGTCTACATCCAGGTGCCGTGGGGATCTTCATCGCGAGCTCCCGCGGAGGGAGAGGCCTTTGACGGGGAGGTTCTCGCCTCCGCGGGACTGAAGGTCGTCGAGGCGCCCGGCGGAAGCGACGGGCCCGAGGAGGAGAAGCTGCTTCATCAGCTCCTGGCCCTTTACCGGGCCAGGCAGGCGAAGCTCGCGTCTCGGGAGGCCCTTGCCGCCAAGGCCACCGCCGATATGGAGAAGCGCGCGGCGGAGCTCCGCGCCGCCAACCAGGCTGCCCTCCGCGACGTGGCGGAGGAGCGCGAGAGGCTCGCCGGGGAGTACCAGGAGTGGCTCCTGGAGAAGGCCGAGGCCGAGGAGCAGCAGCGACTCGCCGGAGAAGAGCTGTCCCGGCGAGAAGGAGAGCTCACCCAACGGAAGGTCAACCTCGACTCCCACGAGGAAGACCTTGCCGCCCGGGAGCAGGCCCTTGGCGGAGAGTTGAAGGAGGCGAAGGCCGCCGCGGCTGCCGCGGAGACCGCCAAGGAGGAGCTCGCGGCCAAGGTTGCGCAACTGGAGGAGTCCCTGAAAGCGAGCGTGGAGAGGGTCACCGCGCTCAACACAGAGCGCGAGAAGGACGCCCACACCAACTCCGAACTCCAGGTGCGCCTCTCCAAGCAGGGCGACGAGCTGAAGGCCGCCAAGGATTCTATTGAGGATCTGGAGCTGAAGGTTTCCACGCTGAAGGACTCGCTCGACGCCGTCCGGGACCGGGAAACCAAGCTGAAGGAAGAGCTCCGCAGGGAGCGAGGCTTGGTGGAGAGCGCCACCACTGCGGCTGAGAACTTCCGCTGGACCGTCGAGGTATGGAACGATGACTTGGTGGCCTCTGCATCCAATATCGACCAGGAGCTGTTGGCGCTGAAGGTTGAGCATCTTATTTACTCTCTGGATCAAAACCTCCCTCACAGCGCCAAGCTCAGCCTCTTCTTCAGAGGGATCGCGCCAGCGCATGCAAATCTTCGGAAGAAGCTCCCCGCGCAGCTGGCCGAGGAGTCACGCCAGCTCTGCGCGGGAACCTTGGAGCGCGTTCTGACGAAGATAGTATACCGCAATCCCGGTATAAACCTCGCCAACGTTCTCCGCAGCTTGCCGGCCGACGCGGACACGGAGGCGCTGAAGGCGCAGGTCGCCCACATCATCGCCAAAGTGAACAAGATCTCCAGGATTGAAGGCGACCGCGTAGACTAGGCCTCCTTTTCCTTTATCTCTTTTGTTGCTGCATAGTGTGCTATGAACTCATTAGTCATTGCGACAAGTTATCCCTTGTAAGATATTTATCTTATTTTTGATCAATCAGTGCAATGTTATCTTCCTTGTCTTGGTCCTTTACTTTGTATGCTTTTCACCCTACGCTTCCAGGGAGCTTGCCGACAAGGGCCCTTTGCCGCGAGCGCTGAGTGCTGGACTCTGAGCAGCCTGCTGGCCAAGGTCTTACCGGCAAGCAACCTTGCCGCAGCTAGTCGCAACGCACTCAGCTTGTTGAGTGAACTCGAAAACGAAACAAGGGCGCGACACTTGTCGCAGCTCACTTAAGTCGTTGAGCGTACTCGAAAACAAGACAATGGTGCGGCTAGCCACGGGTAGGTTCCTCCGCGCACAGGTTTTCCATACAAAGTGTGGTTGTTCAAGGAAGACAACTAAAATTTAAAAATTTGAACTGCTCAAATTCTAATAACTTAGCTTTCATATATTGTTTGCTTCTCCGACAAGGCTTCTCTTTCTTGAACAGCACTTGGTTCCTCTTCCATCTCCTTCCCCCCGGCAAACTTGTGCGCGAGGAATATTCCTTCTGCTTAAGAGGCAAGGAAAAAGAAGGGGGAAACAAGTATATGGCCTTTCGGCGTGCTAATGCTTACCAAATACGTGAGTTGTACAAGAAATGCCAAGTAACGCATGCAAAATAGCGAAGAAAAGCATGGAAAAGGCAAATAGCACAAAACACGAAAGCTTTACTGATGCACGGGATCTGCGCCCGGCTTTGTACAAAGGGTTACATGCAACAACGGCAAAGCTTGTACAAAAGGTGGTTGCCGGAGCGGATCGCGGCAACCGCGCCTTATGGGTGAAACTTGCGAAGATGCTCTATGTTCCAGGAATTGCTCACCGGTAAGCCTTCTTCGGTCTCAAGGCGGACAACGCCAGGCCTTGTTACTTGTCTCACCCGATAAGGGCCTTCCCACTTTGGCGTCAACTTGTTGGAATTCTTGGCGGACTGAACACGCCGAAGAACAAGGTCGCCTTCCTCGAGACTCCTGGCCTTAACCTTGCGGCTATGGTAGCGACGCAAGGCTTGCTGGTATCGAGCAGCTCGTACAGCAGCCTGGAGACGTTCCTCCTCGAGGAGCAATGCATCATCTTGTCGCAGTTGCTCTTGCTCGGGCTCATCATAAGCGAGCACTCGAGGAGATCCGTATGCGAGTTCCGTGGGGAGAAATGCCTCTGCCCCATAGACTAGGGCAAAGGGTGTCTGTCCGGTGGCTCGACTTGGTGTCGTTCTGATTGACCAAAGAGCCGCCGGTAGCTCCTCTATCCAGTTTTTTCCGCACTTGCGCAGCCTGTCAAAGGTCCTTGTCTTGAGTTCGTGCAGCAATTCAGCATTTGCCCTCTCCGCTTGACCGTTGCTCCTCGGGTGAGCAACAGAAGCGAAATAGACCTTGGCGCCAAGGTCTTGGACGTACTGCATGAAGGTGCGACTAGTAAACTGTGTACCGTTGTCGGTGATGATCCTGTTAGGGATCCGGAAACGGCAAACAATCGACCTGAAGAACCTGACCGCTGACTGTGCTGTCACCTTTCTCACTGGTTCCACTTCTGGCCACTTTGTGAACTTGTCGATTGCAACGTACAAGTACTCAAAGCCCCCGATAGCATGGGGGAAAGGGCCGAGGATATCGAGCCCCCAGACCGAGAAGGGCCAGGACAAAGGGATTGGTTGGAGAGCTTGAGCTGGCTGATGAATTTGCTTTGCATGGAACTGGCACGCTTCACACTTGGCTACTAGTGAAGTTGCATCTTGGAGCGCTTCTTGCCAAAAGAACCCTTGCCGGAAAGCTTTCCTGGCAAGCGCCCTTGCGCCAATATGGTGGCCGCATATGCCTCCGTGTATTTCTGCCAACAGCTTCTGTCCATCTTCTCTGGAAATGCACTTCAACCTGACACCGTTGAGTCTTCTTCTGTACAGCTCGTTATCCACGAACTGGTACATACTTGACTGCCTGGTTATCTTCTCTATCTCTTGAGGGTCGTCGGGAAGTTCTCCAGTTTGCAGAAAACGGACGATCTGCTGTGCCCATGCCGGAGCCTGGGGCTCAACGGCAAGGACTAAAGGCTCGAGGGCCGCTGCGGGGACCTCAACTTCTACGGCAAGAACCTCTGGTTCTGCCGGAGCTGATGGTCCCCCGGCAAGCTCACCGGGGCGAGGCTTGTCGGGAGCGTTTGCTTCAACTGTACAGATCCGGGGATCTGCAGGAGCAAACTGTTCCTCAGCGTTCTGATCGTTGATCTTGGGGACCTTGGCGGCGGCTTCGGGAAGATCCGCCGGCAAGTAGTCGCCGGAGACCAACTTTCTCTTCTTGGACTGCCCAATTGATGGTGTAACGGATGGTTGAGTCAGCTTGAGCAAGAAGGTCCCTGGTTCCACAGGTAACTTCATCGCAGCACACTTTGAAAGGCCATCTGCAATGTCATTCTGAGCTCTCGGGACGTGCTCCATTTGCAGACCTTCAAAGTGCTCTTCAAGCTTCCTCACTTCATCCACATAAGCTTCCATCAAAGGGCTCTGGTAACTCTTGTTAACTTGTCGGACCACCAACTGAGAATCTCCCCGCACAATCAGCTTTCTGATCCCAAGTTCGGCCGCAATCCTGAGGCCGGCAAGCAAGCCTTCATATTCGGCAGTGTTGTTTGTTGCTTGCTCTCTGGGAAAGTGCATCTGGATAACATACTTGAGGTGTTCTCCGGTGGGTGCTATGAGTACCACACCGGCTCCAGCGCCTTGCAGCGAGAAGGCACCATCAAAGTACATTACCCATTCAGTTGTCGCTTCTTGTACGGGTACGCTTGTCTCTGGAACTTCTTCATCGGGCGTCGGGGTCCATTCAGCTATGAATTCTGCCAAAGCTCGGCTCTGTATGGTTGAAGTACTTTCAAACTTGAGTCCAAAGCTTGACAGCTCCAGTGCCCACTCAACGATCCTGCCTGTTGCTTCTGGATTGTGCAATATCCTCTTCAGCGGAAAGCGAGTGACCACTGTTATCTCATGTGCCTGGAAGTAATGGCGCAGCTTTCTCGAGGCCATGAGGAGGCCGAAAAGCAACTTTTGCACCCCGGAGTATCTTGATCTAGCCCCCTGCAAGAGGGAACTTACAAAATACACCGGGCGCTGCACCATCTTCTTCCGCACTTCTTCCTGTTCCTGCGCAGAGTTGTCCTTGTCGGGGCCAGAGCTTGTCGGAGCAGCCCCCTGCTCGTGGCTGGATTTGCTTGCCGGTGGTGCAGACTCCTCGTCGGCCTCCCTCTCCGCTACTAACGCAGCACTAACCACCTGGTTGGTTGCCGCAAGGTATAGCAGCAACTTTTCCTGTGGCCTAGGTGCGACAAGTATTGGAGTGGAGGATAGGTACCGTTTCAAGTCCTGCAGCGCTGCCTCCGCTTCCGGAGTCCACTTCATGGGACCTGCCTTCTTCAAGATTTTGAAGAAAGGTAGGGCGCGTTCTGCAGACTTCGAAATGAACCTACTGAGGGCAGCCACACAACCTGCAAGCCTTCTGACATCCTTGACGTGCTTCGGGGCTTTGATCTGCTCGATGGCTTTAATCTTGTCGGGGTTGGCTTCAATCCCCCTCTGTGACACAAAGAACCCGAGAAGCTTGCCGGAGGGGACTCCAAAAACGCACTTCTCGGGGTTCAACTTAAGCTGTATCTTGCGCAGGTTCTGAAATGTCTCTTCCAAATCTTGGACCAGGGTGTCCTTGCTCTTGCTCTTCACCACGATGTCATCCATGTAAGCTTCTACATTTCTGTGGATCTGTGGCTCGAAAGCAGTGTGCACTACCCTTGCAAATGTTGATCCTGCATTCTTCAGTCCAAATGGCATGCGTATGAAGCAATAAGTGCCACATGGAGTGATAAATGCAGTCTTCTCTTCATCTTCCTTGGCCATGAAAATCTGGTGGTAGCCTGAATATGCATCAAGAAAAGAGAGCAGCTCACATCCGGCAGTGGAGTCAACGATCTGGTCAATGTGCGGCAAGGGAAATGGATCCTTGGGACATGCTTTATTCACATCGGTGAAGTCTATACACAGTCTCCACTTCCCATTGGCCTTGCGCACGACGACTGGGTTTGCCAACCACGTCGGATGGATCACACCTCTAACTAGGCCTGCTGCCTCTAGCTTCTTGATTTCTTCAGCAATGAATTCTTGGCGCTCCACGGCTTGCTTCCTCACCTTCTGCTTGACGGGCCGCACATGAGGACAAACAGCAAGCTTGTGCTCAATTACCTTCCTGGGAACACCGGGGATGTCAGATGGTTGCCAGGCAAACACATCGACATTCGCCCGCAGGAAGGCAACGAGCGCGCTTTCCTATTTGCTGTCAAGTGTGGCACTGATGGTGAAGGTACCACCAGTGCCGTCCTCCTTGGCGGACACCTTCTTGGTTGCCGGGGGAGCGACCATCCCCTTCTTACACTTGCCGGTGGAGCTCGATGGAACGTCCTCGACGGCAGCGCAGCACTCCGAAGAGGTGCGGTTGCCGGAGTGGGCCCCAGAGCACTTGCCGGACTTGGTCTTCGTCTTCTTCCCCCCGGGAGCTTCAACGGCAAGTGCATCCTTCTCTGTTGCAGCTGCTGCATCCCGGTAGATCTTGTCGGCGCAGACAAGCGCATCTTTCTTGTCGCCATGAACAGTGATGACGCTTATCGGCCCCGGCATCTTGAGTACGTTGTAGGCGTAGTGGGAAGCTGCCATGAACTTGGCGAGGGCGGGACGGCCGAGTATCCCATTATATGGCAATGGGATATCGGCGACGTCGAATGTGATGCGCTCAGTTCTGAAGTTGAGCTCCCCGCCAAAGGTCACCGGCAAAGTGATCTTCCCCTAGGGCTTGCTCCTTCCCGGGTTGATTCCTTGGAAAGAATCGGTCTCTTCGAGCTCGCCATCTGGGATTTGGAGATTCTTGATCACAGCAGAGGAGATCAAGTTCAGCCCGGCCCCGCCGTCAACCAACATTTTGGTGACCTTGAGGTTGCGGATGGTGGGTGAGACCAGCATCGGCAAACACCCGACCGCAGTGGTGCGGTCAGGGTGATCCTCAAGATCAAAAATGATGGGCGTGCTGGACCATTTGAGGAGCCTGCACGACTCCACGGGCGGCTCTGCTGCATTCACCTCCCGCACCCACTGCTTGAGTTGGCGGTGGGAGGTATGCAGAGAGGCGCCACCGTCGACGCACAGGACCTCCGTGGCCTTCTGGAACTCCTGCTCCCTGTTATCTTCATCCTCCATGTCATCATCGTCGTCTTCTTCATCCTTGTCGCGGCCCCGGGGAGGTCGGTCACCTTGCCGCTGCTTTGCCTTGCCGCGGCGTCCTCCCCGGCCATTGAATGGCCGCTTCTTGCTTGGTTCTCCTCCGCCACCTTGGGCCTTCTCCTTGTCGCGCCGCTCGTACTCAGCTTTCTGCTGCTCGACGAGGTACTCGACGCGTTTGCAGTTGGAGAGGTCGTGGCCCTTGGTGCGGTGGATCTTGCAGTATTGCTTGTCGGAGCCGTCCTGCTTGTCGGCCGCCGCCACAGGGGCAGGCTCCTTGCCGGAGCCGCCAGCCTGTCCTTGCTTGGCGGGAGCCTCCTTGCCGGACTTCTCGACGGCGAGCACTTCCTTCTTGTTCTTCCTTTTGTTGTTCCGCCGCCGGCTCTTCTTTGCCGGGGCGGCGTCGTCGCTGTCGCTTCCCCCTGCGCCAGCATCCTCTCCGGGGAGTCTCCTCCCCTCTTCGGCGCGTGCGCACTTATCAGCTAGGGCATAGAGCTCGCTGACATCCCGTATCTTGGTCATGGCCATCTCCTCACGCATGCGGCGGTTACGCACGTTCTGGTGGAACGCGCTGATAACCGCGGCAGGGTGGACGTCTGGGATGTTGTGCTGCACACGACTGAAGCGTTGGATATACTTGCGCAGGGGTTCTCCTTCCTTCTGGGCCAGAATGTGGAGATCGCTCTCCTGGCCGTGGGGTTTGTGGCCGCCCGTGAAGGCGCCAACAAACTGGTGGCAAAGATCTGCCCAAGAAGAAATGGAGCCTTCCGGCAAGTGCATAAGCCAAGAACGAACGTTCGGCTTAAGCACTAGCGGGAAGTAGTTTGCCAATATCTTCTCGTCGCGCCCCCCGGCAGCCTGCACTGCGATTGTGTAGATGCTGAGAAACTCCGAGGGGTGCGTCTTGCCGTCGTACTTCTCCGGTACGTCGGGCTTGAAGTTCTTCTTGCTGGGCCACTGGACGCGCCGCAGCTCACGGGTAAACGCAGGGCAACCTGCCGCGTACGGCAAGTCGCCTGGTTCACCGGGCGCGCACGTGTCGACAATGGCTCCAGCTCGCTGATCTGATTGTCGCCGAGCTTCTCGGCGGCGCTCGATCGTTGTTCGAGCGTCTTCTTGTCGCCGGTCGTCCAGGACCTGGCGCTGGTCCCGACGAGCCCGCGGATCCGGCGACGCAGTGGAGTCGTCGTCGACGTTGATCCGGCGGGGAGGCGTCTTCTGCTTCCGCGGCGGGGAGTGCACGGTGGTTGCACCCCCGGCGGTCTTGTCGCCGTCGGCCTTCGTCTTCTCGACTTGCCGCGGCCGCGAGGTCGCCGACTGCTGTGGAGAGTCGTTGTTGGCGAAGGCAATCAGGCTCTGAATGGTTGCCCTCCAGTCTTCGGCCTTGTCTGCCGCTGGAGGGAAGTCGAGGAGCAGTTGCGCCCTTGCGAGCGCTTCTGCTGGAGAGGAGGGGAGCGGGGGCGAGCGGTGCGAGGAGCGGGATATGCTCGGACTCCTAACTGGGTTCGAAGGAGCAGGGTCCTGCCCCGGCGACCGCGCCTTGCTCGTGCCAGGACGATGGCCCGGAGCGTCCCGCGAGCCTCCGGTTTGCCCTTGGCCCAGCAAGCGGATGCCACCTCCTGTGGCATGGCGCTGCTGGGTTGTCGTTTGCTGAGATGGACGTGGCGCGTCCACGGAGACCGAGGCTCGGTCGTCCGTCTTGTCCTTGGATTTGGTGGCGCCGCGAGTTTCCTCGCCGGCGACCACCCTTCCGCCGGCGTCTCCCCCGCCCACCGTTGGTTCCGGTGGCGGCGGATGAGACGCAGACGGGCCTGCGACCTCCGAAACCTTCTTCTTCGGGGCCATGGCGCAGTTGTTGATGAAGCTAGCGAATTTGGAGAGGTTGATGAAGGATGCGCCCGCGTGAACGCCGGATCAGGTTCGCACAACCTCGACGCCCCCTACCTGGCGCGCCAAAGATGTCGGGGGAAACTGTCCACCACGAACACCTATGGGACCGGAGCCCCTTGTTTGTGCGGTGAGAGGGCGGAGGGAGCACAAAGAGCAGATCGTGGAGAGCACGCGGGCAGTTTACCCAGGTTCGGGCCGCGATGGACGCGTAAAACCCTACTCCTGCTTAGTTTGTATTGAGTTGGGGAGCTCGGGAGCTTGAAGAACTAGCTACACCGAGTGTATGAGCGATCTAGGTTCCGAACCCCTTCTACATTGTGCATGGGCCTCCTTTTATAGCTCAAGGGGTCACCGACAGGTGTCAACGTAGGAGAAAGGGTAAAAATGTAAAAGTGGTGGTAGTTGTAACAGTGCGGGAATAGTGGAGCTACAGTGGATGAACAGTGGTCATCACCTACTTTGACAGTGGGGGACAGGAGCATTTAATGCCCGTCGCCGTCGACCCCAAAAGCGCCCGCCCTTGCGTCTCCGTTTGCCACGGCGATGGCTTTATCACCGTGGAGTGCCACCGTGTCCCCCAGGCTGCACAACCATCCGCCACGCGTCCCCGGAGTGGCCCCAGGGCGACGCGTGGTTCGATGAGCTGGAGCGCGGGCACACAGCGTAACTCTCCCCGGCAAGCACCTTGCCGGGGTCTTGACCTTGCCGGGCCCGGGAGCTTGTCGGGCTCTGAAGCTTGTCGCTCTCCGGACCCTGCCGGGGCGCACGTTGCGCCGAGGCATGTCTTCTGTAATGTAATCTTCTAGTCTTCCTGGCAGGCTCCTCTTGCCAGGGCCTTGCGTGAGTGAGGTAATCTTGAGCCTGGAACGGCCTTCCCGGCAAGCTCCACTTGCCGGGGTCTTGATCTTCTGTCTTGTATACTTTGTTTTTTGAATGGTTTTATATGGAGCAGGAAGGTCTCCGGCAAGCGCGTGGTAGGCCCTGCCGCGGGACGCTGCCACCGCCGTGCACAAGTTGGGGTACTGAGGTACCCCTACCTTAGTACACCGACACTTCTTGAATACATTTAATGCCAAGATAGACTATGTGAAAGATATTGTCACTGTCGGATTAGGGGACACGTCTCATGATTTAAACTTTGCTAAATTTCGTAGACAACTCCTTGAAAAGTCACCACCCAGTAAGGATGAACTTATTGGTCTTGATTCTATTGTTGTGCCACCTAATGATCCTTTAGAACAATACTTACTAGACCATGAAATTGATATGCAAAGAAATGGGAGAAGGGAGATAGATGAAATATTCCTTACACAGGGACCCGTATTGAAAAATAACTTGCCTGTTGAAATCCTAGGGGATCCTCCTCCACCCAAGGGTGATCCCGTGTTTGAACTTAAACCCTTGCTTGATAATCTTAAGTATGTTTATCTTGATGAAAAGAAGATATATCATGTTATTATTAGTGCTAACCTTTGAGAGCATGAAGAAGAAAGATTATTGAAAACTCCGAAGAAGCACCGAGCTGCTATTGGATATACTCTGGATGATCTTAAGGGCATTAGTCCCACTATATGTCAACACAAGATAAAATTGGCAGAAAATGCTAAACCAGTTCTTGATCATCAGCGACGGTTAAATCCTAAGATGAAAGAAGTGGTAAGGAAGGAAATACTAAAGCTTCTTGAGGCAGGTATTATCTATCCCATTGCTGATAGCTAGTGGGTAAGTCATGTCCATTGTGTTCCTAAGAAAGGAGGTATGACTATCGACCCTAATGATAAAGATGAATTGATCCCGCAAAGCATAGTTACAGGTTATAGGATGGTGATTTCCATAAGTTAAATAAAGCTACCAAGAAAGATCATTACCCCTTACCATTTATTGATCAAATGCTAGAAAAGCTATCCAAACATACTCATTTTTTCTTTCTAGATGGTTATTATGGTTTCTCTCAAATACCTGTGTCAAAAGGGGATCAAGAAAAGACCACCTTTACTTGTCCTTTTGGTACCTTTGCTTATGGACGTATGCCTTTTGGTTTATGTAATGCACCTGCTACCTTTCAAAGATGTATGATGGCTATATTCCCTGACTTTTGTGAAAAGATTGTTGAGGTATTCATGGATGATTTCTCCATTTATGGAACTTCTTTTGATGATTGCTTAAGCAACATTGATCGAGTTTTGCAGAGATGTGAAGATACTAACCTTGTCTTGAATTGGGAGAAGTGCCACTTTATGGTCAATGAAGGCATTGTCTTGGGACACAAAATTTCTGAAAGAGGTATTGAAGTTGACAAAGCTAAAGTTGATGCTATTGAAAAGATGCCATGCCCCAAGGATATTAAATGTATACGAAGTTTCCTTGGTCATGCCGGGTTTTATAGGAGGTTCATTAAGGACTTCTCCAAATTCTTCAGGCCTCTGACTAATCTTTTACAGAAAGATATTCCTTTTGTCTTTGATGACGATTCTTTAGAAGCATTTGAAATACTTAAGAAATCATTGATCTCTGCACCTATTGTCCAGCCTCCTGACTGGAATTTACCCTTTGAGATTATGTGCGATGCTAGCGATTATGCTGTAGGTGCTGTTTTAGGGCAAAGAGTTGATAAGAAATTGAATGTTATACAATATGCAAGTAAAACTCTAGATAGTACCCAAAGAAGTTATGCTACCACTGAGATATAATTTTTAGCAGTTGTGTTTGCTTGTGATAAGTTTAGACCATATATCGTTGATTCTAAAGTAACTATTCACACTGATGATGCTACTATCAAATACCTTATGGAAAAGAAAGATGCTAAACCTAGACTTATTAGATGGGTTCTCTTGCTGCAAGAATTTGACTTGCATATTATTGATAGAAAGGATGCTGAGAAGCCCGTAGCGGATAACTTGTCTAGGTTAAAGAATATACTTGATGACCCACAATCTATTGATGATAGCTTTCCAGATGAACAACTAGCTGTCATAAGTACTTCTCGTACTGCCCCCTGGTATGCTGATTATGCTAATTATATAGTTGCTTAGTTCATACCACCTAGCTTTACATACCAGCAAAAGAAAAAGTTCTTCTATGATTTGAGACATTACTTTTGGGATGACCCACATCTTTATAAAGAAGGAGTAGACGGTATTATTAGATGTTATGTACCTGAGCATGAACATGAACAGATCCTACGTAAGTGCCACTCCGAAGCGTATGGAGGACACCATGCGGGAGACAGAACTGCACACAAGGTATTGCAATCCGGTTTTTATTGGCCTACTCTTTTCAAGGATACCCGTAAGTTTGTCTTATGATGTGATGAATGTCAAAGAATCGGTAATATTAGTAGACGTCAAGAAATGCCTATGAATTATTCACTTGTTATTGAACCATTTGATGTTTGGGGCTTTGATTATATGGGACCTTTTCCTTCCTCTAATGGGTACACACATATCCTAGTTGCTGTTGATTACATTACTAAGTGGGTAGAAGCTATTCCAACTAGTAGTGCTGATCATAACACCTATATTAAGATGCTTAAAGAAGTTATATTTCCAAGGTTTGGAGATATCTAATGACTGATGGTGGTTCACACTTTATTCATGGTGCTTTCCGTAAGATGCTTGCTAAGTATGATGTCAACCACAGAATTGCATCACCTTATCACCCTCAGACTAGTGGTCAAGTAGAACTAAGTAATAGGGAGTTCAAATTAATTTTGCAAAAGACAGTTAATAGGTCTAGAAAGAATTGGTCCAAGAAACTAGATGATGCATTATGGGCCTATAGAACTGCATACAAAAATCCTATGGGTATGTCTCCTTATAAGATGGTATATGGAAAAGCTTGTCACTTACGTCTTGAGCTTGAACATATGTCATATTGGGCTATCAAAGAGCTCAATTACGATTTCAAACTTGCCGGTGAAAAGAGGCTATTTGATATTAGCTATCTCGATGACTGGAGAACCCAGGCCTACGAGAATGCCAAGTTATTTAAAGAAAAGGTTAAAAGATGGCATTACAAAAGGATACAGAAGCGCGAGTTTAACATAGGTGATTATGTTTTTCTATTCAACTCTCGTTTAAGATTTTTTGCAGGAAAACTTCTCTCCAAGTGGGAAGGACCTTACGTTATCGAGGAGGTCTATCGTTCCGGTGCCATAAAAATCAACAACTTCAAGGGCACAAATCCGAAGGTGGTGAATGGACAAAGGATCAAACATTATATCACAGGTAATCCCATAAATGTTGAAACTAATATTATTGAAACCCTAACCCCGGAGGAATACCTAAGGGACACTTTCCAGAACGATTTAGCCCCCGAAAAGGAAGAGGTATGTGATACGGTAAGTAAACCGACTCCAAAACAATTCTAAAGGAAATTTTTCTCCATTTTAGAATATTTTTAAAAATAGAAAAATAAACCGCAGTCCGGAGGAGACACGGGGCCTCCTCGAGGGTAGGGGGGCGCCCCCCTTCCCAGGGCACGCCCCCTGCCTCGAGGGCACCCCGTGTATCCCCTAGACTCCGTTTTCTTGTGGGTTACTCCTTTTGTTTGGGAAAAATTATTATATATACTCCCGGAGGTTTTGACCTCTGTTTCACGCGGAATTCCTCTGTTTTCGTTGCGAGCTGCTGTTTTTGACAGATCTAGATCATCATGGCGTCCTCCAACACCCTGATACGTCCAAAATGCATCACTATTTTGTATTATAATTTATCCTTATTCATTGATATATTTCACGTTATGATGATGTTCTTATGTTGTTTTGGTCTATTTTACACAGTTTGCAACTTTCCGATACCGAAACAGCAGACGCAGGATTCAGCAGGAAAAATTGGATGCTGAGTTGCTGAAGAAGAACACCTCCAAATTACCTGAAAATTGACGGGAGGTACTTTTCAGAAGAATAACGAAGACACGCAAAAGGGGAGTCAGAGGGGGGCCACAGGGTGCCCAGGCGGCCTGGGCCCCCCCCCTGGCCGCGCCGGGGGGGCGCCTGGAGCCCCTGGCCCACCTCTGGCCGCCCCCTTTTGCATATATGCTCTCCGTCCTCCGAAAACCCTAGGCACGGGACTTTTTACGGAGTTCCGCCGCCGCTTCGAGGCGGAAACCTACAGAGAAGAAAAGGGCATCTCCGGTGGGAAGATTCCGCCGGGGAGATCACCTCCCGGAAGGGGAGATCGTCGCCATCGTCATCACCATCATCACGGGCATCATCGAGATCATCATCAACATCATCCCCAACACCAGCACCATCTCCATCTTCATCCAAATCTCATATTTCCATCGCAACTCGTGTTGTAACTTGTACTACCTATCCTCCCTACTCCATCGGTGTTGATTACTACTTTGTGGTGAATGCTATTGAGTTTTGTTGGAGAAATATTATTATGTCCAGATTGTTTATCACATATTTATCCCCTCTGATCATGATCTCTTTTATGTCTTGTGAGTAGTTACTTTAGTTCTTGAGGACATGGGGAAAGTCTTGTTGTTAGTAGTCATATGCTGTTGAAGTAATATGTGTTGTTTGATACATAAGTTGTGTTGTCATTCTACTAGTGGTGTTGTGTGAGTCGAACACCCAACACTTCGCCTTATTAAGGACCTAGGGGAATACATTGTGTATAAAGAATGCTTATGGTGGGTTGCCGGAGTGACAGAAACCTGAACCCCAGTTCGCACGCTTTTTCATAAGGGAATAATGGATCCTCGATCGTATTGCTATTGTTAGGCTTTTGCCTTAAATTCTATCTTGTATTTGCGGATGCTTGCAAGGTGTTTAATCATAAGAGTGCATTCATCTTAGTCTAGAGAGTGCACTAGCATAGATCCACCCACCAACACTTATCAACACATAACATAGTATCGATACGGAATTTGGCGAAAGCACATGACTACCTCTCCCGTGTGTCCTCAAGAACGCTTTAGTCTTTATAAGTTCAGTTGCTAGGCCTCTCCTTTGCTAAGAAAGGATTGGGCCACTTGTTACTCTCAGTATCTTTTACATTACTTGCCTTTACATTCCTGTTGCTTATATCGAGAAAACCCCTAAAAGTTATCTTTCAGTGCTTGCAGTAATTTCTTGCTCAGAATCGCTTATCAATACCTTCTGCTCCTCGTTGGGTTCGACACTCTTACTTATCGAAAACGCTGCAACAGATCCCTTACGGTTGATGGTCATCAAGTACCATTTTCTGGCGCCGTTGCCGGGGAGCGTAGCGCTATTGGTAAAGTGAAACTGGTAAGAAAGTCTTTTTATAATTCTGTTTTCTATGTTTGATATTGCCGCTCTCTGTCCTTATGGATAACCCTATTATTGGAGCGTTGCCTGCGGGAAGACACCCCACACCTGTGGTGGTTGATCCTCGCCCTACTGAAATTGTGCCTTATAAAATACCGGCTGGCATTATCAATTATGTTTTGGCTAATCGGTATGCAGGAGACAGACATCCCGGTGAATAGTTGCTATATTTGTCATGACTATGTTCATTATTTAAGCTTGCAGGTGTATCGAGGGAGTTTGTCATGAGGAAATTGTTTGTCGTATCCCTTATAGATAAAGCTTCAGATTGGTATGGGCTTCTCGATAACCCACACTTGCTGGACTGGCAGGAGCTTATGTCTCTCTTTTATACTAAATTTTATCCTCTTCATGAAATTCATCGAGACAGGAATTATATCTATAACTTTAGGTCTCGTGACGGAGAAAGCATTGCTCAAGCTTGGGGGAGACTGAAGTCTCTAATGCCAAATGCCCTATTCATAAGCTTCCCAAGGAAATTATACTTACAAATTTTTATGCCAGGCTTTCTCGTCAGGATAAGGAGATGCTGGATGCCTCCTCTAGTGGGGTATTTCATAAGAAGAGTGTTGAAGAAAGGTGGGATCTCCTTGAAAGAATCCAGAGGAATACCGAAGATTGGGAAATTGATAAAGGTATTGAACCCACTATAAATTATGAACATGATTATATTGAGAGCTATGTAGGAACTGATTACTTCAATACTTTTTGCTCTAAGATTGGTCTTGATTCCCATCTAGTGATTGATTTGTGTAAGAATTTTGCCTCTCACGTTGATACTTTTAAAAAGAATAGAGACCAGCACCATGCACCTTTTAAAGAAAAACCTATTGATATTTATGTTGCTGAGCCTATTTTGCCTGCAGTTATATATGAACAACCTCCTTTTCCCACGAGGATAAAGGAGCACTCTCTTGTGACAGGCATAATAAATAAAAGTGAGAGAAAAGTTGATGAACCTGAGGACCAGATCAGGGTCGATCCTCGAGTTGCATTGATTAAAGACCTTGTTACTGATGATGTTTTGGATTCCAATATAACTTTTTGTGCTGTTTCCACTAACCTTGTCACAGCCAAGAACAAAGGCCCAATTTCAAGTACTCCGGTGGTATCTGTTAAAATAGGAGATCACAATTATTATGGGCTATGCGATTTGGGATCGAGTGCGAGTGCTATTCCTTATTCACTCTATGAAGAAATCATCGGTGAGATTTCCCCTTGTGAACTTGAAGAAGTTGATGTTACTATTCATCTTGCAAATAGATCAACTATCTCTCCTATCGGAATTGTGAGGGACGTTGAAGTCCTATGTGGAAAGGTAAAATATCCTACCGACTTTTTAGTACTTGGTTCAGCCAGGGACAATTTTTGTCCCATAATTTTTGGTAGACCTTTTCTTAGAACTTGTGGAGCTATAATAGATTGCAAGAAAGGTAAAGTTTCTGTTGAATTCAATGGTGAGCCATATGAATTTAATTTTTCTAAGTTCTCTAAGCAGCCTCGTGGTACTGATTTACCTAGTGATAATAAAATTATTGAAAGTATTGCCTCTATTGCTATTCCTCCTGATGATCCTTTGCAGCAATACATGGAGGACCACGAGAATGATTTACATATGCAGGAAAGAAATGAACTAGATGAAATATTCTTGAGGCAGCCTGCTATCCTGAAGCACAACCTTCCGGTTGAACCTTTGGGAATTTTAACAAAACCGAAAGAAGACCCGGTGTTCGATCTTAAACCTCTTCCCGATACGCTCAAGTATGCTTATTTAGATGAAAAGAAAGTATATCCTGTTATTATCAATTATAACCTTTCAGGATATGAAGAAGAGCGATTATTGGAAGTACTTCGTAAACACCGAGGCGCAATTGGCTACACCCTTGATGACCGTAAGGGGATTAGTCCATCTATCTGTCAACATACTATCAACCTTGAGCCTGATGCTAAACCAGTTGTTGATCATCAACGACGGTTGAACCCGAAGATGATGGATGTCGTGAGAACTGAGATTCTCAAGCTTCTAGCCACAGGTATTATCTACCCTATAGCTGATAGTAAGTGGGTAAGTCCGGTACATTGTGTTCCTAAGAAAGGAGGTACAACTGTGGTTCCTAATGATAAAATGAACTAATACCTCAGAGAATTATTATTGGATATAGAATGTGTATTGATTACAGGAAGTGGAACAAGGCAACCAGGAAGGATCACTACCCGTTGCCGTTCATCGACCAAATGCTTGAAAGGTTATCCAAAAATACCCACTTTTGTTATCTCGATGGTTATTCTGGCTTCTCTCAAATTCATGTTAACACTGTCGATCAAGAGAAGACCACTTTTACTTGTCCTTTTGGTACTTATGCTTACAGACGTATGCCTTTTGGTTTATGTAATGCCCCTGCTACTTTTCAAAGGTGTATGTCTGCTATCTTTCATGGTTATTGCGGGGATATCATGGAAGTCTTCATGGACGATTTCTCCGTCTATGGAACTTCATTTGACCATTGTCTTCACAACCTTAATAAAGTTTTGCAGAGATGCGAGGAGACAAATTTGGTACTCAACTGGGAGAAGTGCCACTTTATGGTTAATGAAGGAATTGTTCTTGGTCACAAGATTTCCGAAAGGGGAATTGAAGTGGACAAAGCCAAGATCGAAGCTATTGAGAGGATGCCTTATGCAAAGGACATCAAAGGTATTCGCAGTTTTCTCGGTCATGCAGGTTTTTATAGAAGATTTATTAAAGACTTTTCTAAAACCTCGAGACCCCTCACTAATCTTCTCCAGAAGGATGTTCCTTTTGCGTTTGATGAAAATTGTAAGGAAGCTTTTGAAATCCTTAAGAAAGCTTTAATAACTGCTCCTATAGTACAACCACCTGACTGGAACTTACCTTTTGAAATTATGTGTGATGCAAGTGATTTTGCTGTTGGAGCTGTTTAGGACAAAGGGTTGATAAAAAAATTGAATGTTATACATTATGCTAGTAAGACCCTTGATAGTGCCTAAAGAAATTATGCCACTACTGAGAAGGAATTCTTAGCTGTAGTTTTTGCTTGTGATAAGTTTAGGCAGTATATTGTTGATTCCAAAGTTATTATTCATACTGATCATGCTGCCATTAAGTATCTTATGACAAAGAAGGATGCCAAGCCAAGGCTTATCTGATGGGCACTCCTTCTTCAAGAATTTGATTTGCAGATTGTTGATAGGAAGGGGGAAGACTATCCGGTGGCGGACAATCTTTCAAGAATGGAAGATATACCGCATGACCCCATTCCAGTTAACGATAGTTTTCCAGACGAACAACTTGCCATTGTAAAAGTACAACCTCTTTCCGATCCTTGGTATGCAGATTATGCTAATTTTATTGTTGCAAAGTATTTGCCTCCAGGTTTAACATTTCAGCAGAGGAAGAAGTTCTTTCATGATTTGAGGCACTACTTTTGGGATGACCCACATCTTTTCAAAGAAGGTCCCGATGGGATCGTGAGAAGATGCATTCCGGAACATGAGCAGAAGGACATTCTCAGACGGTGCCATGACAATCCCTATGGAGGACATCATGCCGGCGAAAGGACTGCGCATAAGGTTCTTCAATCAGGTTTTTATTGGCCCACTCTCTTTAAAGATGCTAGAAATTATGTTTTAGCTTGTGATAAATGTCAGAGAGTTGGTAACATTAGTAGGAGGAATGAGATGCCTATGAATTACTCACTAGTGATTGAACCTTTCGATTGTTGGGGTTTCGATTTTATGGGTCCTTTTCCTTCTTCGCACAAGTACACTCACATTTTAGTAGCTGTTGATTATGTGACCAAGTGGGTTGAAGCAATCCCCACTGAAAGTGCTGATCACAAAACATCCTTGAAAATGCTTAAGGATGTAATATTTCCTAGGTTTGGTGTACCAAGGTACCTCATGACCGATGGAGGATCACACTTCACGCACGGAGCTTTTAGAAAAGCTCTGGCTAAATACGATGTTAATCATAGAATTGCTTCACCTTATCATCCTCAAACTAGTGGGCAAGTTGAGCTCACCAATAGAGAGATTAAGTTGATCTTGCAGAAAACAGTAAACAGAAATAGGAAGGATTGGTCAAATAAATTGGGAGATGCTTTGTGGGCATATAGAACTGCTTACAAAAACCCCATGGGCATGTCTCCTTATAAGATGGTGTATGGAAAGGCTTGCCATCTGCCATTAGAGCTAGAGCACAAAGCTTTCTGGGCTGTTGGAGAGCTTAACGCTGACCCAAAACTAGCTGGTGAGAAGCGTCTCATGAACTTGACTTCTCTAGATGAATGGAGAAGTGAAGCTTACGAGAGCGCTAAAATGTTCAAAGAAAAGGTAAAAAGGTGGCATGATAGGAAGATTCTGAAACGTGAATTTAATGTTGGTGATAAAGTTTTGTTGTTTAGATCCCGTTTCAGGTTTTCTCCAGGTAAACTACTTTCCAGGTGGGAAGGACCATTTCATATTGAAGAAGTTTATCGGTCTGGTGCAATTAAGATTAATAATTTTGAAGGCACCAAACCTCAAAGTTGTGAATGGGCAAAGACTTAAACATTACATAGCAGGAGACCCTGTCGATGTTGATGTGAATATAATATACACAACAACCCATGAAGAACATGTTGCAGCCCTGTTTCAGACGCCAGCAGAAGCATAATAAAGAAAAGGTATGTAGTACGGTAAGAAAACACCGCAAAACATCATAAAAGTTCCGTATTACGCGTTTTTGAAAAATTAGTAAAATTCTGAGTCGAAGTGGAGCCGGAGACGACCACCAGGGAGTCCAGGCGCCCCCCTGGCGCGCCCCCCCTGGGCCGCGCCGGCAGGCCGCCTGGACACCCCGGTGCCCGTCTCCGACCCCGCTTTGTTCCGTTACCTTCCTTTCTGTGCATAAATTTTTCCTATATATTTCCCCGGGTTGTTCCGGCAACGTATCTTGCAATTTCGCGTGTTTTCTCTTCGGTCTGTTTCTGCCAGGAAATCTTTCAGCTAAAATTAGGTGCCATGGCTTCTCCAAGTTCCCCCAAGGACACGTTCGTCGTCAACATCATCAACTCTTACCTCACTGAGGTGAAGAAGCACCCTCAGGTGGTTCAGATGAAGGTGGGCGTCCTTCATCAAGAAGATCTGAAGGGACCTATCAAGGAGGGGAGCGTCCAGGCCAGGCTGGAAGAAGTGGAGCAAGAAGTCTTCAAGTACAAGAAGATGATCGAGCATGGTGTCGAAGCTAACTTTGACATCACCAACGAGCTGAAGAACTACTTTCTGAAGGAGATGTGGGAAAGAATCGCCGCGGCTGAAGACATAATCATAGAACTCCAGGGGCAAATTAATGATCTATATAACCAGAACTGTGAGTATGAACTAAGATTTATGCGCATGAGTTTGGGTGCTGAATGCAGGATTCAGGAGATGAGCCTCTCACAAGAGACTTTAGCAAGATATCCATGGAAGCGTTTCGCCAAGGACTACGTGATTAACGCCAACAAATATGGGTGAAATCTCCGTGGGTAATGGCATTCCCTTGGCTTGTTCCAAGCTTGGGGGAGTGCCCGGTATCTTTATCTTTTACCTTTTGTCTTTTAGAAGTCAAGTAGAGTCGTATCATGTCTAGGGAGGTTGTCATATGAGATAGGTGTGTGCATTGAGGTCTATCGCCCCCTTGGTGAAGAATTGTATCCGTGTGTGTGGAGTCGTCTATGATGGAATATTAATGAGAAGTTTATCGGTTCCTTTTTGCTGCACTCGGTATTCTCTTCACGCAATCGACCTTATATGATGATTCTTATGGCGAGTATTGACCTTATGTCAGGTATGGCTATGAAACTTTATTTAATCTTGGCAAACATAGCTTTGGTCATAACAACAAGCATGATTCTGTTAAAGTATCAACATAGCCAAAACCTTTATGTTATTATACTTGAAGTGTTATGTTGACAAGGAAGACAACTTGATGTGTTATGCTTATTTCAATGTTCATGCTTTATATTGCTTTGCATCTTAGTCATCATCAGTTGTCTGCTCTTTCAAAACCTTTGCTAGCCTAACCCTGTACTAAGCGGAATTCTGCTTGTGCGTCCATACCCTTAAGCCAATACCTTCCATATGAGTCCACCATACCTACCTACTCGTGGTACCCCACTACCACCTCCTAAAGTATATAATTTATGTGTTATCCTTAAATATTCAAAATCTTTTATTTTGTGCCTCTGCTTTAGCTCATGAGGAAGTAGTAGCTAATTAATGACCTTTTTGAGTTGGACAAGCTTCACCCCGGGATTGCATGTATAATGTTCAAACCCATAATACAAAAAGGAACTGGCATTGAGTGCGCCCGGCTTAAAAATAATATAACAAACAAACCCTCCTTCACGCTTTGTTCATGAGAAATCAGAAAACTTTGGCAGTGATAAACAAAGGAGAATATGAGGATGTTATCGTCCTCATACGGGAGCCGTTCCTCGAAACTTGTCCAATTCAAGAAGTAATTGAGTTATCTATTAGCATTCGTTGACGAATCATGCACCTCTCAAAAATTTGTTTTCATTCTGTTTGATTTGAGGATAGCACATGAGTTTTCCCTACTACCCTAGAGCAGGGCCTATCTTTTAATTTTAAGTTGAGACAGTTATTCCTACTTCCTTCTATTTCTCAAAGAGAGCAGACGTTTGATGTTGATAAGGATTCATGCATATAAAGCTGCATTAAGATTTGTCATATCATATCCTTGTTGACATTATCATTTGATAAGTAAGTTGTTTGTCATGCCCAGCTAAGGCAAATATCTTCCTTTGTGTTAACACTTTCACTTCTTGCTTATTAACTTGTTATTTCAAAAAGCTTCAATTAATCCCATCAAAAGCAAAAGTTAAAATTATTTGTTGTTCTTTGACCAAAGGACATGTTTGCCATGATATAATGAGTTTCTATTGGTCCTACTTTCAAATATAAGTGTTGACACTCTTTCATAAGAGCCTTATGAGTTGAAGATTGTTGCTGAGGATATTTGAGTTGGTGAAGAGACTATGATGCTTCTTGTCCGTATTCTATTTATCGACACTTCACTCTCTAAACTTGTGGACAGGTTTACCGAGTTCATATTCGCTTGGGGACAAGCGAGGTCTAAGCTTGGGGGTGTTGATACGTCCAAAATGCATCACTATTTTGTATTATAATTTATCCTTATTCATTGATATATTTCACGTTATGATGATGTTCTTATGTTGTTTTGGTCTATTTTACACAGTTTGCAACTTTTCGATACCGAAACAGCAGACGCAGGATTCAGCAGGAAAAAGTGGATGCTGAGTTGCTGAAGAAGAACACCTCCAAATTACCTGAAAATTGACGGGAGGTATTTTTCAGAAGAATAACGAAGACACGCAAAAGGGGAGTCAGAGGGGGGCCACAGGGTGCCCAGGCGGCCTAGGGGCGCACCCCCCCTGGCCGCGCCGGGGGGGCGCCTGGAGCCCCTGGCCCACCTCTGGCCGCCCCCTTTTGCATATATGTCTCCGTCCTCCGAAAACCCTAGGCACGTGACTTTTTACGGAGTTCCGCCGCCGCTTCGAGGCGGAAACCTACAGAGAAGAAAAGGGCATCTCCGGCGGGCAGATTCCGCCGGGGAGATCACCTCCCGGAAGGGGAGATCGTCGCCATCGTCATCACCATCATCACGGGCATCATCGATATCATCATCAACATCATCCCCAACACCAGCACCATCTCCATCTTCATCCAAATCTCATCTTTCCATTGCAACTCGTGTTGTAACTTGTACTACCTATCCTCCCTACTCCATCGGTGTTGATTACTACTTTGTGGTGAATGCTATTGAGTTTTGTTGGAGAAATATTATTATGTCCAGATTGTTTATCACATATTTATCCCCTCTGATCATGATCTCTTTTATGTCTTGTGGGTAGTTACTTTAGTTCTTGAGGACATGGGGAAAGTCTTGTTGTTAGTAGTCATATGCTGTTGAAGTAATATGTGTTGTTTGATACTTAAGTTGTGTTGTCATTCTACTAGTGGTGTTGTGTGAGTCGAACACCCAACACTTCGCCTTATTAAGGACCTAGGGGAATACATTGTGTATAAAGAATGCTTATGGTGGGTTGCCGGAGTGACAGAAACCTGAACCCCAGTTCGCACGCTTTTGCATAAGGGAATAATGGATCCTCGATCGTATTGCTATGGTTAGGCTTTTGCCTTAAATTCTATCTTGTATTTGCAGATGCTTGCAAGGTGTTTAATCATAAGAGTGCATTCATCTTAGTCTAGAGAGTGCACTAGCATAGATCCACCCACCAACACTTATCAACACATAACATAGTATCGATATGGAATATGGCGAAAGCACATGACTACCTCTCCCGTGTGTCCTCAAGAACGCTTTATTCTTTATAAGTTCAGTTGCTAGGCCTCTCCTTTGCTAAGAAAGGATTGGGCCACTTGTTACTCTCAGTATCTTTTACATTACTTGCCTTTACATTCCTATTGCTTATATCGAGAAAACCCCTAAAAGTTATCTTTCAGTGCTTGCAGTAATTTCTTGCTCAGAATCGCTTATCAATACCTTCTGCTCCTCGTTGGGTTCGACACTCTTACTTATCGAAAACGCTGCAACAGATCCCTTACGGTTGAGGGTCATCACACCCCCAAGGACAAGTTCTTCGAGAAGGTCATCAACCCCTACCTTGCGGAGGTGCTGCACCACCCCAAAACCATGGAGTTGCATGAGGGGGTGCTGCACATCCGTGATGTGGAGGGGCCGAGAAGGACCGGAAGCGTGGAGACAAGACTCGAAGAAATGGAGCAACAAGTTTTCAAGTGCCAACGTATGGTGGAACGAGGTCTCGACGCCAACCGCATGATGATCTTGGAGTTTGCCAACAACCTCAAGATGGACTCAAGGATCTTCGGAGAGGCCATCTCCAATCTTCAAGAGAAGATCGATCACCTCTAAGCCCAGATCTATGACCTGCAAAAGCAAAACTGTGAGTATGAATATAGATTCAAGAACATGAGTGTGGCTGCAGATTTGAGTATCCCGGAGACTCAATCATCCTTCTATGATGGTGAGCCCATGCCCTGGAAGAACAACAGGCCTACATCAGCAACAACTCCATCATCACCAACCCCGAAGAAGGAGACATAATCATATGTGTATGGGCACTCCCCTTGGCAACTGCCAAGCTTGGGGGAGTGACCCCGGTATCGTATCACCATCACTCCTATCTTTACCGTTTTACTTAGTTCGATCCTTTTGGTAGTATCTTCATCTATTAGAATAAAGTTAGTATGATCTAGTTGTGAGTTTTCGCTTTGTGAGCTTTATCCTTTGTAATCAAGTCCGTGAGCTATATAATAAAGATTAGTGCTGACTCAAGGGCTTGATTTCCTCACTTGGGTCATGATAAAAAGAAAGAAAACAAAAAGAGTATCAAAAAGATCATATCGATCTTATGGGAAGTAATGACCTCACATACAAGAGTATGATAAATAAAAGTTGTTGGGAGGTGACAAACATAGTTTTGGTCATCGTTGCAATTAATCGGAAGTAATAAAAGAAGAGAGGCTTCACATACAAATATACTATCTTGGACATCTTTTATGATTGTGAGCACTCATTAAAGTATGACGTGCTAAAGAGTTGATGTTGGACAAGGAAGACAACATAATGGGTTATGTCTTCTTATATCCGAAATAAAGTATATTGTCATGGATCTTCCAACATGTTGAGCTTGCCTTTCTCCATCATGCTAGCCAAAATTCCTTGCACTAATAAGTAGAGATACTACTTGTGCTTCCATATATCCTTAAACCCAGTTTTGCCATGAGAGTCCACCATACCTACCTATGGATTGAGAAAGATCCTTCCAAGTAAGTTGTCATGGTGTAAATCCGCTAAAATATGTATGATTTATTAGTGTGGGAGAAATTAGCTTTATACGAGCTTGTGATATGGAAGTAATAAAAGCGACGGACTGCATAATAAAGGTCCTTATCACAAGTGGCAATATAAAGCAAAGTTCTTCTATGCTAAGACTTTGTGCATCCAACCATAAAAACACATGGCAACCTCTGCTTCCCTCTACGAAGGGCCTATCTTTTATTCTTGTCTTATAAGTGTCAAGGTGAGATCCACCTTTCCTTTTTCATTTTATCCTTTGGCAAGCACATTGTGTTGGAAAGATCCTGACATATATACCCACTTGGATGTAAGTTTTCATGATCTATTACTGTTGACATTACCCTTGAGGTAAAAGGTTGGGTGGCAACACCATAAGCCCCTATCTTTCTCTGTGTCCGATTAAAACTCCATAAACATAAGTATTGCGTGAGTGTGAGCAATTGTGAAAGACTATATGATAGTTGAGTATGTAGGCTTGCTGAAAAGCTCTTATATTGACTCTTTCCGATGTTACGATAAATTGCAATTGCTTCAATGACCGAGATCAAAGTTCGTTAGTTTCCAATGAAGTTTATGATGCATACTTGATATTGTGGATGAATTGTTACTTTGGCTTCAGAATCATATGACTATATTAATATAAGTTGCTGTTATAAGAATGATCATGATGCCCTCATGTCCGTATTCTATTTTTATCGACACCTCTATCTCTAAACATGTGGACATATTATTCGATATCGGCTTTCGCTTGAGGACAAGCGAGGTCTAAGCTTGGGGGAGTTGATACGTCCATTTTGCATCATGCTTACAAGTTGATATTTATTGCATTATGGGCTGTTCATACATGTTTTGTCACAATACTTATGTCTTTTCCCTCTTATTTTGCAAGGTTTACATGAAGAAGGGGGATGCCGGTAGCTGGAATTCTGGCTGGAAAAGGAGAAAACTCTGGAAACCTATTCTGCACATCTCCAAAAGCCCCGAAACTTCACATAACATTTTTTTGGAAAATATAAAAAATATCTGGCGAAAGGAATCCACGAGAGGGGCCACTGGCTGGCCTCGAGGGTGGGGGGCGCGCCCCCCTTCCCAGGGCGTGCCCCCTGCCTCGAGGGCCAGCCGGTGGGCCCCAGGTGCCCATCTTCTCCTATATGAAGCGTTTTGACCTGGAAAAAATTAGGAGGAGACATTCGGGACCAAACTCCGTCGTCTCGAGGCGGAACCGAGGCAGAAACCAATCTAGGGCTCCCGCAGAGCTGTTCTGCCGGGGATACTTCCCTCCGGGAGGGGGAAATCGTCACCGCCGTCATCACCAACAACTCTCCCATCTAGGGGAGAGCTATCTTCATCAACATCTTCACCAGCACCATCTCCTCTCAAACCCTAGTTCATCTCTTGTATCCATCTTTGTATCAAAACCTCAGATTGGTACCTGTGGGTTGCTAGTAGTGTTGATTACTCCGTGTAGTTGATGCTAGTTGGTTTATTTGGTGGAAGATCATATGTTCAGATCCATTATGCATATTGATACCCCTCTGATCATGAACCATATTATGTCTTGTGAGTAGTTACTTTCGTTCCCGAGGACATGGGAGAAGTCTTGTTATTAGTAGTCATGTGAATTTGGTCTTCGTTTGATATTTTGATGAGATGTATGTTGTCTCTCCTCTAGTGGTGTCATGTGAACGTCGATGACATGACAATTCACCATTATTTGGGCCTAGAGGAAGGCAATGGGAAGTAATAAGTAGATGATGGGTTGCTAGAGTGACAGAAGCTTAAACCCTAGTTTATGCGTTGCTTCGTAAGGGGCTGTTTTGGATCCATATGTTTCAGGCTATGGTTAGGTTTACCTTAATACTTATTTTGTAGTTGCGGATGCTTGCATTAGAGGTTAATCATAAGTGGGAGTCTTGTCCAAGTAAGGGCAGCACCCAAGGACCGGTCCACCCACATACCAAATTATCAAAGTACCAAACACGAATCAGACGATCGTGAAGAAAACTAGCTTGACGATAATTCCCATATGTCCTCGGGAGCGCTTTACCTTGCATAAGAGTTTGTCCAGGAATGTCCTTTGCTACAAAAAGGATTGGGCCACCTTGCTGCACCTTATTTACTTTTACCTTTTATTACTTGCTACCAATTATCCTATCACAAAACTATATGTTACCTATAATTTTAATGCTTGCAGAAAATACCTTACTGAAAACTGCCTATCATTTCCTTCTGCTCCTCGTTGGGTTCGACACTCTTACTTATCAAAAGGACTACGATAGATCCCATACACTTGTGGGTCATCAGCGGTGTACCGGGATGTGCAATGAATCAAGAGTGACATGTATGAAAAATTATGCATGGTGGCCTTGCCACAAATACGATGTCAACTACATGATCATGCATGACAATATGACAATATGATGCGTGTCATAAGAACGGAACGGTGGAAAGTTGCATGGCAATATATCTCGGAATGGCTATGGAAATGCCATGATAGGTAGGTATGGTGGCTGTTTTGAGGAATAATATGGTGGCTGTTTTGAGGAAGGATATATAGTGGGTGTATGGTACCAGTGAAAGTTGCGTGGTACAAGAGAGGCTAGCAATGGTGGAAGGGTGAGAGTGCGTATAATCCATGGACCCAACATTAGTAATAAGAACTCATATACTTATTGCAAAAATCTACGAGTCATCAAAACAAAGCAATCAACGCATGCTCCTAGGGGGAAGGTTGGTAGGAGTTAACCATCGTGCGCCCCCAACCTCCACACAAAGGTTGACACTTTACAAATACCTCATGCTCTAACTTCGTCACGTAGCGGTTCACCATACGTACATGCTACGGGAATCACTAACCTTAACACAAGTATTTATCAATTTCATAATAACTCCACTAGCATGACTCTAATATCACTATCCTCATATCTCAAAACATTTATCAAGCATCCAACTTCTCATCATATTCAATGCACTTAGTGTGAAAGTTTTTACTACATTGATATTGGACGTCTATCATGTGAAAACTAGTTTTATAGCCTAAACACATTACCATGCTGTTTTAATAGACTCTCAAATAGATATAAGTGAAGCATGAGAGTTCAACAATTTCTTCAAAATATTATCACCACCGTGCTCTAAAGGATATAAGTGAAGCACTAGAGCAAAAACTATTCAACTCAAAAGATATAAGTGAAGCACATAGAGTGTTCTGACAATTCCTAGGCCATATTTAACTCTCTCAAATAGGTGTGTCCAGCAAGGATAATTGTGTAAAACTAACAAGCAAAGACTCAAATTATACAAGACGCTCCAAGCAAAACACATATCATGTGGTGAATAAAAATATAGCTCCGAGTATAGTTACCGATGGATGAAGACGAAAGAGGGGATGCCTTCCCGGGGCATCCCCAAGCTTAGGCTTTTGGTTGTCCTGGAATTTTACCTTGGGGTTCCATGGGCATCCCCAAGCTTAGGCTCTTGCCACTCTTTGTTCCATAGTGCATCAAAGCAATACTCAAAACTTGAAAACTTCACAACACAAAACTTAGACAAAAAATCTCGTGAGCTCCGTTAGTATAAGAAAGCAAAACACTACTCAAAGGTACTGCAATGAATTCATTCTTTGTTTATATTGTTGTTAACCCTACTTTATTCCAACTTCTCTATGGTTCATACCTCCCAATATTACTCATAGATGCATTGTAATAAGCAGACAACACACGAAAAATAGAATCTGTCAAAAGCAGAACAGTCTGTAGTAATCTGCAGGTTTCGCATACTTCTGTAACTCCAAAAAATTCAAACTAAATTGGTAAACGTGAGGAATTTGTCTATTAATCATCTTCAAAAAGAATCAACTAAATAGCACGCGCCAGTAAAATTTTATGGCCATTCTAGCGAGCGCTAACGATTGTGTTTTTCACAGCAAGATCACATAAACTTCACACAAGTCTTCCCAAAGGTTCTACTTGGCACAAACACTAAACAAAAAAAAAACCACATCTAAACAGAAGCTAGATGCAATATTTATTCCCTAACAGCAGCAAAAAAATATAAAATTGGGTTGCCTCCCAACAAGCGCTATCGTTTTACGCCCCTAGCTGGGCACGATACATGATAGATCTAGGTATTGCCATCTTTGGAAGACAATTCTTTAATTAAGCACTTGTGATTCTTAGGCACTTCTTTATCCCTATTTATAATCAAACTCTTGGGCAAGAAATCAAGATATTCTAAAGTGTCAAAAGGGTCTCTTGCAAAAGTAAGAAAATTAGGGTGAACACTTATGGATTTGAGATCTGCAATTCCTTTACTAGATGTCTCACCCTTGTCTTTAGGGACATACATGAACTTGGATAATTTAGTGGTAGAAGTATTTGGAGTAGTTTTTATAGCAGAAAGAGCAGAACCCACATTAGTAATAATATCCTCAAGCTTATTGATTCTAGTAGAATCCTGATCTAGCTTTTCTTTAACTATGGGTTCCTTTTCCTTAAGATTTTTCAGAACAACTCCTACCTTGGATCCATATTGGGTGATTTCATTATGGATTTTTCTGTCCAAGTTTTCTACCAATTCTACCGAAGCATCTTTGTTTTCAATGATTTCTAACCTTTGCATAACATGCTCCAAAGTTAAAACGGTCCCATAAACCATAAGAGGTGGTGAGCCAAATAATTCAGTCAATGCATTATAAGAATCAAAAGTATGGCTACCCAAGAAATTCTCCCCGGCAACGGCACCAGAAATTCTTCTTGCTACTTCTCGAGCTTGCGTTGTATTCTCTCGAAGAGGAAAGGAAGATGCAGCACAGTAGCGTAAGTATTTCCCTCAGTTTTTGAGAACCAAGGTATCAATCCAGTAGGAGACCACGCGTGATTCCCTTGCACTTGCACAAACAAATAAGAACTTCGCAGCCAACGCGATAAGGGGATGTCAATCCCTTTACAGTCACTTACGAAAGTGAGATCTGATAGAGATGATAGTTTGATATTTTTGGTATTTTTTATTATAAGAACAAAAATTAAAAGCGGAAAAAGTAAAGTAGATGTTGATTGATTTGTTGAGAATAAACCCGGGGGCCATAGTGTTCTCTAGTGGCTTCTCTCATGATAGCGATATTCTACGGCGGGTAAACAAATTACTGTCAAGCAATTGATAGAAAAGCGAATAATTATGAGACTATCTAGGCATGATCATTATATATAGGCATCATGTCCGAGACAAGTAGACCGAAATGATTCTGCATCTACTACTATTACTCCACACATCGACCGCTATCCAGCATGCATCTAGTGTATTGAGTTCATAAGAACAGAGTAATGCCTTAAGCAAGATGACATGATGTAGAGGGATAAACTCAAGCAATATGATATAAACCCCATCTTTTTATCCTCGATGGCAACAATACAATACATGCCTTGCTGCCCCTACTATCACTGGGAAAGGACACCGCAAGATTGAACCCAAAGCCAAGCACTTCTCCCATTGCAAGAACTATAGATCTAGTAGGCCAAACCAAACCAATAATTCGAAGGGACTTGCAAGGATATGATAATCATACATAAATTTTTCAGAGAAGAACCAAATATTTCTCATAGATAATCTTGATCATAAACCCACAATTCATCAGATCTCGACAAACACACCGCAAAAAGAGATTACATCGAATAGATCTCCTCGAAGACCGAGGAGAACTTTGTATTGAGATCCAAAGAGAGAGAAGAAGCCATCTAGATACTAGCTATGGACCTGAAGGTCTATGGTCAACTACTCACAACTCATGGTGAGGCGTTGATGATGATGTAGAAGCACTCCGTGGTAGATCCCCCCGCCGGCGGAGCTCCGGAACAGGCCCCAAGATGGGATCTCATGGGAACAGAAGGTTACGGCGGTGGAACTAGGGTTTTCTTTGTTGCTCTGATGGTTTCGGTGTACGTAGGCTTATATGGGCCTTACGTGGGACCCATGAGGCAGGGGGGCGCCCCCTAGGGGGGCGCGCCCCCACCCTCGTGGGCACCACGTGGCCCCTACTCCATGGTTCTCAAGTCTCCCGTATGTGATTTTCTCCAAAATATCATAAATAATAGCATGGAACAACAAAATTATAGATACGTTGGAGACGTATCATGTAGGCGTACACGTAATGTCGATCCGGGCCGCTTCATCTCACAATACCACCGAATTAAAGTATGACATGTTGGTAAGCAGTATGACTATTATTGCCCACAACTCATTGTGTTCTACTCGTGCATATCATCTACGCATAAACCTGGCTCTGATGCCACTGTTGGGGAACGTAGTATTTCAAAAAAATTCCTACGATCATGCAAGATCTATCTACTAGATGCATAGCAACGAGAGGGGAGAGTGTGTCTATGTACCCTCGTAGACTGAAAGTGGAAGCGTCTAGTGACGCGTTGGATGTAGTCGAACGTCTTCGCGATCCAACCGATCCGAGCAGCGAACGTACAACACCTCCGCGTTCAGCACACGTTCAGCTCAATGACATCCCACGAGCTCTTGATCCAGTTGAGCTTCACGGGAGAGTTTTGTCAGCACGACGGCATGGTGACGGAGATGACGAAGCTACCGATGCAGGGCTTCGCCTAAGCACTGCAACGATATGACCAAGGTGTGTTTCTATGTAGTGGGGCACCGCAGACGGCTAATACAATGTGGCTTGTGTGTTCTAGGGTACCCCCTTCCCCTGTATATAAAGTACCAAGGGGGAGGACCGGTCGGCCCAAGGGGCGCGCCATAGAGGGAGTTTTCCCACTCCTAGTAGGAGTAGGAATTCCCCTTTCCTATTCCTACTAGGAGTAGGAAAGGAAGAAGAAGAGGAGAAGGAAGGAGAGGCGCGCCTCCCCCCACTCCTAGTCCAACTAGGATTCCCTTGGGGGGGCGCGGCCAGCCCTAGTGGGCTGCCTCTCTCTTTCCCTCATGGCCCACTATGGCCCAATACTCCCCCCGGGAGGGTTCCGGTAACCCCTCCGGCACTCTAGTTTTCACCGAAATCACCCGGAACACTTCTGGTGTCCTAATATAGCCGTCCAATATATCAATCTTTATGTCTCGGACATTCCAAGACTCCTTGTCATGTCCGAGATCTCATCCGGGACCCTGAACAACCTTAGGTACATCAAAACTCATAAACTCATAATACCGATCGTCATCGAACGTTAAGCGTGCGGACCCTATGGGTTCGAAAACTATGTAAACATGACCGAGACTCATATCCGGTCAATAACCAATAGCGGAACCTGGATGCTCATATTGGTTGCTACATATTCTACAAAGATCTTTATCGATCAAACCGCATAACAACATACGTTGTTCCCTTTCTCATCGGTATGTTACTTGCCCGAGATTCGATCGTCGGTATCACCATACCTAGTTAATCTTGTTACTGGCAAATCTCTTTACTCGTTCTGTAATACATCATCTCGTGACTAACTCATTAGTCATTTGCTTGCAAGGCTTATTATGATGTGTATTACCGAGAGGGCCCAGAGATACCTCTCCGACACTCGGAGTGAGAAATCCTATTCTTGATCTATGACAACACCACAAACACCTTTGGAGACACATGTAGAGCATCTTTATAATCACCCAGTTACGTTGTGACGTTTGATAGCACACAAGGTGTTCCTCCGGTATTCGGGAGTTGCATAATCTCATAGTCACTGGAACATGTATAAGTCATGAAGAAAGCAATAGCAGTAAAACTAAACGATCAAGTTGTTAAGCTAACGGATGGGTCTTGTGCATCACATCATTCTCCTAATGATGTGATCCCGTGGATCAAATGAGAACTCATGTCTATGTCTAGGAAACATAACCATCTTTAATCAATGAGCTAGTCTAGTAGAGGCATACTAGGGACACTTTGTTTTGTCTATGTATTCACACATGTACTAAGTTTCCGTTAATACAATTATAGCATGAATAATAAACATTTATCATGATATAAGGAAATATAAATAACAACTTTATTATTGCCTCTAGGGCATATTTCCTTCAGTTCTAGTATTCTCCATGTCATGCTTCAAACTACCTAGGGGTTTGTGTAAGCACTTAAACATGTTGATCAAGAAATTCTAGTGGGGAAGTAAGAAAGGCCACCGGAAACCCAGCTGGGTGTCATGGGAGTCAATGACCCAACCTTGCATGGGTAGTTTGGGTTTCAAAGACTTTGAGATGTTCAATCTTGCACTTTTGGCAAAGCAAGCTTGGCGAATCCTTCAATGTCCAGAGTCGCTTAGCGCCAGAATTTTTAAGAGCGTTTACTTTTCAGATTGCTCGATTCTTGATGCAGAGGCTGGTAGTCACCCAAGCCAAATTTGGAGGGCTGTTATTGATGGCCGTGATGTGCTAAAATAGGGTCTCATCAGAACTATAGGGAATGGAGAGAGCACCAATATCTGGTCGGACAATTGGCTACCCAGGGCGGAAGTGATGAGACCATTTGGTAGGTTATCCAATGATCCACCATAGAAAGTGTCTGAACTGATTGATCACACATCTGCTGTTTGGGACACTACAAAACTAGCAGAAGTTTGTCTCCCAATTGATATCCCTGTTTCTGAGAGTACCCTTGTGCACTTCCAAAATTCAAGATTCATGATCATGGTACTTCGAGAAAAATGGCAGATTTTTATTGAGGTCAGCCTACCGAATGATGGTTGATAAAAAGTTTAGAAGGGAGGCTTGGCTTGATGGGGCAGCAGGTTCTTCAAGCTCAGACCGCGATGCCAAGTCATGGAAAAGCTTATGGAAAATTTATTTACCGAGCAAGATCCGTATGTTCTTATGGATATTAGCAAAACACTCTTTACCCACTAAGGATGTCCGCGCTCACAGGAACATGGCGACGTCCAGAGTGTGCGGCTTATGTGGAGCATAGGATTCATGGAGGAACTCTATGCTGAAGTGGAATGTTATATGTCTAGATGTGCTTGGGTATTGGTTGATGGCGCGTTGGCAGAGCATCTATGTGAGACCACTGAACCAAGTGCAAAGTAGTGGATCTTCACCATGATTGACACATTATCCCATGAATCTTTCATCAGGCTGGTAGTAACAATGTGGGCAATATGGTGGGCTCGAAGGTAGGCTATACATGAACAAATCTACTAGAGTCCCTCAGCAACCCATGAGTTCATACAAAGATTCATGGCAGATTTGGAACTTCTTCCAAAGAGTCCGATAAAGAATCCGCCTGCGCCGAGGTCTGGTGTGCGGCGCCCAAGGGCACCACTTGCAGGATATGCTAAAATCCACGTGGACAGCCTTGAAGACATATAACCGTGGCGCCGTGGTGGCTGTGTGCAGAAGCTCTGACGGCAACTTCATGGGCAATTCGGCATTGGTGATATATGGAATAACTGATGTTGCAACTTTAGAATCTATTGCATATGCAGGGAAGGTCTAGCTCTTGCACAAGATTTATTACTGAATGATTTTGTCATAGCATCGGACTCCAAGCAAGCAGTGAATGATATCAAGACAACAAGCAACGGGAGTTATGGAGCAATCATAACAGAGATTAGGCAACTTCTATAATTTTTCAATTGTAATCTTACCTTTGAAGGTAGAGCTTCTAATAGCGATGCCGATAGGCTAGCCAAGTATGCACATTCTTTGGATCGGGGTAGGCACTTGTGGCTGTTGGAACCCCATGATCCTTTTTGTATCCTGCTTAATATGGTCTATGAGCAATAAAACTTGGTTAACCCCAAAAAAGCTTAATGCGAAAAATAGTCGCCGCGGGTGCCGGTTGACGGTGGATCCTATTTGACGATCGTGAGCATCCAAACGTCGGGGGCTTTGGTGAAGGCCCTCCGAGTTGGGCCGGCCCAGGTATGCATCGTTGTTTTTTCTGTTTCTTTTTATTTTCTGTTTTCCTTTGTTTTTCTATTATTTTCCTTTTACTTTGTTCTCTTTACAATTTTTTTCTATCATTAGAACAAAGATATGAATTCCAAAAAATATTTTATACAAAACTGTTCAATGTAAATTTAAATAGTGTTCAACGCATATCACAAAATTTTGAATGTGTATATATAAATTGTTCAGCACATAGTACAAAATGTTCAATTTGTATTTTAGAAATTTTTCAGTATATATATATATATATATATATATAT
>LR738710.1:881763186-881888896 GCA_902687465.1 Secale cereale
CCCCCCCCCCCCCCCCAAGCCTAGGATCTTTTGTGATGTTTTTCTTTTGTGATGGTATAGGTTGGGAAAAATAGGGAGTTTTTCCCCTTCATGAACACATATTTTGCCATTGTGTCAATTTCTTTCCCCGTGTAATCTTGGTTGGGGCCCAACTTTATAGCTATCCAATCAACAGAAGGAGCTGCAACGTAGAAATACTATAAGTTATACTAGTAAAAATGCCCGTGCGTTGCAACAGGAGATTTTTTTAAAATTCTAAATAAATTTATTATTGATGGTTCAAGACCATAGGTTGTGGCGGAGATAAAAGAACTCCAAGAGAATTTGAAGCATTTTCTCATTTAGCTTCATGAGCTTCGCCACGCGACCTTATAAATTTGAAGGATTTCCTCATTTAGTATGAGCTCAAACAAAATTTTGAGTTCACACGCATATTGTTACATATTCTACATACTTCTAAATGCTTAACCACCAAACAAACATACTCATTATCCAGAAGTAAACTCAACCAAATTACGGTGCAAAACATCAATTTTGTAATGTGTAAACGTTTGTGTTGAATGGAACATCCTTGTGATTTTCCCATGTCTCTGTCAGTTTTCATGCAGAACTTTCACCTTGTGTATCATCGCCACATGACTCTCCTCCACTCTTGCTTTGGCTCCATCTATTTATACCACTCCAGTTTATCGTCACATGACCGCCTTGTATAGCTCCAATAATCTAGAATTCACTATGTGTGAATTTGGGAGCTCACCGATGGAACAACGCGCTCTGTAGCTTCACTACAACACCTCATCAACCTCCATGATGGTGCCTCTGCTCCATGCCATTTAAAATGATTAGCCTCTCATTGTTCTATATAGCCATAACATACATTCCTTAGCCCTCCTTCCCAACCACGCCGATGGTGGCTGCCGTGTCCACCTGATCACAATGTGTTCTAACATGGTCAATCCGAAGACGCTGATCTCATCCACCACATGCCCTGCTCGTCCTGCTCCTATCCTTTATGTTGACGTCTTTTTTAAACGCATTTGTCTTGACATCTTGAGCCCGGCGCCATCGAGCTGGCTAGATTCCGAAGCACATCAACTCTTGGAGAGCCTTCAGAGGGATGCACTGTTTATACCATGCGCTAACATAGAGCAAAAACAAAACAGGTGCATTCAAACAGCTTCACATACCCAAATTCCTTTCCCTTTGTATAGAAGCTCACTGTGCACTAGTTGTACATGAAATCAATGGCAAACAAATAAAATACTTACATGACTTAGAATTACATGACAAACTCATCATATATAGAATCAAAGAAAGTTGAACTATCTTTGTCTCTGGGAATTAATAAAGAAAAAATAATGTATCACACCACAATAATACACTCGAGGCAAGTACTAACATCCTATCACAAATAAAAAAGGCAAGTACCAGCATTCTATCAAAAATAAAAAAGGCAAGTACCAGCACCTCCAGCAACATGCTTCTCTGTTTCTGCATGCCATGGCAGCTTGCTGCTGTTAATTTTGTCAGTTTATTTGAATTGATCTGTAAGTCACTTGCTGAAAAATAATTGCTCATGGTGCTTCATTTCATATGCTTAGCTGCTCGCACATTGCGGCTTCCAAAATGGACCATACTTATGGCGACATACCATCAGAATATGAAAGGGGGGGATCCATGTGCTTACTTTGCTGACAGAGTCCTACAATACCACCAGGCCACAACATCCAAGTAGTGCATTTTACTGTAGCCTATATAGCTGTCATATGTAGTTGTATTGTTGATCGAACAACATGCTTCTCTGTTTCTGCATGCCATGGCAGCTTGCTGCTGTTAATTTTGTCAGTTTATTTGAATTGATCTGAGCTAAGTCACTTGCTGAAAAATAATTGGTCATGGTGCCACCTTCATTTGATGAGGTACATTCTGATTCGTTATTTTTATTACTTTATGGATCCTTCTCTTCTCATTACAGTGCTAGACAATTTGATTATAAATTATCTTCTCTTTGATGGTCCAGGTTCAGAGTTCACTGCTATGAAAGAAGGAGACATAGATTTGCCTCGTGGAATTGCCAGTAGAATCGCAGAGAGAACAAATAAAAATCTACGACATGCAATACCGTATTTTGAAGCTACATGGAAAGCAAAGTAAGCACATGGATCCCTCCTTTCAAATTTTGATGGTATGTCGCCATAAATATGGTCCATTTTGGATGCCACAATGTGCCAGCAACCCAGCATAGAACTGGATGTGAAATTTGTTGTTGCGCTACCAAAATAAATCGTTCCACACCATGATTTGATTCTCCTTTGTTTTTAAGTGTTTGCAAGTTCCAAGTGCATGCTAGTATATTAATCATGAGAGCGGTTTTAAATTGCCTGCGATTTGGCCGCAATTGCTCGCGATTTTTCATGCAGTACAAAATCACAGGAGATTGCGGTAGATCGCGCTGACTTAGGCTACAGTTTCACTTCAAATTTGGCTATCGTTAAATCCTTTCTCTTGCAATTTTAAATTTTCAACTGATCTGTAGTGGTGCATGTTTCATCCTTGTTATCATTCTTGCTTACTGAGTGCTTGTTCATTCGTTTTTTAATTATATTGATGCTATTTTGCTTGTGTCAAAAGAATTAATATAATTTTTGTTTACCATATTGATAAACAACTCCCTTGACAAGCACTACTATACTATGCTACCCACTATGTTATTTACTTGTTTGGCTATTCAGTACGCGTGAGAGTCGTTTTTGGACTTCACAACAAGAGTAAAATTTATTGATTTAACTTCTATGCAGGTTGTATCTCGTTCGTGGGAAGATCAGAAATTAATTGAGCATGATGTGTCACCTTATTTCATTTTGTGTGTAAGCTCTACTCTACCTAATGGCTACCTGGTCTATGTGATCCCAAAAGCCCAGCCAAGATCATGCTTACATAGTCTATGTGATTTTTCAAGTGTGACAGCAAACGAGCCTCCTTTTGTGTTTTTTCAAGTTTGGGCAGAGTTATGAACCCTTCGCCATAGTCCTTGTCCCTAGATTGATGTAGGATCAAGATGATGGCATCAGGGTTCCCATAACCATGTTCGCCACATTTGAGCTCCTCAAGCACGCCCCCAAGAACGTAAGCTTCTCATATCTTTGGTCCCTTTAGTTGTTGTAATTTTGCCTTCAGTTTACAATGCCAGAAGAACACTAACCCTATCTAGCATCAAGTCCTTATTGTTATGGACACAAGAAAGTATTGGTATTTTCATACGTAGTATTTGAGCATTATTGTCTTGTGACACTGGCCAAGCATAAACTGATATAGCGACATCTTTCAGCAATTTCCCTTATAGTTCAAGTAGTGTGTTGGAACATTGTATTTTTTTTTAAAGCAACCGAATCACACACAAAAGGGGCAGATTTTCTGGCACATAGTCCACGATTTGTACAAATAACCACCTATAATTCTTAATTTAGTTGCTATTGCAAAAGACGGTTGCTTTCGAACCTTCCATCTCGAGAAACTATAAATAGTACGAATGTGCTTTTCCTTGACTCCCACATCAGGCTGTTGCTCTAATGTTTATTCCAGGTTGAGAATGGCAAGAAGACGCTTATTCTCCATTGTACAAAGACTAGCGTAGTTTTGAGCTCTGTGCTGTCAGATCTTTTTCACCTGACGCATGATCATCTGTGGAGTACGCCAGGAATTACGGCAACATCAGGCCATTTGAGAGTGGGGGTAAAACTTCTCTGGAGTTCTTCTCCCTTAAATCTTACTGCAGCCTTTTTATTGACATCTCCTATGAGTAGTTGGTGACAGCGAGGAATTGTTATCCACTTGAGAAAATAATGATTAAATCGATGATGCTCTCAAAAGTAAATGACTTTCTGAGCTGGATAGCGACTTTCTCAGCAACAATATAGAACTTATAAACCTTTCTCCATGTTTGTTATAATGATCTTTTCATTTTTCTTTTGTATATTAAACTTGAGAATATTATTCTGCTTTACTTCAACCATTACTTTTTTATGTGTTTGCAATACGACTATTGGTTCTCACTCAAAGTAGAGGTCCAACAAACTTTTTGGAGTCGAAAACTACAAATCCATCTATTCATAGAATGGAGCTGGTTGGAGTTGAGCCTACAATTGAGCGGGTAGTTCGGTGGCACCGACATCCAGCTGAAAGTTTAGAGGAGGGTTAGTAAATAAAATTTGTTCATGAGGAAATGTACCAGTAAAACATTGAGTCAGAGTGCAAGTCAAATGCTCTTAACAAAAAAAAATTGTCGCTTTTCTTTAATTAAAATCCTTATTATTTTTAGTTGGTATTGATATACAAAAGAAAACAATGTGGCTTTTTTTGCCCTCTCATTGACCATTGTATTTTTGAGTCATATCAGTCTATGTAAAAGAATTCAGTACCTTAATGTTTTCTATATTTGGAAATGTCTAAAGGTGTGGTGTTTCATATAATTGTTCGCTATGCTGCCTATGCCTTTCCCCGTAGCCTTAGTATGGTCATCTTTTTCTCTTTCATATCATTCATCTTAAATTAAAAAAATTTGAATCATTGCATTGTGCTCCAATTTATCATTATTATTTGATTTATTTATAGGCAATAGTTCTTCTAGAGAAAAAAAATCATGTAACAAGCTAAAATAGAGTCCTCTCTGTGGCAGTTGGGAACATGTCACATGACTACTAGCCGCCATTATTTGCAAATTCTATTAGTTGACAATATTGATATGTATCTTTGACATCATTCATTTTGAACCACTGTTGGCTTTCTGGGAACGGGGATACCCAGACTTGCCTGCCTGCGGCCCAGAGCGTGGCTCGTCCAGCGGCCTGGTACGGCCCAACCTCATCAACAACCACTCAAGACCCTCGCGATGGGCTGAGCCTCGTGAGGCGGTGTAACACCCCAAAATTTTTGACCTTAATTTATAAATAATTTTTTTTACCAGGAGTTTAAACCTTTCATTCTCTGGGTTTTTCTTTGATTTCATAACCACTTTTTCTTTTGAATTTATGGAGTTTTTGCCCTAGTGAAAACTTTTCAGATATGTTATTTGGACTTAATTGCCCTACCCAAGAAAAACAATTTTTCTACCAGTGGGTTCATTTGCATTATTATTTTCTCCCTAAGCTTTATCAATTAAAGTGATTATTCATCAGTTTTAAAGCTCTGTTTGCACTACAACCCTTTGATAGATTTATTCAAAAATTCCACCAAAAATTGGAGATGTCATGTGAAGTCCCTACATCACTTTTATGCAAAAATGCTTTGGTGTTCTTTGAGAAAGTTGAGCAAAACATCCTCCCGTGCTCTCTGGTCCAGATTGGCACTTTCTACTATAGCCCTATGGTAGCTTGCTCCTTTAACCATGAAATTTTCTCCTACTTGTAGTCCTTCCCACAAAACCCTTAAGTCCAGGAGATTGGAGCATTTGGAACATTGTTGGTCCATGCAATAATGCCTCCTAGCTTCTGTCCAGAACTGACTTTCTCAAAAACTTACCCTTGCAATTTTCTAGTTTTGCCCAACTAACCTTGTCTACATCTCCTACACCTAAAGAGGCATTGGTCTGGAGAGTTGGACCACCCCAAGAGATGCCTAGATGCCTCTGGCATTTCATCAAACAGGTTAGGAGCATGATCAGTTTTGGCACACTTTTAAACTTACATTAGGAAGTTACTCCTATGGCCTAACCAGCATGTCTCTTAGCACTAACCTAGCCTATAACTCCATCCTGTTAAACCCCATATGGATTGGAGCCTCCTGGCAGGCTCTGGCATTTTGTCGAGCACCTAGTGTGCGTGCTCTGGGCGCGCCCAGAGCGCAGGTTTTGCACGCGCGCGCACCGAGCCGCCGCGTCCTGCCCCCTTGGCCTTCGCTCATCCGCAGGGCCACACCTCGCTCACGTCCACTCGCCAGAAGCCTCCAAGACTCTCTGGCGCCCTACAGCGCCGCCATCAGAACCCTGTGGCGGCACGCCGGCGGCCACAGTGAGCCTCTGCCATGGACGGCGCCGCCCAAGCAACCCCAGCGCGCCAGCTGCCCCTGGAACAGTATGTCCTCATCCACTCGACCTGCCGGACCGCGCCAGCCATCGCCACGTGCCCCCTTGCTACAGAACGTCGGTTCGCCGTGCTTATCTCCGGCCGCCGCGGAACCGACCTCGAGCACCATATAAAGGAGGCCCCCGAGCCCGTCCGAGCACTCAGGCGACCACACACCACCTCCCTGCAGCCATCGTGGTCAGTAATTGATAGGGGAAGAACTATCTTCCTCGTCACCGGCCAGTTCGGCCGCCGCCGCATCCCAGCTCCGTCCGCAGCATACAGGCCCTCCCTCGCTCATCCAGCACCACCGTCGGATTCCCCTTGCTCGTGCGGAGCTGCCCATGCTCTCAAACGTGACCAGAAACCACCGTAGCCGAGACCCCCAATTTCACCCGAGGCCACCTCCGCCGCGGAGCTCACCGCCGACGACTCCCTCCACCCCCGCCAACCTGGAGACTACCGGGAGGACCGCCCCATTCTTGCAGATCCATCCCCGCCCTCGGAATCCCTCAAGGAGCCGTGACTCGTCGACGACGATCGCCGGAGCCCCGCCCCGCTCGAAAAAGAGGAGGAAGAAGGCGCGGTGGCTGGTCAAACCTGACCAGTGGGCCCAAGGGACCCACTATCAGTGACCCCGCACCGGCCCGCGCTGGTTTAAGTGAAAGCGCAAAATCCCGAACTACGTTTCCCCGTCTCGAAAGCGTATTCTCCGCGAATCGTTTTCTTTTCTGGTTCTTATTTAAAAAACAGAACTTTGACTAGCTACAACTTTTTAAATACAAGTCCAAATGACTTGATTCTTTTTCTGTTGTCCCTCAAATTTGGTCTAGTTTATTTTCATATTTATTTGAAAATTTTCCAAACAACTTTTTTTGTGTTGTTTGGAAGCTATGTGTTAATTTCATATTCTCTCAAATAGGATTTTGAAGAGGGAGAAAACTTTCAAAAGTTTTGGAATGCACTTTACCTCTCCACTACTTGAAGGCAAGCATTTTTGAACCCTGGTCCTATACTTGTGAGTGTTGTGGATACGATTACAACATCACCTCGTTATGGATGCATTCATTTTTCATATATGATGATATGATCATACTCATGAGTGCATGATGTAGTCCCCTTGCTGTGGGAATTAATATACATGACGATGATCCCCTCGTATGCCTTTCATGCCTAACGGAAGAAAGTCGTGAAAGTCGATGTCTTGTGTAGACACGAGCTTATCACTAGTCCCTCGTCGGGACGGTGGAGTCCGATATGGCATGGTGAGGCATGACGGACAGTGATTCCGACGGTTGATTGGTTATACAAGTGATGCTTGAACCTCCTAAGTCGATCGTAGATCGAGTCTTGTTCTAGTAACCCCATACTTGGTTCGTGCTAGCACTTGTCCCTGCCACCGGTAGGGTACGGTTCAGTAGATTGTCGACCCCTGTTCTAGCACACATCGTACAGAGAGGCTATGGTGGAAGATACCGGCTGCATCCGGTAGGCATGCCACCTGGTCCGGGGGCATGGGTGTTTTCGGTTGGAGCCGAAGGGGGTAGCTTCCCCAGTTTGCGCGAGTTATAAATTTTGTGATCCCATGCTAGTCGAGGTTGCAGCCTCCCCACTTAAAGTTTGGCTTAACGGTTGTCGTGGGTGATTCCAGACACCGGTAAGTTAAGCTGGTGTGTGCAGTCAGGTGTGTCTTCAAATTAAAAGACCGTAGACGGAATTAGTCCCGATGGACTAAAGGAATCCGTTATTCGTGGGTAAAGAGTACACCCTATGCAGAGAATAAATCTATTCGAATAGCCGTGTCCCTGGGTTAGGACTACAGTCTGGGACGGGTCAAGTGTCGGTCTTAATGTCGGTCTTCAAAGGAGAAACTACTAAAACATAACATGGGTCATAACCTGTGACCTATGATGACTGTTACTATAATTATTATTTTGGACTAACCCTTTATATTATTTGAGTTATTGATTATCCCTGGGATGGTTCTACCTCCTGGATATTCACTGTCTTTTCTTTTATTTATAAGCCCTTTATGTGGTGTCGCTCAGACACCCGACTGTGGCATACTTGTTATTTATGTCGCTCAGACGCCCGACTGTGGCATACTTGTTATTTATTTCTCCTTATGAGCCCTTTACGTGGTGTCGCTCAGACGCCCGACTGTGGCATACTTGTTATTTATTTCTCCTTATAAGCCATTTATGTGGTGTCCCTTAGACGCCCGACTGTGGCATACTTGTTATTTATTTCTCCTTATGAGCCCTTTACGTGCTGTCGCTCAGACGTCCGACTGTGGCATACTTGTTATTTATTTCTCCTTATAAGCCCTTTATGTGGTGTCGCTCAGACGCCCGACTGTGGCATATTTGTTATTTATTTCTCCTTATGAGCCCTTTACGTGGTATCGCTCAAACGCCCGACTGTGGCAATGCTTTAATCTTTATTTTCACTTCCTGATTGCATATTCATATTTATATAAACAACCGGCTTGCATCATAGCTTATCTTTTCGTAACTAACAATGTTATCACCCAATATTTCCGAGTATGATTATCTTCTGTTATATTGCACCTGTGTTCATAATGTTTGCGAGTACATTCAAAGTACTCACTGGCTTGTCCCTGGCTATTGTCTTGGCCAGATATCTTGCATGGAGAGGAGCGTTGTGACGACCACCCCGGAACCTACGCAAGGTGACAGCAGCCTCGCGAAGATAGGAGTTAGCCTGGTCAGCTGTTCTCGTGGGAAATTGAGTCCCACAGACACCGACGTGTCATAAACCACTTCCGCCATCAGCCACTAGAAACCTTGTGTTGTACTCTTAGGACAGGATGGTCTTGTACTACATATTCTGTATGGTTGCTTGGAATTTCTGTATCAAGTGGTGCCTCATCAACTAACAGTAATCCTGGGGCTGGTGAGCACCAGGGCCATTTTTGGGATTTAGCACCCCGAAAACCCGGTCCTGACAGGCGGATGACGCAAGACCTCCCCTGGGGCGGCCTCACTAGGCTAGCTCCCGACGAGCAGATATATCAAGGCAAGGGGCACCTTGCGAGGTTCCCATGACGTGAGCCATGATGACTAAGGCCAGGCGGGCGCCAGCGGGCGCAGGGTGCTAGTTTCCCCTTTGATGCTAAAGGGGCAGGCGCAGACGAAGAGTCCCGAGGCATTAGACAAAGGTTACCATATCGGTGCATCAAGACCAAGACCAGCAGGACAACCGAGCGGAGGTCATCGCGGAGCCCATGGTGGCGTCACCACCAGAGCCTTTGGCAGGCGAAGACTGCCTTTTGTCAGGATAGCTTATACTAGCTGCCCCCTTAAAAATTGGCCGTTGTGGGATCCCTTCCCGCTCAATATTTGGGAAGAGGACCCGGACCTCTATAACTAGGACTAGCCACCACTATATGGGGCATCTGATATGGAGCCAACCCAAACAAAGTACGAGGGATAGGATCATGAAGATCACCCTCACTGTCTCCAAGCACAAGAACACCTCTCCTTAGGAGGTTGTTTTTCCCATGTACTAGTTCTTCCTTAGCCTACAAGGCAATCCACCACACTACACTGGGTATTACACCACAACGCTGGCCCGAACCAGTATAAACCCTTGCGTCCTTTGTTCTTCGGGTTCGACGAGCTAGGCCTAGGAATCGGTGCTAGAGCGAACTAGGACGGAAGGAGAGATCTTCGTGCTCACCCCAGTGTTCGAACCTCAAGGGTTTTGTCGGAACCCAAGATCCAACATTTGGTGTGCCAGGTAGGGGTGTGCCGAAGCTTCCCTTCCGTCGATCCGCGCTCCGTCATCTCACCGGTTCCATGGCCGACGCTCGCAGAGCCCGTGCTGAGCGGCGGGCCGCCCTTGCCGCCCGCGTTGCTCAGACAGCTCCCGCCGGTGGACCTCCTTGCCGTTCTCCAACGCCTACTGCCAACTCCGCCAGCGGCCCGGCGTGGCACGAGCAGCAGGCCTCGTCTCAGCACCCCTCCGTGCAACGAGACGGACGCACAGTGACCCCATCACTGACCCCGGCGGGCTCGTCATCTCACGCTCACCGCGGACCCGCTGACGCACAGGCTGCGTTGCTCATGGCACGTGAGCTCCTGCACTACCGCCCCGTCAACGACTTATACGAAGAATGGCTCGACCACATCGCCGAGCTCGTCAGCGCCGCTGGGGGATCTCCTGCACCGCCCCTCTCACTGCCTCGCCCACCTCCCCATGCGGGCGACGTGGCCCATGATGCGCCTCTGCCACCTCCACATCAAGGCTTCGTCCACGACCCGAGGCACGTGGCCCCACGGCGCGAGCCCCCGCGCGCGGAGCCAGTGCAAGAAGAAGGAAGCTGCCAAGAGATCTAGCGGCACCGAGGAGGAGCGCTAGCGCTCCCTCCACCGCCGCGTCGGGACCGTGCACCCCCTGCCGTGGTGGTGCGCGAGGACCAAGACCAAGCTCCACCTCCACGACAAACACCGGTGTCGACAGCAGGCTGCAAGGCCCTCGCCCTCGAGCTGCGCAACGTCAACTGGCCGTTGAAGTTCAAGCCCGACTTGCCTCCATGCTACAACGGCACCCCCGACACTGCTGAATTCCTGCAGCTCTATGAGCTGAGCATCGAAGAATCTGGCGGCAACGAGAAGATCATGGTGAACTGGTTCCCCATGGCTCTCAAGGACAGCGCGCGCTCGTCGCTCTTGAACCTGCCCGCGGAATCGATCTCCACCTGGGGTGAGATGCGCGAGCGGTCCATTGCCAGCTTCCATGGCAGCCGAGACCTCCCCCCGGGCACGGGTGACCTGCAGCGCATCAAGCAACAACCAGGAGAAACCCTGCAGAAATTCATCTAGCGCTTCAACAGTGTCCGCGTCAAGATCCCCAAGGTCATGGACGAGGCCATCATTTTAGCGTTCTCATATGGCATCCGTGACGTCAAGATGAAGGAGGATCTCGCCATCCATGAAGACATGTGCCCGACCCTGGAACTGTTCAACCTTGCGACCAAGTGCGCCAGAGCTGAGGAGGGGCACCTCTACCTCGTCGAGCTCCCCGCTGCTGACCCTGAAGACAAGAAGGCCAAGAGCAAGGACGTGAAGCGCAAGGGAGTGGTAGTGCTCGCGGCTGAGCCAGAGATGAAACGTGGCCGCGACTACCCAGAGTCATCCAAGAACAGCCGTCTGTTTTGTACCTTCCACAACGTGCATAGCCATAACACCCATGACTGCCAAGAGCTCAGGGCCCTCCGCGAAGGGGGCATCAGCTAACACCCCGAGCGCAGCAACCGTGGCTACGGCCGTGGAGGAAGTCGGACCGGGGGACGCTGGGACGACCGTTTCCCCCGCCAGGAGTGGCGTGATTAGCCTCGGGAGGACCGTTGGCATGATCAGCCTCGTGAGGATGCCTGGAGGGACCCGCCTCATGAGGGTGCCTGGAGGTCAGGGTGGACACGGTCCGAGCCGGTCCGGTCCCGGTCCGAGCCGGCGTTTGGACTGGCCGCCGGCGGTCCGGTCCGGACCGGACCGAGCAGCGTGGCGGGCCTGTTTTTAGGGACCGGACCGGCGGCGGTGAAGCCCGGGCCGGACCGAGAGGACCGGCGGTCTTGTTTCCATGGTGGTCATGGCGAGGCGGTGGTGATCAGATTGTCGGCAAGAGGATGGGTGTTGTGACAGAAACAATGAACAAAGACAGCAGCGAGGTGGATACGTGCGTGGGTGCTGTGGCGAGGTGGGCGACATGCACGAGCGCCGGCGGCGAGGTGGGCGATGTGCCATGGGAAGTGCGCTCTGCGTCGCGGCGGTTAGCCTTGAACATTCGTTAGAAGTTTTTTTCCTTGCATGCCACTAATGTGGGACATGCATGAGCCCACGATTTTCTGTCTGCGGGCCTTGCCATAATTAGAGGATCAAACCAGACGTGAAGTTAAATGTCAAGACGCCGCGATTTGCGGATCAAGCCTTATTTCTCTCGTACTTTCGTATTTCTTGTTCGGACTGAATAAAAGTGCAGAAAGTTAACACACGAACAGGACTGAATACAGTCATATTCAGTTATGGAGGTGCACATTTATACAAGATATATACATGTAGGTGCCGCCACTAACCCAACTAACTCCCGAGCTAACCTCCACTAATCCTGTACACGCGATAATGACGCACACAACTAGGCAAGGTTTACAGAGAGAGCAACGGATAGACCAGAACATACGCTTCACCAAAAGGAAAACGGTAGTGTAGGATCAAGGCACGTGATTATAGGCAGAGCGTTTCTCCCACGATTTGTGCCTTCCAAAAAATACTTTCCTGATTTGTTGGACGCGAAGATCACGGCCGATCGAGCTTTTTTCCCCAGTTGATGGCCTGCGTGCGTGCTATGCTGAAACGGCTGCCATGGCAAGGGTCGAGAACGCGAAATCGTCCGCAGTGCACACACGACAGTGACGGCGACCGGCGGCGAGAAGCTATGGCACATGGCGAGGAGAGGGAGGAAAGAGTGAGGAAGCTTGGGGACATGGTGGTTCACGTTCACCCGGGGTCTGCCGCTGGCCGCGATGACGACGAATAACGGCGGCGCTGCCATTTTTTCCCTCGGTCCTCTCGGTCGGACCGGTTAAAGACCGGACCGGACCGACAAATTTTCGGGCCGTATTTGGCAGACCGGACCGACCCTTTTCTCTAGCGGGCCAGGACCGAGCGGGCCAAGACCGAGCGAGCCACGAGCGGGCCGAAAAGCCCGCTCGTTACGTCCAGCCCTACCTGGAGGGACCAGCCTCGCGAGGAACGTCCCCAGGGCAAGGCCGGCCTCCCTCATGTGTACTACACAACCTTCTTCTTGTAGACATTATTGGGACTCCAAGTGCAGAGGTTTGTAGGATAGTAGCAAATTTCTCTCAAGTGGATGACCTAAGGTTTATCAATCCATGGGAGGCGTAGTATGAAGATGGTCTATCTCAAACAAGCCTGCAACCAAATAACAAAGAGTCTCTTGTGTCCCCAACACACCCAATACAATGGTAAATTCTATAGGTGCACTAGTTCGGCGAAGAGATGGTGATACAAGTGCAATGTGGATGGTAGATATAGGTTTTTGTAATCTGAAAATATAAAAACAGCAAGGTAGCAAGTGATAAAAGCGAGCATAAACAGTGTTGCAATGATAGGAAAGAAGGCCTAGGGTTCATACTTTCACTAGTTCAAGTTCTCTCGACAATAATAACATAACTAGATCATATAACTGTCCCTCAACATGCAACAATGAGTCACTCCAAAGTCACTAATAGCGGAGAACAAACGAAGAGATTATGGTAGGGTACGAAACCACCTCAAAGTTATTCTTTCTGATCGATCTATTCAAGGGTCTGTAGTAAAATAACACGAAGCTATTCTTTCCGTTCGATCTATCATAGAGTTCGTACTAGAATAACACCTTAAGATACAAATCAACCAAAACCCTAATGTCACCTAGATACTCCATTGTCACCTCAAGTATCCATGGGCATGATTATACGATATGCATCACACAATCTCAGATTCATCTATTCAACCAACACAAAGTACTTCAAAGAGTGCCACAAAGTTTCTAATGGAGAGTCAAGACGAAAACGTGTGCCAACCCCTATGCATAGATTCCCAAGGTCATGGAACCCGCAAGTTGATCACCAAAACATACATCAAGTGAATCAATAGAATACCCCATTGTCACCACAGGTATCCCACGCAAGACATACATCAAGTGTTCTCAAATCCTTAAAGACTCAATCCAATAAGATAACTTCAAAGGGAAAACTCAATCCATTACAAGAGAGTAGAGAGGGAGAAGCATCATAAGATCCAACTATAATAGCAAAGCTCGCGATACATCAAGATCGTGCCATCTCAAGAACACGAGAGAGAGAGAGAGAGAGAGAGAGAGAGAGAGAGAGAGAGAGAGAGAGATCAAACACATAGCTACTGATACATACCCTCAGCCCCGAGGGTGGACTACTCCCTCCTCGTCATGGAGAGCGCCGGGATGATGAAGATAGCCACCGGAGAGGGATTCCTCCTCTGGCAAGGTGCCGGAAGATGTCTAGATTGGTTTTCGGTGGCAACAGAGGCATTCGGCGACGGAACTCCCGATCTAGGTTATTTTCCGGAGGTTTCAGTATTTATAGGAATTTTTGGCATAGGTCTCACGTCAGGGGGGGTCTCTGGGCTGTCCACGAGATAGGGGGATGCCACCACTTGGGGTGGGCGCGCCCCCACCCTCGTGGGCAGCCCGTGACTCTCCTGGCCCAACTCTTTTACTTCGGGGGCTTCTTTTGGTCCAGAAAAAATCATCAAAAATTGGCTCGTCAATTGGACTCCGTTTGGTATTCCTTTTCTGTAAAACTCAAAAACAAGGAAAAAACCAGAAACTAGCACTGGGCTCTAGGTTAATAGGTTAGTCCCAAAAATCATATAAAAGTGTATAATAAAGCCATTAAAACATCCTAGAAGGATAATATAATAGCATGGAACAATAAAAAATTATAGATACGTTGGAGACGTATCTTGTTGGGGAACGTAGTATTTTCAAAATTTTCCTACGATCACGCAAGATCTATCTACTAGATGCATAGCAACGAGAGGCGAGAGTGTGTCTACGTACCCTCGTAGACTGAAAGCGGAAGCGTTTATCAACGCGGTTGATGTAGTCGTGCACCTTCACGATCCTTCCCGATCTAGTACCGAACGTACGGCACCTCCGCGTTCAGCACACGTTCAGCTCGATGACGTCCTCGCCTTCTTGATCCAGCAAGACGGGCGAAGTAGTAGATGAGTTCCGACAGCACGACGGCGTGGTGACGGTTGTTGATGAAGAACAATCTCTGCAGGGCTTCGCCAAGCACTACAGAAACTAGACGGAGGATAAACTAGAGGGTCGGGGTTGCCGGCACATGGCTTGGTGTATCTTGATGTGTCTTGGGTGCTAGCCCTACCCCTCTATTTATATGTTGAGCCTTGGGGTCGAAACTTGGAGTAAAAGCCTTCACAAAGTCGGTTTCACCCAAAAGGCAAGAGTCCTTCTCGGACTCCAGGGCCAGACGCCAGGGTTCCCGGCGTCTGGACCCAGACGCCAGGGACCGTGGCGTCTGGCCCCGGGACTCCGCAAAACTTCCTTTTGCGCCTTCCAAAAACCTTGTGTGCTTTCCCTTTTGGCCCAAATAAAGTGTTCTCGTACCCAAACACTTCGGGAAACATCCGAAACCTCTTTCGGTGAATTCCGGAACCCTTCCGGAGGTCAAACACAATTATCCCATATATTAATCTTTATCTCCGGACCATTCCGGAGTTCCTCGTCATGTCCGTGATCACATCCGGGACTCCGGATAACATTCGGTCACCAACATACATAACTCATTAAATACTATATCGTCAACGAACGTTTAACCATGCGGACCCTACGGGTTCGAGAACTATGTAGACATGACCGAGACATCTCTCCGGTCAATAACCAATAGCGGAACCTGGATGCCCATATTGGCTCCTACATATTCTACGAAGATCTTTATCGGTCGAACAGCATAACAACATACGTTGTTCCTTTTGTCATCGGTATGTTACTTGCCCGAGATTCGATCGTCGGTATCTCTATACCTAGTTCAATCTCGTTACTGGCAAGTCTCTTTACTCGTTCCGTAACACATCATCTCGTGACTAACTCATTAGTCTTTTGCTTGCAAGGCTTATTATGATGTGTGTTACCGAGAGGGCCCAGAGATACCTCTCCGACACTCGGAGTGACAAATCCTAATCTTGATCTATGCCAACACCACGAATACTTTCGGAGACACCTGTAGAGCATCTTTATGATCACCCAGTTACGTTGTGACGTTTGATAGCACACAAGGTGATCCTACGGTATTCGGGAGTTGCATAATCTCATAGTCATAGGAACATGTATAAGTCATGAAGAAAGCAATAGCAGTAAAACTAAACGATCATAGTGCTATGCTAACGGATGGGTCTTGTCCATCACATCATTCTCCTAATGATGTGATCCCGTTGATCAAATGACAACTCATGTCTATGGTTAGGAAACATAACCATCTTTGATCAATGAGCTAGTCTAGTAGAGGCATACTAGGGACACTCTGTTTTGTCTATGTATTCACACATGTACTAAGTTTCCGGTTAATACAATTCTAGCATGAATAATAAACATTTATCATGATATAAGGAAATACAAATAACATTATTATTATTGCCTCTAGGGCATATTTCCTTCAGTCTCCCACTTGAACTAGAGTCAATAATCTAGCTCACATCGCCATGTGATTTAATACCGATATTTCACATCGTTATGTGAATAACACCCATAGTTCACATCGCCATGTGATCAACACTCAAAAGGGTTTACTAGAGTCAATAATCTAGTTCACATCGCTATGTGATTAATACCCAAGAGTAATAAGGTGTGATTATGTTTTGCTTGTGAGAGAAGTTTAGTCAACGGGTCTGTCACATTCAGATCCATATGTATTTTGCAAATTTCTATGTCTACAATGCTCTGCACAGAGCTACTCTAGCTAATTGCTCCCACTTTCAATACGCATCCAGATTGATACTTAGAGTCATCTGGATTTAGTGTCAAAGCTTGCATCGGTGTAACCCTTTACGACGAACACTTTATCACCTCCATAATCGAGAAACATTTCCTTAGTCATCCAGTTACTAAGGATAATTTTGACCGCTGTACAGTGATCTATTCCTGGATCACTATTGTACCCCCTTGACAAACTCATGGCAAGGTACACAACATGTTTGGTACACAGCATGGCATACTTCATAGAACCTATGGCTGAGGCATAGGGAATGACTTTCATTCTTTCTATATTTTTCTGCAGTGGTCGGGCATTGAGTCTCACTCAACTTCATACCTTGTAATACAGGCAAGAACCCTTTCTTTGACTGATCCATTTTGAACTTCTTCAAAATCTTATCAAGGTATGTGCTTTGTGAAAGTCCAATTAAGCGTCTTGATCTATCTCTATAGATCTTGATGCCTAATATATAAGCAGCTTCACCGAGGTCTTTCATTGAAAAACTCTTATTCAAGTATCCTTTTATGCTATCCAGAAATTCTATATCATTTCCAATCAACAATATGTCATCTACATATAATATTAGAAATGCTACAGAGCTCCCACTCACTTTCTTGTAAATACAGGCTTCTCCAAAAGTCTGTATAAAACCATATGCTTTGATCACCTCATCAAAGCGTATATTCCAACTCCGAGATGCTTGCACCAGTCCATAGATGGATCGCTGGAGTTTGCATACTTTGTTAGCACCTTTTGGATCGACAAAACCTTCTGGTTGCATCATATACAACTCTTCTTTGAGATATCCATTCAGGAATGCAGTTTTGACATCCATTTGCCAGATTTCATAATCATAAAATGCGGCAATTGCTAACATGATTCGGACAGACTTAAGCATCGCTACAGGTGATAAAGTCTCATTGTAGTCAACTCTTTGAACTTGTCGAAAACCTTTTTGCAAAAAGTCGAGCTTTGTAAACAGTAACATTAACGTCTGCGTCGGTCTTCCTCTTGAAGAACCATTTATTTTCGATGGCCTGCCGATCATCGGGCAAGTCAACCAAAGTCCACACTTTGTTCTCATACATGGATCCCATCTCAGATTTCATGGCTTCAAGCCATTTTGCGGAATCTGGGCTCATCATCGCTTCCTCATAGTTCGTAGGTTCATCATGGTCTAGTAACATGATTTCCAGAACTGGGTTGCCGTACCACTCTGGTGCGGAACGTACTCTGGTTGATCTACGACGTTCAGTAGAAACTTGATCCGAAGTTTTATGATCATCATCATTAACTTCCTCACTGATTGGTGTAGGAATCACTGGAACAATTTTCTGTGATGTACTACTTTCCAATTCAGGAGAAGGTACAATTACATCATCAAGTTCTACTTTCCTCCCACTCACTTCTTTCGAGAGAAGCTCCTTCTCTAGAAAGGATCCATTCTTAGCAACGAATATCTTGCCTTTGGATCTGTGATAGAAGGTGTACCCAACAGTCTCCTTTGGGTATCCTATGAAGACACATTTCTCCGACTTGGGTTCGAGCTTATCAGGTTGAAGCTTTTTCACATAAGCATCGCAGCCCCAAACTTTAAGAAACAATAACTTTGGTTTCTTGCCAAACCACAGTTCTTAAGGCGTTGTCTCAACGGATTCAGATGATGCCCTTATTTAACGTGAATGTAGCTATCTCTAATGCATAACCCCAAAAGTGATAGTGGTAGATCGGTAAGAGACATCATCGATCGCACTATATCTAATAAAGTACGGTTATGACGTTCGGACACACCATTACACTGTGGTGTTCCAGGTGGCGTGAGTAGTGAAACTATTTCACATTGTTTTATTGAAGACCAAACTCGTAACTCAAATATTCTCCTCCATGATCAGATCGTAGAAACTTTATTTTCTTGTTACGATGATTCTCTACTTCACTCTGAAATTTTTTGAACTTTTCAAATGTTTCAGACTTGTGCTTCATTAAGTAGATATACCCATATCTGCTCAAATCATCAGTGAAGGTCAGAAAATAACGATACCCTCCACGAGCTTCAACACTCATTGGCCCACATACATCAGTATGTATGATTTCAAACAAATCTGTTGCTCGCTCCATAGTTCCGGAGAACGGAGTTTTAGTCATCTTGCCCATGAGGCATGGTTCGCAAGCACCAAGTGATTCATAATCAAGTGATTCCAAAAGTCCATCATTATGGAGTTTCTTCATGCGTTTTACACCAATATGACCTAAACGGCAGTGCCACAAATAAGTTGCACTATCATTATTAACCTTGCATCTTTTGGCTTCAATATTATGAATATGTGTATCACACGATCGAGATCCAACAAACTATTTTCATTGGGTGTATGACCATAGAAGGTTTTATTCATGTAAACAGAACAACAATTATTCTTTAACTTACATGAATAACCGTATTGCAATAAACATGATCAAATCATATTCATGCTTAACACCAAATAACACTTATTTAGGTTCAACACTAATCCCGAAAGTATAGGGAGTGTGCGATGATGATCATATCAATCTTGGAACTACTTCCAATACACATCGTCACTTCATCCTTTAACTAGTTTCTGTTTATTTATGCAACTCCCATTTCGAGTTACTACTTTTTAGCAACTGAACCAATATCAAATACCGAGGGGTTGCTATGAACACTAGTAAAATACACATCAATAATTTGTATATCAAATATACCTTTGTTCACTTTGCCATCCTTCTTATCCGCCAAATATCTAGGGCAGTTCCACTTCTAGTGACCATTTCCTTTGTAGTAGAAGCACTTGTTTCAGGCTTGAGTTTAGCTTTGGGTTTCTTCACGGGAGTGACAACTTGCTTGTCATTCTTCTTGAAGTTCCCCTTCTATCCCTTTGCCCTTTACTTGAAACAAGTGGTCTGGTTAACCATCAACACTTGATGCTCTTTCTTGATTTCTACCTTCGCCGATTTCGGCATTGCGAAGAGCTCGGGAATTACTTTCGTCATCCCTTGCATATTATAGTTCATCACGAAGTTCTACTAACTTGGTGATAGTGTCTAGAGAACTTTGTCAATTACTATATTATCTGGAAGATTAACTCCCGCTTGATTCAAGCAATTGTACTACCCAGACAATCTGAGCACATGCTCACTGGTTGAGCTATTCTCCTCCATCTTGTAGGCAAAGTACTGTCAGAGGTCTTATACCTCTCGACACGGGCATGAGTATGAAATACTAATTTCAACTCTTGGAACATCTCATATGCTCCGTGGCGTTTCAAAACGTTTTTGAAGTCCCGGTTATAAGCCGTAAAGCATGGTGCACTAAACTATCAGGCAGTCATCATATCGAGCTTTTGTCAAAACGTTCATAACGTCTACATCTGCTCCTGCAATAGGTCTGTCACCTAGCGGTGCATAAAGGACATAATTCTTCTGTGCAGCAATGAGGATAATCCTCAGATCACGGAACAATTCCGCATCATTGCTACTAACATCTTTCATCTTGGTTTTCTCTAGGAACATATGAAAAAAAAACGGGGAGCAACATCTCGAGCTATTGATCTACAACATAGATATGCTAATACTACCAGGACTAACTTCATGATAAATTAAAGTTCAATTTAATCATATTAATTTAAAGAACTCCCACTTAGATAGACATCCCTCCGGTCATCTAAATGATCACGTGATCCAAATCAACTAAACCATGTCCGATCATCACGTGAGATGGTGTAGTTTCAATGGTGAACAACTTATGTTGATCATATCTACTATATGATTCACGCTCGACCTTTCGGTCTCCAGTGTTCCGAGGCCATATCTACATATGCTAGGCTCGTCAAGTTTAACCCGAGTATTCTGCATGTGCAAAACTGGCTTACACCCGTTGTATTTGAACGTAGAGCTTATCACACCCGATCATCACGTGGTGTCTCGGCACGACGAACTTTCGCAACGGTGCATACTTAGGGAGAACACTTATACCTTGAAATTTAGTAAGGGATCATCTTATAATGCTACCGTCGTTCTAAGCAAAATAAGAAGCATAATAAGATAAACATCACATGCAATCAAAATATGTGACATGATATGGCCATCATCATCTTGTGCTTTTGATCTCCATCTCCAAAGCACCGTCATGATCACCTTCGTCACCGGCGCGACACCTTGATCTCCATCGTAGCATCGTTGTCGTCTCGCCAACTATTGCTTCTACGACTATCGCTACCGCTTAGTGATAAAGTAAAGCAATTACATGGTGATTGCATTTCATACAATAAAGCGACAACTATATGGCTCCTGCCAGTTGCCGATAACATTACAAAACATGATCATCTCATACAAAACCGTATAACTCATCATGTCTTGACCATATCACATCACAACATGCCCTGCAAAAACAAGTTAGACGTCCTCTACTTTGTTGTTGCATGTTTTACGTGGCTGCTACGGGCTTAGCAAGAACCATTCTTACCTACGCATACAAAACCACAACGATGTTTCGTCAAGTATGTGCTGTTTTAACCTTCACAAGGACCGGGCGTAGCCATACTTGATTCAGCTAAAGTGAGAGAGACAGACACCCGCCAGTCACCTTTAAGCAACGAGTGCTCGTAACGGTGAAACCAGTCTCGCGTAAGCGTACGCGTAATGTCGATCCGGGCCGCTTCATCTCACAATACCGCCGAAGCAAAGTATGACATGCTGGTAAGCAGTATGACTAGTATCGCCCACAACTCATTGTGTTCTACTCGTGCATATCATCTACGCATAGACCTGGCTCATGATGCCACTGTTGGGGAACGTAGTATTTTCAAAATTTTCCTACGATCACGCAAGATCTATCTACTAGATGCATAGCAACGAGAGGGGAGAGTATGTCTACGTAACCTCGTAGACCGAAAGCGGAAGCGTTTATCAACGCGGTTGATGTAGTCGTGCACCTTCACGATCCTTCCCGATCTAGTACCGAACGTACGGCACCTCCGCGTTCAGCACACGTTCAGCTCGATGACGTCCTCGCCTTCTTGATCCAGCAAGACGGGCGAAGTAGTAGATGAGTTCCGACAGCACGACGGCGTGGTGACGGTTGTTGATGAAGAACAATCTCTGCAGGGCTTCGCCAAGCACTACAGAAACTAGACGGAGGATAAACTAGAGGGTCGGGGTTGCCGGCACACGGATTGGTGTATCTTGATGTGTCTTGGGTGCTAGCCCTACCCCTCTATTTATATGTTGAGCCTTGGGGTCGAAACTTGGAGTAAAAGCCTTCACAAAGTCGGTTTCACCCGAAAGGCAAGAGTCCTTCTCAGACTCCAGGGCCAGACGCCAGGGTTCCCGGCGTCTGGACCCAGACGCCAGGGACCCTGGCGTCTGGCCCCTGGACTCCACAAAATTTCCTTTTGCGCCTTCCAAAAACCTTGTGTGCTTTCCCTTTTGGCCCAAATAAAGTGTTCTCGTACCCAAACACTTCGGGAAACATCCGAAACCTCTTTCGGTGAATTCCGGAACCCTTCCGGAGGTCAAACACAATTATCCCATATATTAATCTTTATCTCCGAACCATTCCGGAGTTCCTCGTCATGTCCGTGATCACATCCGGGACTCCGGATAACATTCGGTCACCAACATACATAACTCATTAAATACTATATCGTCAACGAACGTTTAAGCGTGCGGACCCTACGGGTTCGAGAACTATGTAGACATGACCGAGAGATCTCTCCGGTCAATAACCAATAGCGGAACATGGATGCCCATATTGGCTCCTACATATTCTATGAAGATCTTTATCGGTCGAACCGCAAAACAACATACGTTGTTCCTTTTGTCATCAGTATGTTACTTGCCCGAGATTCGATCGTCGGTATCTCTATACCTAGTTCAATCTCGTTACTGGCAAGTCTCTTTACTCGTTCCGTAACACATCATCTCGTGACTAACTCATTAGTCTTTTGCTTGCAAGGCTTATTATGATGTGTGTTACCGAGAGGGCCCAGAGATACCTCTCCGACACTCGGAGTGACAAATCCTAATCTTGATCTATGCCAACACCACGAATACTTTCGGAGACACCTGTAGAGCATCTTTATGATCACCCAGTTACGTTGTGACGTTTGATAGCACACAAGGTGATCCTACGGTATTCGGGAGTTGCATAATCTCATAGTCATAGGAACATGTATAAGTCATGAAGAAAGCAATAGCAGTAAAACTAAACGATCATAGTGCTATGCTAACGGATGGGTCTTGTCCATCACATCATTCTCCTAATGATGTGATCCCGTTGATCAAATGACAACTCATGTCTATGGTTAGGAAACATAACCATCTTTGATCAATGAGCTAGTCTAGTAGAGTCATACTAGGGACACTATGTTTTGTCTATGTATTCACACATGTACTAAGTTTCCGGTTAATACAATTCTAGCATGAATAATAAACATTTATCATGATATAAGGAAATACAAATAACATTATTATTATTGCCTCTAGGGCATATTTCCTTCTCTCCCTCCTTTGCCTCCGCCAAGAAGGAACGAAGACCAGAACGAGGGGGCTGGGGGCTTCCAGGAGCCTCGCGCCATCGCCTGCATCTTGGGTGGAGCACAGGCCTCGGCCTCTCGGAGTCTCTTCAAGCAGTTCACCCGAGAAGTAAACACGGCTCTCTGATACGTCCATTCTGCATCATACTTATATGTTGATATTTATTGCATTATCGGCTGTTATTACACGTTATGTCACAATACTTATGCCTTTTCTCTCTTATTTTACAAGGTTTACATGAAGAGGGAGAATGCCGGCAGCTGGAATTCTGGGCTGGAAAAGGAGCAAACTCTGGAAACCTATTCTGCACAACTCCAAAAGCCCCGAAATTCCACAGAACTCCGTTTCACAAAATATAATAAATATCTGGCGAAAGAAGTTCACGAGGGGGGCCACCTGCTGTCCGCGAGGGTGGGGGGCGCGCCCCCCTCTCTAGGCGCGCCCCCTGTCTCGTGGACACACCGACGGCCCCCCGATGCCCATCTTCTCCTATATGAGGTGTTTTGACCTGGAAAAATTCATAAGCAGGCTTTCGGGACCAGACGCCGCCGTTTCGAGGCGGAACCGAGGCGGAAACCAATCTAGGGCTCCGGCAGAGCTGTTCTGCCAGGGATACTTCCCTCCGGGAGGGGGAAATCGTCACCGTCGTCATCACCAACAACTCTCCCATCTTGGGGAGGGCAATCTTCATCAACATCTTCACCAGCACCATCTCCTCTCAAACCCTAGTTCATCTCTTGTATCCAATCTTTGTACCCAAACAACAGATTGGTACCTGTGGGTTGCTAGTATTGTTGATTACTCCTTGTAGTTGATGCTAGTTGGTTTATTTGGTGGAAGATCATATGTTCAGATCCATTATGCATATTAATACCCCTCTGATCATGAACAATATTATGTCTTGTGAGTAGTTACTTTTGTTCCTGAGGACATGGGAGAAGTCTTGCTATTAGTAGTCATGTGAATTTGGTCTTCATTCGATAATTTGATGAGATGTATGTTGTCTCTCCTCTAGTGGTGTCATGTGAACATCGACTACATGACACTTCACCATTATTTGGGCCTAGAGGAAGGCATTGGGAGGTAATAAGAGCATCTCCAGCCGTTGCGCCCCCAAGACGCGCCGAAAACAGCCACTTGGGGGCTAGCCGGCGCTATTTTAGGCTTGGGGGCTAGTGCGTTCCCAGCCGCCGCCCCCAGGTCGCCCCCAGGCACCGATATGGGCCCGGTATCTGCGCTTTCAGCCCAATTTCGGCGCTGGATTGGCCCAATTTCCGGCACAAAACGGCCCACGCTCGACATGTTGCGGCGCTCATTCAAATAAAATCATCACAAAAATCATCACAGAAGGAATTATTAGTTCTACAAATTATATAGTTCAAACAAATAAAAAAAACACTCATATTTCATTGCACGTCGAGCTAGGCGTTGCCCTTGAGGCTCCATCGATGCTCCACTAGATCATGCTGCAGCTGATGATGCACATGTGGGTCTCGGATCTCCTGGCGCATGTTGAGGAAGGCCGTCCATGTTGCAGGGAGCTGGTGATCCACTTGGGCAAGAGGACCCTGCCTGTAATATGGTTCAGTGTCCAACACTGGCTCCTCCTGCTCGCTCTCAATGATCATGTTGTGCAAAATGACACAACAAGTCATGATCTCCCACATTTGATCTTTCGACCAAGTCTTAGCGGGGTACCGGACAATAGCAGTCGAGATTGGAGCACGCCAAATGCTCGCTCGACATCCTTCCCGCAACCCTCCTGAACCTTCGAAAAGTGGGAGTTCTTGCCTTCTGGCACATGTCTTGAGATAGTCTTCACAAATGTTGACCATCACCTGGAGCCCCGTATGAAAGCATTCTCATAGCTGTCCTGCACTTCTGGATTGAGGCGAATCCAAGTGTGCCGGTGCAATCCTTCTTGCACCTGAAGTAGTTGTCATACTCCCTGAGTTCATTGACCATACTGAGGAGAAGCTTTCGGCCCATCCGATAACGGCACCGGCAAACTTTGTCGCTGTGCAGTGGAGCATCGGCGAAGTAGTCGGAGTAGAGCATGCAATAGCCTTCGAGCCGATGCCAGTTTTTTGCTTTCCGTCGCCCCGGCGCCGAGCCGCCTCGCCTCCGCTTTGCATTGCCGGCAAGCAAGCCAGCCAGGGCGGCAAGGACCATGAGGTGTTCTTCGTCCACGGCGGCGGCGTCGGCTTCCTCCTCGAGCAACACCGCGAGCACCTCCTCGTCGTTGGAGTCCATCGCGGTCGGGGCAGGCAAAGCACTGAACACGTAGCGGGCGTCGTGCGCAGACTCGTCAGCGGGCGCCGGAGCGGCGAGGGGAACTCGGGGAAAGTGGGGGGAGAGGGCATCGGGGGGATCTTTCTTTGTTTCACGGCGAGGAACGTTGAGATAGCGGCGGCGGCGGCGGAGAGGTGGCTGGCGACACCGGGATCGGCAAGGTGTCGGGGAAGGGGAGGGGAAAACGGGGCGAATCTGTGTGACTTTTCGCTTGACAGTGGGGTCCCGGGCGATTTTCCCTTCCACCGGTGCCCCCCAGCGCCCCCAGTGCACCGGGTTCGGCCTGGGCACGCCAGCGCAGAAAACGGGCCGATCCGACGGATTTCGGCGTCTTGGGGGCGAGACTGGGCCGTTTTTTCGGCGCCGGCGCTAAAAAAAGCGGCATGGGGGCGTCTTGGGGGCGCGGCTGGAGATGCTCTAAGTAGATGATGGGTTTCTAGAGTGACAGAAGTTTAAACCCTAGTTTATGCGTTGCTTCGTAAGGGGCTGAATTGGATCCATATGTTTCATGCTATGGTTAGGTTTACCTTAATACTTCTTTTGTAGTTGCAGATGCTTGCATTAGAGGTTAATCATAAGCGGGAGGCTTGTCCAAGTAAGGACATCACCCAAGCACCGGTCCACCGACATACCAAATTATCAAAGTACCGAACGCGAATCAGATGATCGTGATGAAAACTAGCTTGACGATAATTCCCATGTGTCCTCGGGAGCGCTTTCCTTTATATAAGAGTTTGTCCAGGCTTGTCCTTTTCTACAAAAAGGATTGGGCCACCTTGCTGCACCTTATTTACTTTTACCTTTTGTCACTTGCTACCAGTTACCTTATCACAAAACTATCTGTTACATATAATTTCAGTGCTTGCAGAAAATACCTTAGTGAAAACTGCCTATCATTTCCTTCTGCTCCTCGTTGGGTTCGACACTCTTACTTATAGAAAGGACTACGATAGATCCCCTACACTTGCGGGTCATCAAGACTCTTTTCTGGCGCCGTTGCCGGGGATCGAAGCGCCTTTGGTAAGGAAAAATTTATATAGTGTGCTGAAATTTATTGCCACTTGTAACTATGGCTCAAAATCCTTTGAGGGGCTTGTTCGGGGTATCTTCACCCCGACTAGAAGAGCAAAGAGTTGCTCCTCAACCTACTGCACCTATTGAATTTTTTTGCTTTGAAATTCCTTCGGGTATGATAGAGAAATTGCTTGAAAATCCTTTTAGAGGAGACGGAACACTGCATCCCGACTTACACCTAATCTGTGTGGATGAAGTTTGTGGATTATTTAAGCTTGCAGGTATGCCCAAGGATGCTATCAAGAAGAAGGTATTCCCTTTATCTTTGAAGGGAGATGCATTGACATGGTTTAGGCTATGTGATGATATTGGATCATGGAACTATAATCGTCTGAAGTTGGAATTTCATAAGAAGTTCTACCCTATGAACCAGGTTCATCGTGATCGTAACTATGTCTATAATTTTTGGCCGCGCAAAGGAGAAAGCATCGCTCAAGCTTGGGGGAGGCTTAAGTCAATGCTATATGCATGCCCCAATCATGAGCTCTCAAGAGAAATTATTATTCAAAAATTTTATGCTCGGCTTTCGCTTAATAATCGCTCCATGGTCGATACTTCTTGTTCTGGCTCTTTTATGATGAAGACTATTGAATTCAAATGGGATTTATTGGAAATGATTAAATGCAACTCTGAAGATTGAGATCTCGATGAAGGTAAGGATTCAGGTATGACCCCTAAGTTTGATTGTGTTAAAGCTTTTATCGATACCAATATTTTCGGTGAGTTTAGCACTAAATATGGACTTGACTCTGAGATAGTAGCTTCTTTCTATGAATCATTTGCTACTCATGTTGATCTACCCAAGGAGAAGTGGTTTAAATACCATCCCCTATTCAAGTAAAAGTAGTTGAACCTATTACAGTTGAAGAAAAGACTATTACTTATAATGTTGATCCTATTATTGCTACTACTTATATTGAGAAACCACCTTTCCCTGTTAGGATAAAGGATCATGCTAAAGCTTCAACTGTAGTTCGTAAGAGTAATACTAGAACACCTACACCCTCTGAGGAAATTAAGGTTGAACCTAGTGTTGCTATGGTTAAAGATCTCTTGGTAGAAGATTTAGATGGACATGTTATTTACCTCCAACAAGAGTCTGCTAGAATAGCCAAACCCAATGCTAGGAATAAACATAGACCTATTGTAGGCTTGCTTGTTATCTGTGTTAAGATAGGAGATCCGTGTTATCATTGTTTATGTGACGTGGGTGCTAGTGCGAGTATTATCCCTCATGCCTTATATCAAGAAATTATGCATGGCATTGCACCTGTTGAGCTAGAAGGGATTGATGTTACTATTAAGTTAGCTAATAGGGACACTATTTCACAAGTTGGGATTGTCAGAGATGTTGAAGTCTTGTGTGGGAAGGTTAAATACCCTGCTGATTTTCTTGTTCTTAGTTCCCCACAAGATGAATTTTGTCCCATTATTTTTGGTAGACCCTTCTTGAACACTGTTAATGCTAAGATAGACTGTGTGAATGTAACATCCCAAATTTTCAATTTGGAATGTTATACATAGCTCATATTGCATTGCATATTTATTTGCATTTTGTTTGTGGCGATCCTCGAAATTCTAAACAACTCAAGGACCTACGGAGAGAGTTGGGAATTCTACTGTTTTTGTATTTGAGTTCACTCGAATACCGGTACGAGGACAGTGTTGGTTTTAATTATTTTTCTCTCCTAAAAATATTTCTAAATACAACATATGAGCGAAGATAATATGACTTCTCCAAAATAACAGAAATATTGGAGGAAAAAGGTTAAAATCACTTTTGGTTTTTTTCTGGATTTATTTGCGATTTTATTTGCATAGGAAAAATGCGTGTTTTTCAAAATTGCATTTAGGTCGGGGAAAAATGTTCACTTTGTCCTAAATATTATTAGAGGACGGTGAAAATTTATTTCGGAATTTTTGGAGTCCGTTTAGTATTTCTTTCGTTAGTTTTGCTACGACATGACTCTTTTAGAAAAAAAAAGGGGACGAACCGACTCCGGGCCGTATGTGGCCAGGACTCTGGCCTTTATATAGCGCCCCGGCCTGCTAGCGCCGAACCCCAGCCCGCGAGCCGCCGCCCCCGAACCCTAGCCGCCAGCCACCGCGTGCGCCGCCGCCCGCGCCGCCGCACCGCGCCACCCGCCACCGCCGACCCCGCCGCCGCCGCCCGCCGCCGGAACCGCGCCCTCACCGGAGTCCGCCGCCGGTGTTGACTTTTTCGAGGTAGCCATCGGTTTTTTGTAAAACCGATCGGGTTTTTTTAGAAATCCTAGATTTCGTTTTTTTTTTGTTTAGATCGGTTTTCTTCGGTTTAGTTATTTAGCAGACGTTCGTCCGTACGTTCGTTTTAATGAACGCTGTTCGTCCGTTAGCTGCAGACAGCGAACGTTCGTTCGTTAGTCTGTTCGTCAGTTTTCTTTTTCGGGGTTTTTATCCGCGATTATTTCGATCGTGATTTCTGCCCTGATCTTGTTTTTCGTTTTTCTTTTCGCTCGAGCGTCGGAATCAGGTGATTCAAAATCCCAGTTCTTCGTCTCGACGCCCTCTTTCCGTTTAACCAACTTAAACAAAGTTTTGGCTACTGTAAAATTTGACTTTAGATCAATTAGTATCCGGAGCTCATTTCTTTCGCAGTTTGAGTTTCGTTGCTTCTTTCGATTTGATTCTTTTTGCAAACCGGGGTTCTTAAGTTGAATTTTCCGATTAGATCTTGTCTTTTGGAGTTTTGTTTGTGCATCATTGCTTGTTTGCTTATGTATGCTATTGTTTGCTTGCGATTGAATACCCGGACTGTGAAGCGTGCTACTACGAGTCTCTAGGTTTTGCGAATCGTCAGCAAGGCATGTAACACTTTGATCATACCTTTTATTACCCAGTTTTTATGCATTAGATCAAACCCTCACACATTGCATGAGTAGGATCTCTTAACTTGTGGGACTGGGAAGTAGATTGAGGTAGAACCTATTACCTACATTATTTTCAAACCCTTGGGAGTTACTTCTACGTTTGCTTAGGTTGCTATGCTATGCTCATAGACGTGGTTTGGGTTTGAGTGAAATCCATGACAAATGTGAGTTATTAATTAAGGTTTCAACTTAAGGTGGCCACTTGAATACACATGTGGGTGGATTGGTTGCAGGGCACCTGGAGAATCCAGTGTTATCCTAGGAAATCTCGGGGTTGCGTGTGATTTTTCCTATGGAATGCCACCCAGGCTCAAAGGGATCATAAAACTATTCATGCTAGAAACTTCTGTGTGCAGCCACATGCCAATATGGGCTCTGGCATAGTTGAGTAAGTTGTGGGAAACCTTTCCGTGATGGGCTAGCAGATGTAGAGGGATTGTAGGTGTACCGGCCAATCTATCCGGTTAAGAGGACCTCTTCGGAAAGACTGTGTCTGGGTCATCCGTTTCTCAAACACCATGCAGTGGGAGAAACCAAACAGAGGCGACCGAGTCTTGTGGGAAAAGTGCACAAACCTCTGCAGAGTGTACAAACTGATCATGATTAGCCGTGTCCCCGGTTATGGACATCTTGAGTATCTGGTACTTGAATTATTGGTTGATCTCATCACTCTATAATTTAATTTGTTGGGTTAATGATAACTTTAATTTGGGATTGAGTTGGAGGTACCTTCTCAATGATTTTTCAACCACTTGATAGTTAAAAATAAAATCTATTCCTTTGTTGTAGGGAAAAATTGGCTTTACGCAAAAACTTTAAACTTAGAGCCTCCACCAGCCAAATATGCATATAGTATAGCCTTTATTCGGTTACTTGCATCCTCTGTGTTATATTGCCAGCATATTCCATGTGCTGACCCGTTCTCGGGCTGCAACATATTACGTTGCAGACTTTTCAGATGAGGAATAAGATGTGCTAGGTCGTTTGTCATGCACTCAGCTATGCCGTTGGAGTTGATGGACTCACTTATCTTCCAAGCCTTCCGCTGTTATTTTGCTAGATGGCCTTATGCCATAGATTTTGTAATAAGTTCTCATTGGAGACATTCGATGTAATAAGTTGAGATTGCCACTCTGTTATAAATCCTTCAAGTACTGTGTGTGTCAGCATTACCGATCGAGGGATGACACTGAAACACAAAGACTTCGGTCCATTCGGATCGTGGTCGCTACAGTGAAAGATATTGTTACTGTTGGATTAGGGGATATGTCTCATGATTTTAACTTTGCTAAATTCCGTAGGCAACCCCTTGATAAAGAACTACCTAGTAAGGATGAAATTATTGGTCTTGCTTCTATTGATGTGCCTCCTAATGATCCTTTAGAACAATACTTGCTAGACCATGAAAATGATATGCATATGAATGAGAGAAGGGAAATAGATGAAATATTGTTTAATCAGGGACCCGTATTGAAAAACAACTTGCCTGTTGAAATCCTAGGGGATCCTCCTCCACCCAAGGGTGATCCCGTGTTTGAACTTAAACCTTTACCTGATAATCTTAAGTATGTTTATCTTGATGAAAACAAGATATATCCTATTATTATTAGTGCTAAACTTTCAGAGCAGGAAGAAAAATTATTGGAAACTCTGAAGAAGCATCGTGCTGCTATTGGATATACTCTGGATGATCTTAAGGGCATTAGTCCCACCTTATGCCAACACAAGATAAAATTGGAAGAAAAATGCTAAACCGGTTATTGATCATCAGCGACGGTTAAATCCTAAGATGAAAGAAGTGGTAAGGATGGAAATACTAAAGCTTCTAGAGGCAGGTATTATCTATCCAGTTACTGATAACCAGTGGGTAAATCCTGTTCATTGTGTCCCTAAGAAGGGAGGTATGACTGTTCTTCCTAATGATAAAGATGAATTGATCTCGCAAAGAATAGTTACATGTTATAGGATGGTAATTGATTTCCGTAAGTTAAATAAAACTACTAAAAAGATCATTAACCCTTGCATTTCATTGATCAAATGCTAGAAAGGTTATCCAAACATACTCACTTTTGCTTTATAGATGGTTATTCTGGTTTCTCTCAAATACCTGTGTCAAAAGGGGATCAAGAAAATACCACTTTTACTTGTCCTTTCGGTACCTTTGCTTATAGACGTATGCCTTTTGGTTTATGTAATGCACCTGCTACCTTTCAAAGATGCATGATGGCTATAATCTCTGATTTTTGTGAAAAGATTGTTGAGGTTTTCATGGATGATTTCTCCGTTTATGGAACTTCTTTAGATGATTGCTTAAGCAACCTTGATCGAGTTTTGCAGAGATGTGAAGACACTAATCTTGTCTTGAATTGGGAGAAGTGCCACTTTATGGTCAATGAAGGCATTGTCTTGGGACATAAAATTTCTGAAAGAGGTATTGAAGTTGACAAAGCTAAAGTTGATGCTATTGAAAAGATGCCATGCCCTAAGGACATCAAAGGTATACGAAGTTTCCTTGGTCGTGTCGGGTTTTATAGGAGGTTCATAAAGGACTTCTCCAAAATCTCCAGGCCTCTTACTAATCTCTTACAAAAAGATATTCCTTTTGTCTTTGATGATGATTGTCTAGAAGCATTTGAAATACTTAAGAAAGCATTGATCTCTGCACCCATTGTCCAGCCTCCTGACTGGAATTTACCCTTTGAGATTATGTGCAATGCTAGTGATTATGCTTTAGGTGCTATTTTAGGGCAAAGAGTTGATAAGAAATTGAATGTTATCCAGTATGCTAGTAAAACTCTAGATAGTGCCCAAAGAAATTATGCTACTACTGAGAAAGAACTTTTAGCAGTTGTATTTGCTTGTGCTAAGTTTAGACCCTATATCGTTGATTCTAAAGTAACTATTCACACTGATCATGCTGCTATCAAATACCTTATGGAAAAAAAAGATGCTAAACCTACAATTATTAGATGGGTTCTCTTGCTGCAAGAATTTGATTTACATATTATTGATAGAAAGGGAGTTGAGAACCCCGTTGCAGACAACTTGTCTAGGTTAGAGAATATACTTGATGACCCACAACCTATTGATGATAGCTTTTCTGATGAACAATTAGCTGTCATAAATACTTCTCGTACTGCTCCTTGGTATGCTGATTATGCTAATTATATTGTTTCTAAGTTTATACCTCCTAGCTTCACATACCAGCAAAAGAAAAAGTTCTTCTATGATTTGAGACATTACTTCTAGGATGACCCACATCTTTATAAAGAAGGAGTAGATGGTATTATTAGACATTGTGTGCCTAAGCATGAACAGGAACAGATCCTACGCAAGTGCCACTCCGAAGCTTATGGCGGACACCATGTTGGAGATAGAACTGCACACAAGGTATTGCAATCCGGTTTTTATTGACCTACTCTCTTCAAGGATGCCCGTAAGTTTGTCTTATCTTATGATGAAAGTCAAAGAATTGGTAATATTAGTAGACGCCAAGAAATGCCTATGAATTATTCACTTGTTATTGAACCATTTGATGTTTGGTGCTTTGATTATATGGGACCGTTTCCTGCCTCTAATGGATACACACATATTTTAGTTGTTGTTGATTACGTTACTAAGTGGGTAGAAGCTATTCCAACTAGTAGTGCTGATCATAACACCTCTATTAAGATGCTTAAAGAAGTTATTTTACCGAGGTTTGGAGTCCCTAGATATCTAATGACTGATGGTGGTTCACACTTTATTCATGGTGCTTTCCGTAAAATGCTTGCAAAGTATGATGTCAACCATAGAATTGCATCCCCTTATCACCCACAGACTAGTGGTCAAGTAGAACTAAGTAATAGAGAGTTGAAATTAATTTTGCAGAAGACAGTTAATAGGTCTAGAAAGAATTGGTCCAAGAAACTTGATGATGCATTATGGGCCTATAGAACTGCATACAAAAATCATATGGGTATGTCTCCATATAAGATGGTATACGGAAAAGCTTGTCACTTACCTCTTGAGGTAGAACATAAGGCATATTGGGCTATTAAAGAGCTTAATTACGATTTCAAACTTGCCGGTGAGAAGAGGTTATTTGACATTAGCTGTCTTGATGAATGGAGAACCCAGGCCTATGAGAATGCCAAGTTGTTTAAAGAAAAAGTTAAAAGATGGCATGACAAAAGGATACAAAAGCATGAGTTTAACGTAGGTGATTATGTATTGCTATACAACTCTCATTTAAGATTTTTTGCAGGAAAACTTCTCCCTAAGTGGGAAGGACCTTACGTTATCGAGGAGGTCTATTGTTCCGGTGCCATAAAAATCAAAAACTCCGAAGGCACAAATCCGAAGGTGGTGAACGGTAAAAGAATCAAACATTATATCTCAGGTAACCCTATAAATGTTGAAACCAATGTTAGTGAAACCGTAACCCCGGAGGAATACATAATGGACACTTTCGAGAATGATCCAGACTCCGAAAAGGAAGAGGTATGTGATACGGTAAGTAAACCGACTCCAAAACAGTTCTAAAGGCAATTTTTCTCCGTTTTGGAATATTTAGAAAAATAGAAAAATAAGTGGCAGTCCGGAAGAGACACGAGCCGTCCACGAGGGTGGAGGGGGCGCCCTCCTTCCCTGGGCGCGCCCCCCTGCCTCGTGGGCAGTTCGTGTGCCTCCCGGACTCCGATTTGTTGTAGGTTACTCCTTTTGGTCGGTAAAAATTCATTATATATACTCCCGAAGGTTTTGACCTCTGTATCACGCAAAAATACTCTGTTTTCGTTTCGAGCTGCTATTTTTGACAGATCTAGATCATCATGGCGTCCTCCAACATCCCCAAGGACAAGTTCTTTGAGAAGGTCATCAACCCCTATCTTGCGGAGGTGCTGCATCACCCTAAAACCATGGAGTTGCATGAGGGGGTGCTGCACATCCGTGATGTTGAGGGGCCGAGGAGGACTGGAAGCGTGGAGACAAGACTCAAAGCAGTGGAGCAGCAAGTTTTCAAGTGCCAAGGTATGGTGGAACAAGGACTCAACGCCAACCACATGATGATCTCGGAGCTCGCCAACAACCTCAAGCTGGACTCAAGGATCTTCGGGGAAGCTTTCTCCAATCTTCAAGAGAAGATTGATCACCTCCAAGCCCAGATCTATGACCTGCAGAACCAAAACTGTGAGTATGAATATAGATTCAAGAAGATGAGTTTGGCTGCAGATTTGCGTATCCCGGAGACTCAATCATCCTTCTACGATGGTGATCCCATGCCTTGGAAGGTGGACGACAAGCCTACATCATCAACAACTCCTACATCACCACCCCCGAAGAAGGATACATAATCATATGGGTATGAGCACTCCCCTTGGCAACTGCCAAGCTTGGGGGAGTGACCCCGGTATTGTATCACCATCACTCCTATCTTTATCGTTTTTTCTTAGTTCAATCCTTTTGGTAGTATCTTGATCTAGTAGAATAAAGTTAGCATGATCTAGTTGTGAGCTTTTGCCTTATGATCTTTACCCTTTCTAATCGAGTATGTGAGCTATATAATAAATATTACTGTTGAGTCAAGGGCTTGGTTTCCTCACTTTGGTCATGATAAAAAGAAATAAAACATAAAGAGTATACAAGAGATCATATTGATCTTATGGAAAGTAATGACTTCACATATAAGAGTATGATGAATAAAAGTTGTTGAGAGTTGACAAACAAAGTTTTGGTCATCGTTGCAATTAATAGGAAGTAATAAAAGAAGAGAGGCTTCACATACAAATATACTATCTTGGACATCTTTTATGATTGTGAGCACTCATTAAAATATGACATGCTAAAGAGTTGATGTTGGACAAGGAAGACAACATAATGGGTTATGTTTTCTTATATCCGAAATAAAGTATATTGTCATGGATCATCCAACATGTTGAGCTTGCCTTTCCCCCTCATGCTAGCCAAAACTCCTTGCACCAAGTAGAGATACTACTTGTGCTTCCATATATCCTTAAACCAAGTTTTGCCATGAGAGTCCACCATACCTACCTATGGATTGAGAAAGATCCTTCCACGTAAGTTGTCATGTTGAAAACTCGCTAAAATATGTATGATTTATTAGTGTGGAGGAAATTAACTTTATATGATCTTGTGATATGGAAGTAATAAAAGCGACGGACTGCATAATAAAGGTCATTATCACAAGTGGCAATATAAAGTGACGTTCTTCTATGCTAAGAGTTTGTGCATCCAACCATAAAAAAACATGACAACCTCTGCTTCCCTCTACGAAGGGCCTATCTATTATTCTTGCCTTATAAGATTCAAGGTGAAATTCACCTTTCCTTTTTACATTTTATCATTTGGCAAGCACATTGTGTTGGAAAGATCCTGACATATATACCCACTTGGATGTAAGTTTTCATGGTCTATTACTGTTGACATTACCCTTGAGGTAAAATGTTGGGAGGCAACACCATAAGCCCCTATCTTTCTCTGTGTCCGATTAAAACTCCATAACCATAAGTATTGCGTGAGTGTGAGAAATTGTGAAAGACTATATGATAGTTGAGTATGTAGGCTTGCTAAAAAGCTCTTACATTGAGTCTTTCCGATGTTACGATAAATTGCAATTGCTTCAATGACCAAGATCAAAGTTTGTTAGTTTTCAATGAAGTTTATGATTCATGCTTGATATGGTGAATGAATTGTTACTTTAGCATAAGAATCATATGACAATATATATATATATATATATATATATATATATATATATATATATATATATATATATATATATATATATATATATATATATATATATATATATATATATATATATATATATATATATATATGTTGCTGTTATGAGAATGATCATGATGCCCTCATGTACATATTTTGTTTTTATCGACACCTCTATCTCTAAACATGTGGACATATTTTTCGATATCGGCTTTCATTTGAGGACAAGCGAGGTCTAAGCTTGGGGGAGTTGATACGTCCATTCTGCATCATGCTTATATGTTGATATTTATTGCATTATGGGCTGTTATTACACGTTATGTCACAATACTTTTGCCTTTTCTCTCTTATTTTACAAGGTTTACATGAAGATGGAGAATGCAGGCAGCTGGAATTCTGGGCTGGAAAAGGAGCAAACTCTGGAAACCTATTCTGCACAACTCCAAAAGCCCCGAAACTCCACAGAACTCCGTTTCGGAAAATATAAAAAATTGTGGCGAAAGAAGTTCACGAGGGGGTACCCCTGCTGTCCACGAGGGTGGGGGCGCATCCCCCTTCTAGGCGCGCCCCCCTGTCTCGTGGGCCCACCGATGGCCCCCCGATGCCCATCTTCTCCTATATGAGGTGTTTTGACCTGGAAAAATCATAAGGAGGCTTTCGGGACTAGACGCCGCCGTCTCGAGGTGGAACCGAGGAGGAAACCAATCTAGGGCTCCGGCAGAGCTGTTCTGCCAGGGATACTTCCCTCCGGGAGGGGGAAATCGTCATCGACGTCATCACCAACAACTCTCCCATCTTGGGGAGGGCTATCTTCATCAACATCTTCACCAGAACCATCTCCTCTCAAACCCTAGTTCATCTCTTGTATCCAATCTTTGTACCCAAACCACAGATTGGTACCTGTGGGTTGCTAGTAGTGTTGATTACTCCTTGTAGTTGATGCTAGTTGGTTTATTTGGTGGAAGATCATATGTTCAGATCCATTATGCATATTAACACCCCTCTGATCATGAACAATATTATGTCTTCTGGGTAGTTACTTTTGTTCCCGGGGAGATGGGAGAAGTCTTGCTATTAGTTGTCATGTGAATTTGGTCTTCGTTTGATATTTTGATGAGATGTATGTTGTCTCTCCTCTAGTGTGTCATGTGAACATCGACTACATGACACTTCACCATTATTTGGGCCTAGAGGTAGGCATTGGGAAGTAATAAGTAGATGATGGGTTGCTAGAGGGACAGAAGCTTAAACCCTAGTTTATGCGTTTCTTCGTAAGGGGCTGATTTGGATCCATATGTTTCATGCTATGGTTAGGTTTACCTTAATACTTCTTTTGTAGTTGCAGATGCTTACATTAGAGGTTAATCATAAGTGGGAGGCTTGTCTAATTAAGGACAGCACCCAAGCACCTGTCCACCCACATACCAAATTATCAAAGTACCGAACGCGAATCAGATGATCGTGATGAAAACTAGCTTGACGATAATTCCCATGTGTCCTCGGGAGCGCTTTCCTTTATATAAGAGTTTGTCCAGGCTTGTCCTTTGCTACCAAAAGGATTGGGCCACCTTGCTGCACCTTATTTACTTTTACCTTTTGTCACTTGCTACCAATTACCTTATCACAAAACTATCTGTTACCTATAATTTCAGTGCTTGCGGAAAATACCTTACTGAAAACTACCTATCGTTTCCTTCTGCTCCTCGTTGGGTTCGACACTCTTACTTATCAAAAGGACTACGATAGATCCCCTACACTTGTGGGTCATCACTATCCCCAAGCTCGAAGCCACGCACCCACTGTGGTGGTCCAAGTGCCCCATCACCTTCAGTTCGGCAGACCAGCTCAAGTGCGCGGCGACGGCCGGCGCCCTCCCGATGCTTTGTTCACCCGTCATCAGCAATGTTCAAGTTACCAAGACCCTCATCGACGGCGGCGCAGGGGACAATGTCATGTCTGTCGAGACATTCGACAACCTCCAAGTACCGTATGATCAGCTACTTCCTACCAAGCCTTTCTCCTGAGTGACCGACGGCTCCACCACCCCTATAGGGAAAATCCGCCTGCATGTCACCTTTGGCAAGCGCGACAACTACCACATTGAACTCATCGACTTCGATGTCGCCCACATTCATCTCCCATACAACGCCATCCTCGGGTACCCAGCCCTCGCCAAGTTCATGGCGGTGACTCACCACGGCTACAATGTCCTCAAGATGCCAGGAAGCGGCGGCGTCATCATCATCGCTTGCAAAGAGAAGGACGTGGTGTGCTCACTTGAGCGTGCTTACCAGGCAGCGGCGGTCGAGGATCCAGACAATGATGGCATGATCTACATTCCTGAGGCCGTCCCCAAGAAGAAGAACCAGCTACTCGCCCTGGAGCCTCATGAAGATGCGGCGCCGGGTGGCCACACCTCAGGACCTGCGCCCAGAGATGGCGCGCCTCCCTCCCTTGCATAGGAAGGCGCACCCGGCGCTCCCCTCAGGCTGGGCTCGGGGGCTCTCCTCTGGAGGGCCTCTAACCTAGCCAATTTCTCAAGGGAGGCGCTCGGGCACCATGTGGATGCGTGCTTCGCCGCACGTTTCCCTCCGAAGGCCTCAAGGCATGAGGCACCAAGCGCTCAGGAGTTCAGCAGCTAGACCATCAAAGACTTGCAGGTAGGCCGGTGGGAGGGCCCCCCTCATAGCTACATTCGCATGCCCTTCAGCTTGCCGAACTAAGCAACCCTGCACCACCGCCACATGCGGGAGGTCCAGGCGACTCGTGAGGCCAGGCATCAGGAGATCCTGGCGGAGGTGGCCTTGGTTTTTCACGAGCTCTGGGAACCTCCGGATCCTCGCGAGGCCCCGGAGCCAGGTGACATGTAAGGAATGACGTTTGCATCGAGCGTCTTCAGCTACATCAGCACTACATCAGCAACTGTGCCAGGTGATATTTTCCAGTTTTGTTCAGCTGGTGTCGGTGTACTAAAGTAGGGGTACCTTAGTATCCCGACTTGTGCACGGGCAGTAGCAGCGTCCCGTGGCAGGGCTTGCCACGCGCCCGCCAAGGCCCACTATGGTTCCTTTGGAGCCATTCAAGAACAAAGTATTCAAGTTAAAGAAACAAGACCCCGGCAAGAGGATCTTGCCGGGAAGGCCGTTCCAGGCTGAAGACCACCACTTTGGCACAAGACCCTGGCAAGAGGAGCTTGTCAGGAAGGCCAAGCATGGCATTTCAGGAGATTTGCCGCGACGCGCAGTGCGCCGCGGCAAGGCCCGGAGAGCGACAAGCTTCCGGGCGCGACAAGGTAGCGGCCGCGGCAAGGCGCTTGCCGCGGTAGGCTTCCACTGTGTGCCCGCGCTCCAGCTCATCCGGCCACGCGTCGCCCTAGGGCCCTTCCAGGGGCACGTGGCGGAAGGCTGTGCAGCCTGGGGTACACGGTGGCAAGACGTGATGATGAGGCCACCGTCGTGGCGAACGGAGACGCCCTGACGGACGCTTTTTTTGCACTGTTTGGGGCGACGGTGACGGGCATTCAATGCCCTTGTCCCCCACCGTCAGGGTTAGGTACAGAGCACTGTACATGCACTATTCCAACTACCACCATTTTTACATTTTTACCCTCATCTGCATTGCCACCTGTTGGTGGCCCCTTCGACCTATAAAAGGAGGCCCATGCGCAACGTAGAGGGGGTTCCGATCTTCGATCACTCTCACGCTCAGTGTTGCCAGTGACAAGCACTGTAGCTCTTCTCGCTCCCGAGCTAAGAACACAATACAAACCAAGGCAGGAGTAGGGTTTTATGCATCGTGCGGCCCGAACCTGGGTAAACTGCTCACGTGCACGCTTCGATCCGCTCTTTGTGCATCCTCCGCCCCCTTGCCGTACCGAAAATGGGCTCCGGTCCCATAGGTGTTCGTGGGCGATCAGTTTCCCCGACATCTTTGGCGCGCCAGGTAGGGGGCGTCCAGGTTGTGCGAACCTGATCCGGCGTTCACGCGGGCGAAATCTTCAGCAGCTTCATCAACTTCGTCAACTTCATCGACATGCCGCCGAAGAAGAAAGCTTCGGAGGTAGCAGGCCCGTCCGCGTCGATCCCACCACCGTCGGAGCCAACGACTGGTGGGGTAGACGCCGACGGAAGGATGGACGCCGGCGAGGAAACTCACGGTGCTGCCAAATCCAAGGACAAGATGGACGACCGGGCGCATTCCAAGACCTCGGCGTCCGTGCACGCATCGCGCCCCTCTCAGGAGGTGCCGGACCGGCAGCGACGTGGTACACAAGGTACCATCCGCTTGCTGGGCCAAGGTCAAGTTGGTGGTTCGCGGGACGCTCAGGGCCAACGTGCTGGCACGAGCAAGGCGCGGTCGCCGGGACGAGACGTTGCTCCTTCTAACGCTGTTAGAAGTCCGAGCATATCTCGCTCCTTGCACCGCTCGCCACCGCTCCCCTCCACTCCAGCAAAAGATCTAGCTCGAGCTCAGGTGCTCCTCGATTTCCCTCCTGTGGCAGACAAGGCCGAAGACTGGAGGGCCACCATCCAGAGCCTCATCACCTTCGACAACAACGACACGCCGCAGCAGCCGACGACGTCGCGGCCGCGGCAAGTCAGCCAGGCGCGGGCTGATGGAGACAAGACCGCCGGGAGTGCAACTACCGTGCACTCCCCGCCCCGAAGGCCGAAATCGCCGACTCGCCGGATCAACATCGACGACGACTCCACGGCGTCGTCGGATCCGCGAGCTCGCCGCTATCAACGCCAAGTCCTCGACGACAGACGACAAGAAGACGCTCGAACTCACATCGAGCGTCGAGGAGAAGCGCGGCGACAATCCGACCAGCGCGCTGGGCCCGCTGTCGACATGCACGCGCCCGGAGAACCAGGCGACTTGCCGTACGCGGCGGGTTGCCCTGCGTTCACCCGTGAGCTGCGGAAAGTCCAGTGGCCCAGCATGAAGAATTTCAAGCCCGACGTACCCGAGAAGTACGACGAGAAGACTCATCCATCAGAGTTCCTCATCATCTACACCATCGCGGTGCAGGCTGCCGGGGGACGCGACGATAAGATATTAGCGAACTACTTCCCGCTCGTGCTCAAGCCAAACGTCAGATCTTGGCTCATGCACTTGCCGGAGAACTCCATCTCTTCTTGGGCCGACCCGTGCCATTAGTTTGTTGGCGCCTTCATGGGCAGCCACAAGCCCCATGGCCAGGAAAGTGATCTCCATATACTTGCCCAGAAGGAAGGAGAGTCCCTGCGAAAGTACATCCAAAGATTCAGCCGCGTCCAGCACAACATCCCGGACGTCCACCCTGCCGCGGTTATTAGCGCGTTCCACCAGAACGTGCGTAACCGCCAGATGAGGGAGGAAATGGCGATGTGCAAGATACGAGACGTCAGTGAGCTCTATGCCCTGGCCGACAAGTGCGCACGCGCTGAAGAGGGAAGAAGACTCCCCGGGGAGGATACTGGAGCAGGGGGAACAGATAGTGAGGATACTGCCCCGGCAAGGAAGAACCGGCGACGGAACAACAAGAAAAAGAAGAACAAGGAAGTACTGGTCGTTGAGCAGTCCGGCAAGGAGGCTGGCGCCAAGAAAGCTCAGGCTGGTGGCTCCGGCAAGGAAGCTACCACTGTAGCGGCCGCCGACAAGCAGGACGGCTCGGACAACCAGTACTGCAAGATCCACCGCACCAAGGGCCACGATCTCTAGAACTGCAAAAGGGTCGAGTACCTCGTCGAACAGCAGAAGGCTGAGTACGAGCGACGGGACAAAGAGAAGGCCCAGGGAGGTGTAGGAGAGTCCGGCAAGAAGCGGCCATTCAATGGCCGGGGAGGACGCCGCGGCAAGGCCAAGCAGCGGCAAGGAGATAGACCTCCCCGCGGCCGCGACAAGGACGAAGACGAAGACGACGACGAAGACATGGATGACGGAGACAACAGCGAGCAGGAGTTCCAGAAGACCACAGAAGTTCTGTGCGTCGATGGAGGTGCCTCTCTGCATACTTCTCACCGCTAACTCAAACAATGGGTGCGGGAAGTTAATGCAGCAGAGCCACCCGTCGAGTCGCGCAAACTCCTGAAGTGGTCCAGCACGCCCATCATCTTCGACATTGAGGATCACCCTGACCGCACAACTGCGGTCGGGTGTTTGCCGATGTTGGTTTCACCAACCATCCGCAACCTCAAGGTCACCAAGATGCTGGTTGACGGCGGGGCCGGCCTGAACCTGATCTCCTCTGCTATGGTCCGGAAACTATAGATCCCCGACAGCGAGCTCGAGGAAACCGACACATTCCAAGGGATCAACCCGGGAAGGAGCAAGCCGAAGGGGAAGATCACACTGCCAGTGACTTTTGGCAGAGAGCTGAACTTCAGAACCGAGAGAATAACCTTTGACGTTGCCGATATCCTGTTGCCTTACAATGGGATACTTGGCCGTCCGGCGCTCGCAAAGTTCATGGCAGCCTCTCATTATGCCTACAACATGCTCAAGATGCCAGGCCCGATAAGCGTCATCTCTGTCCCCGGCGACAAGAAGGACGCGCTTATCTGTGCCGACAAGATTTACCGGGATGCAGCAGCCGCAACTGATAGCAAGGCACTTGCCGCTGAAGCTCCTGGGGGGAAGAACAAGACCAAGTCCGACGAGAGCTCTGGGGCCCACTCCGGCAAACACACCTCCTCGGAGTGCTACGCTGCCGTCGAGGATGCACCATCGAGCTCCACCGGCAAGTGCAAGAAGGGAATGGCAGCTTCGCCTGCAACCAAGAAGGTGTCCGCCAAGGAGGACGGCACTGGTGGTACTTTCACCATCAGCGCCACGCTCGATCCTAAATAGTAAAGCGCGCTCGTTGCTTTCCTGCGGGCGAATGTCGACGTGTTTGGATGGCAACCGTCTGACATCCCCGGCGTTCCCAGGAAAGTGATTGAGCACAAGCTTGCCGTTTTTCCTCACGCGCGGCCCGTCAAGCAGAAGGTCAGGAAGCAAGCGGTGGAGCGCCAAGAGTTTATCACGGAAGAAATCAAGAAGCTGGAAGCGGCAGGCCTTGTCAGAGGTGTACTTCATCCCACGTGGTTGGCCAACCCTGTTGTCGTGCGCAAAGCAAATGGGAAGTGGAGGCTTTGTATAGACTTCACCGATGTGAATAAAGCTTGCCCCAAAGATCCATTTCCCTTGCCGCACATTGACCAGATCGTTGACTCCACGGATGGATGTGAGTTGCTTTTGTTTCTTGATGCATACTCAGGATACCACGAAGAAGATGAAGAGAAGACCGCGTTCATTACTCCATGTGGCACTTATTGCTTCATACGCATGCCCTTTGGATTGAAGAATGCAGGTTCAACGTTCGCGAGGGTAGTCCACACTGCTTTTGAGCCACAAATTCACAGGAATGTAGAAGCTTACATGGATGATATAGTGGTTAAGAGCAAGGACAAGGATACCCTGATTCAAGACCTAGATGAAACTTTTGCGAATCTGCGCAAGATACAACTCAAGCTTAACCCCGAGAAGTGCATGTTCGGAGTCCCCTCCGGCAAGCTTCTCGGGTTCTTTGTGTCCCAAAGAGGGATTGAAGCCAATCCCGACAAGATCAAAGCCATTGAGCAGATCGAAGCCCCGAAGCGCGTCAAGGATGTACGAAGGCTTGCCGGCTGCGTGGCTGCTCTCAGCAGGTTCATTTCTAAGTCTGCAGAACGCGCCCTGCCATTTTTCATAATCTTGAAAAAGGCAGGTCCAATGAAATGGACTCCGGAAGCGGAGGCAGCGCTGCAGGACTTGAAAAGGTACCTGTCCTCCACTCCAATACTTGTCGCACCTAGGCCACAAGAGAAGTTGCTGCTGTACTTAGCAGCAACAGATCAAGTGGTTAGTGCTGCGTTAGTAGCGGAAAGGGAGGCAGATGAGGAGCCCACAGCCCCGACAAGCACATCCAGCGACAAGCAGGGGGCTTCCCCGACAAGCTCTGGCCTCGACAAGGATGAGTCTGCGCAGATGCAAGAAGAGGTGCGGAAGAAGATGGTGCAGCGCCCAGTTTATTTTGTTAGCTCCCTCTTGCAGGGGGCTAGGTCAAGATACTCTGGGGTGCAGAAGCTGCTCTTCGGCCTCCTCATGGCCTCGAGAAAGCTGCGCCACTACTTCCAAGCACATGAGATAACAGTGGTCACTCGCTTTCCACTCAAGAGGATATTGCAAAATCCAGAAGCAACAGGCAGGATTGTCGAGTGGGCCCTGGAGCTGTCAAGCTTTGGCCTCAAGTTTGAAAGTACTTCTACTATCCAAAGCAGAGCATTGGCAGAGTTCATAGCGGAATGGACACCAACGCCAGATGAAGAAATTCCAGAGACAAGCATCCCCGTCAAAGAAGCGAGCAAAGAATGGATAATGTACTTCGATGGTGCCTTCTCGCTGCAAGGCGCCGGCGCTGGCGTGCTGCTTGTCGCGCCCACCGGCGAGAACCTCAAGTACGTCGTCCAGATGCACTTTCCCAAGGAGCAAACAACGAATAATACTGCAGAGTATGAGGGTTTGCTTGCCGGCCTCAGAATCGCAGCCGAGCTTGGGATCAAGAAGCTGATTGTGCGGGGTGATTCGCAGTTGGTTGTCCGACAAGTAAACAAGAGCTACCAGAGTCCGTTGATGGAAGCATACGTCGACGAAGTGAGGAAACTTGAAGAGCACTTTGAAGGCCTACATATGGAGCACGTTCCAAGAGCTCAAAATGACGTCGCAGACGGCCTGTCGAAGTGTGCTGCACTAAAGCTACCTATGGAACCAGGGATTTTTGTGCTCAAGTTAACTCAATCATCCGTTACACCATCAATTGGACAAAGTAAGAAGAGAAAGTTGGTCTCTGGTGACTACTTACCGGCAGAGCTTCCCAAAGCCGCCGCCAACAAGGTCCCCAAGACCAACGACAAAGTTGCTGAGGAACAGTCTGCTCCTGCGGACCCTAGGGTTCGTACAGTTGAAGCAGGCGTTCCCGACAAGTTTTGCCCCGGCAAGCTTGCCGGGGAATGTCCAGCTCTGGCCGAGCCACAGGTTCTGGCCGTGGAAGCTGACGTTCCCGCAGCAGCACTGATGCCTTTAGTCCTTGTTGCTGAGCCTCAGGCTCCAGCATGGGCACAGCAAATTGTCCGTTTTCTTCAAACTGGAGAACTTCCCGAACAGCCAGAAGAGGCAGAAAGAATAACCCGGCAGTCAAGTATGTATCAATTCGTCGGCAATGAACTGTACAGAAGAAGACTCAACGGTGTTAGACTGAAGTGCATTCCACGGGAAGATGGGCAAAAGCTGTTGGCAGAGATACATGGAGGCATATGTGGTCACCACATCGGCGCAAGGGCACTTGCTGGCAAGGCGTTCCGACAAGGTTTCTTTTGGCCAGAAGCCCTCCAAGATGCAACTGCACAAGTAACCAAGTGTGAAGCGTGCCAGTTCCATGCCAAGCAAATACATCAGCCAGCTCAAGCTCTCCAGACGATCCCTTTGTCCTGGCCATTTTCGGTCTGGGGGCTCGACATCCTCGGCCCCTTTCCCCGCGCAGCCGGGGGCTTTGAGTACTTGTACGTCGCCATCGACAAGTTCACAAAGTGGCCGGAAGTGGAACCAGTGAGAAAGGTGACCGCACAGTCAGCAGTCAAGTTCTTCAGGTCAATTGTTTGCCGTTTCGGGATCCCCAACAGGATCATCACCGACAACGACACACAATTCACAAGTCGCACCTTCATGCAATACGTCCAAGACCTTGGCGCCAAGGTCTACTTCGCTTCTGTTGCTCACCCGAGGAGCAACGGTCAAGCGGAGAGGGCAAACGCTGAAGTGCTGCGCGGGCTCAAGACAAGAACTTTCGACAGGCTGCACAAATGCGGAAGAAACTGGATTGAAGAGTTGCCGGCGGCTCTTTGGTCAATCAGAACGACACCAAATCGAGCCACTGGACAGACACCCTTTGCTCTTGTCTATGGAGCAGAGGCAGTTCTCCCCACGGAACTCGTATACGGGTCGCCTCGAGTGCTCGCTTACGATGAGCTCGAGCAAGAGCAGCTGCGGCAAGACGACGCACTGCTCCTTGAGGCAGACCGTCTTCAGGCTGCTGTACGAGCTGCTCGATACCAGCAAGCTTTGCGCCGCTACCATAGCCGCATAGTTAAAGCCAGAAGTCTCGAGGAAGGCAACCTTGTTCTTCGACGCGTTCAGTCCGCCAAGAATTCCAACAAGTTGACGCAGAAGTGGGAAGGCCCTTATCGGGTGAGACAAGTCACAAGGCCCGGCGCTGTCCGCCTTGAGACCGAAGAGGGCTTACCGGTAAGCAACTCCTGGAACATTGAGCACCTTCGCAAGTTTCACCCATAAGGCGCGGTTGCCATGATCCGCTCCGGCAACCATCTTTTGTACAAGTCTTGCCGCTGTTGCATGTAAACCTTTGTACAAAGCCGGGCGCAGACCCCGTGCATCAGTAAAACTTTTGTGCCTTGCACAGCTTATCGTTTTCATGCCTTTTCATTTTTTTCTTGCATGTACTATATGACACTTTGTGCAGCACGCATCCCCGGTAAGCAATAACGAGCCGCAAGGCTCCATATCTATGTTTCCTCCCTCTTTCTTTTTCTCTCAAGCAGAAGGAAGCTTTTCCTCGCGCACAAATTTGCCGCGAGGGAAGGAGACAGTGGTATGGACCAAGTGCCATTCAAGAAAGCCTCGCCTTGCCGGGAAGCAAACAACACAAAAGCTAAGTTGCCAAAGTTTGAGCATTCAAATTTTTAAATTTTAAAGTTATCTTCCTTGAACGACCGCACTTTGTATGGAAAACCTGTGCGCGGAGGAACCAACTCGTGGCTAGCCGCGCCCTTACTTTGTTTCGAGCACGCTCAACGACTTAAGCGTGCTGCGACAAGTGTCGCGCCCTTACTACGTTTTCGAGTTCGCTCAACAACCTAAGTGTGCTGCGACTAGGTTTCTTGTCGGCAACGGCGCTGCCAGCAGGCTGCTGAAGTTCCGCACTCAGCGCTCGCGGCAAGGGTCCCTTCGCCGACAAGTTCCCCAAAAGCGTAGGGTAAAAGCATACAAAGCGAAGAAGTCAAGTAATGGAAATAACATCGCGTTAACTACCCAAAATAGAGTTATATTACAAAGTAGCTTGCCGCAGCACTAATAGATTTTTGTCCATGACATGACTAGCAGCAACAAAGGAAAACAGCCTAGTCTGCGCGGTCGCCGTCGACTCTCTTGATCTTGCCCACCTTGGCCACGATGGGGGCGACAAGGGCCCTGAGCGCCTCCTGGTCGGCGTCGGGCGGCAAGGTCCTGAGGATGTTATTGAGGTTGAGTCCTGGGTTGCGGAAGACTATCTTCATCAGCACTCTCTCCACGACTCCCGTGCAAAGCCTGCGCGCCTCGTTCGCCAGCTGCGTGGGGATCCTCTCCCGGAGCTGCTCGAGGGCCGGCGCCACTCCCCTGAAGAACAAGCTTAGCTTGGCGCTGTGAGGGAGGTTCTCGTCGGGGGAGTACCCGAGGTGCTCCGTCCCCAGCCCCGCTAACTCCCTGTCGATGTCAGCGGCGGCGGCGACAAGCCCCTCGGTCCATTGCTCCACCGTCTGCCTGAAGTTGTATTGGGTGAGGGCGGCGCTGTCCAACAGCGCCCTCTCAGCCCTGAGGTCCTCCTTCAGCTTCGTCTCCCGATTTCTGGCGCTGTCAAGTGATGCGGTGAGGGTGGACAGCTTCAACTCCAAGTCTGCAACGGAATCCTTGGCGATGGCGAGCTCCTTGCCCTTGTCGGAGAGACGGACCTGCAGCTCGGAGTGGCTGTGGGCGTCCTTCTCCCTCTCCAACGTGAGCGCAGCAACCTTCTCCTCGCTCGTCTTCAAGTGGATCTCCAGTTGCGCCACCCTCGCCTCCAAGTCTCTCTTGGCGGTCTCTGCAGCTGCAGCGGCGTCCCTCGCTTCCTGCAGAGCTCCGCCAAGGGACTGTTCGCTCGCGGCAAGGTCGTCCTCGTGGCTGTCGAGGTCGACCTTCCGCTGCGTTAGCTCTCCTTCCAGCCGGGACAACTCCTCGGCGGCGAGCCGTTGCTGCTCCTCTGCTTCGGCCTTCTCGAGTATGAACGCCTGATGCACCTCGGCGAGCTCCTCCCGCTCCTCCGCCAAGGATCGGAGGGCCGCCTGGTTGGCGGCCCGGAGCTCTTCGGCGCGCTTCTCTAAGTCGACGCCCGCCTTGGCGGCCAGGGCCTCTCGGGACTCCAGGTTGGCCTGCCTGGCGCGGTACACGGCCAGGAGCCTCCGCAGGAGTCGCTCCTCCTCGGGCTCGCTACTGCTGCCGGGCGCGTCGATGAACTTTAGCCCGGCGGAGGCGAGGACCTCCCCATCGAAGACCTCTCCCTCCGCGGGCGCCCTTGATGTAGATGCCCACGGGAGCTGAATGAAGACCCCGTTTCCAGCCTCCAGGTAGGCGCCAGTTTCGGCCGCGGCAGCAGCAGGGTCGGCGGTCGGCGCAGCGTCAGACGCTCCTGCGGCCTCAGGGCCGTCAGTGCGACCGCCGGTCCCCTCCTCCGCTGCCGCATCGTCATCCTTGGCTGCCTCTTCGACGGCGGGCTCGTCAATACCGATCGCCTCTTCGGTAGCCGTGGCGTCGCCAGTGTTGCCGCGCGCGTCCTCCTCGGTGGTGGCCTCCGTTTCCATCGGCTCTGGAGCGGACGAGTCTGAAGACAAGAAAAGAAGAAGAAAGAAGAAAGTATCTGTCAAGCAAATATCCAAAAAGAGAAATTCAAGAGAAGAAAAGTACAAGGGTTACGTGCGCGGGCCTCCTCTTCAATGGGGTTCCTTGCCGGGGAGTCCTCCCTCGACGGGCGTGGTGGTAGCCCCCGCCGGCGGAGGGCCACTAGCGCCTTCCCTTGGCGGAGTGCCCACCCTTGGCGGGGTGCTCGCCCTTGGCGGGGTGCTCGCCCTTGGCGGAGTACCCGCCCTTGGTGGAGTATTCTCCCTCGCCGGGGAGCTCCTCCTTGGCGGAGAGGTCGGAACGTGCGGCTCGTCGGGAGCAGTCTCTTGGCGCTCCTGAGGCTGCGGCTCTACTTCTGTACAAGTCAACAAACAAGCAAAAAGATTAACAAGGATAAGAAGCCTGCGCGTGCCCGACAAGCGAAGAAGTGAACAGAAGACTTACGCTGGGGGCTGCGCTGGGGGCTGCTCTGCGGAGCAGCTGGCTGGTCCGGCAAACCTGTCGCAGGCGCATCCCCTGCTGCTGCGACGGGCTCGTCCTCAAGGTCGACCACCGGGATCTTGGCCCTCTTCGCCGCCCTTTGGGCCAGGGTCCTGGAAGAAAAACAAGATCAGAATCAGGCCAAGAAGATTCAAGACAAGAGAAAATCGAAGGAAACAAGAGTTGACAGTGCTTACTCTTCCTCCTCCTCGTCGGAGCTGAGCACGGAGAAGTCAAAATCCGCCTCGCACGTCCCGGTGCGAGGAGCTGGAGGAGTAGGCGCCCTCGGCCGCTTGGCGGGATCAGGGGCGATGGTCTGAGAAGATCCCGCCCCAGTTGTCGCCGAGGCACGAGGGGCGGCAGGAGCGTTAGCCCCAGCCCGGGAAGACCCTCCTCCAGCCGCTGCTGAAGCGCGGGGCATTCCCTTGGCGGCCTTGCCCGCCACGATGGCGCGTGTCGGACGGCGTTGTGGCTGCTGGCCCGCCGGCTGCCCCGCCACGTCTGCGGCTTTGCGGAGGCGCCTTCTCGCTGGAGCCGGAGGACTTGCCGGTGGCGGTGAACTTCCCGAGGATGAAGAAGAACCAAGGTTCAGAGACCCGCCTGAGTCTTCTGTGGAGTCGCTCGATTCGGCGCCCTGCTCGGCGGGCCCGCTCGATTCTGTGCCTTGCTTGGCAGCCTCGCTCGTCCCGGCAGGTTGCCCGGCAGGCTTTATCAGCTTGAGGATCTCTTCCTCGTCAGCCACACTTACCGCCTCCGCTGCATCTGCCTCCTCCAAGGTATACCCAAACTCGCCCGCGGCCGCGGTTGCGGCTGCCTCCTCCAACCTGGTGGCAATATAAGCCATCTCCAGGTCGGTGGTGTCGCGGGTGAGGCCTTTCTTCTCGTCGGGATTGATGGGCAGCTCCACCAAGTTATCGAAGAACGTTTTCACAGCTTCGTCAGAAGGCTCCCGCCAAGTGGGGTCAATCCCATGGGAGTCACACCATGGCATCGCCGCGCGGATAGCGCTGAGCGACGAATTGTTGCATAGCGGAACTACGCCCCACGGCAATGCGAACCACTCTGGATGTTTGGGGTCGTGCTTGAATAGCTCACAGAGCATGCCGTTGAGCTCCATGACAGTGAAATTGTAGTTGAGGCCAGGGCGCAACCTCATAAAGTCTTCCGCGTTACCAAACTCCCAAGCAGGTCTCTTCCTTTCCTGCAAGGGAGCGATGCGGTGGCGAAGGAAATCTGCTCCGACAGCCCCTACAGTGAGCTTGGCTTGCCGGAGGCGAAGAATCCTAGTGATGGCTATCTTCAGCTTGTCGTCCTCAGGGGCCAGGTCACTCCAGTCGTTGCCGCGCACTATTGCAACTTGGCGCAGGGATGTGAACTGCTGGGGTTCATCCTCCATGATCCAACACCAGTTGGCCCTCCACTCCTCCCACTTGCCGCGGAGTTCCCCAGTCAAGTAAGCCTCTTTCTTATGAAGCCTAAATATCCAAGAAATCTCGCCGGACAGAGGACACCCAGACTCGACTCGAGGCGTAAAATAATGGCGGAAGAGGGCTACGTTGGGGTAGACTCCGACAAAGTTCTCGCACAGATGTGCGAAAACGGCCATGGTCAAGACGGCGTTTGGGGTGAAATCAAGGAGGTGAAACCCGTAGGTATTCATGACATCGCAGAAGAATTCGGAATACGGCGGGCAGAGTCCGCAGTAGAAGAACAGAGAAAAAAAGGCGTATCCTCCCGGAAACATGTCGCAGGCCTCAGCGGGGAGTACCTGGGTGCGCGGGTGCGCTTTTGTCTCCCTCGCCCAGAAGAGGTAGAAGGAGTCCTTCAGCTCCTCCGCGCTGAGCCTCGGCGGGAAGACCGCCATCTTCTTCCGCATTGCGGCTAGCTTCAGCGCCCTGCCAGTCTTCGCGGCTTTCGCCTTGTCGGCCTTCGGGGCCATGGCGGGGACGGCGAGGGAAGTCGACGGCGCTAGGGAGGCTGGCGGCGGCGGAGGAAGGGCGGAGCGCTGCTCTCTTTCAACCTTCGGGGAGGAGGGGAGCAGCGGGGGTTTCTGGAGGATGAAGAAGCAATGGACGAATGGAGGGAACTGCCCCTGTTTCCCCTGCTTTTAAGGGGGAAAGGGGGGGGCGTTCCGCATTTCCCCCATTAAAGAAACAGGCCACGATCTCTCCCACGACGCCGCAATCGACGCGTGCCGTTAGGGAGGGGCGCGGTGGATACGGAGTGGGATACGGCGCGCCGTGGGCCGCGTGTGCCCGTGCACTGTTCTGGGCCTGGCCCAACAGCGCTCGGCACCGTGTGTGGCCCAGGCCCGGGGGCTCCTGTCGGTGTACTAAAGTAGGGGTACCTTAGTATCCCGACTTGTGCACGGGCAGTAGTAGCGTCCCGTGGCAGGGCTTGCCACGCGCCCGCCAAGGCCCACTATGGTTCCTTTGGAGCCATTCAAGAACAAAGTATTCAAGTTAAAGAAACAAGACCCCGGCAAGAGGAGCTAGCCGGGAAGGCCGTTCCAGGCTCAAGACCACCCCTTTGGCACAAGACCCTGGCAAGAGGAGCTTGTCATGAAGGCCAAGCATGGCATTGTAGGAGACTTGTCGCGACGCGCAGTGCGCCGCGGCAAGGCCCGGAGAGCGACAAACTTCCGGGCGCGACAAGGTAGCGGCCGCGGCAAGGCGCTTGCCGCGGCAGGCTTCCACTGTGTGCCCGCGCTCCAGCTCATCCGGCCACGCGTCGCCCTGGGGCCCTTCCAGGGGCACGTGGCGGAAGGCTGTGCAGCCCGGGGTACACGGTGGCAAGACGCGATGACGAGGCCACCGTCGTGGCAAACGGAGACTCCCTGACGGACGCTTTTTTTGCACTGTTTGGGGCGACGGCGACGGGCATTCAATGCCCTTGTCCCCCACCGTCAGGGTTAGGTACAGAGCACTGCACATGCACTATTCCAACTACCACCATTTTTACATTTTTACCCTCATCTGCGTTGCCACCTGTCGGTGGCCCCTTCAACCTATAAAAGGAGGCCCATGCGCAACGTAGACGGGGTTCCGATCTTCGATCACTCTCACGCTCGGTGTTTCCAGCGACAAGCACTGTAGCTCTTCTCACTCCCGAGCTAAGAACACAATACAAACCAAGGCAGGAGTAGGGTTTTACGCATCCGTGCGGCCCGAACCTGGGTAAACTGCTCGCGTGCAGGCTTCGATCCGCTCTTTGTGCATCCTCCGCCCCCTTGCCATACCGAAAAGGGGCTCCGGTCCCATAGGTGTTCGTGGGCGATCAGTTTCCCCGATAGCTGGGAGCGCCCCTCGGGCTGCATCATTCCCAGGTCGCACGGGCCGGACCCAGCGGCGTGTATCCTTTTGCATATTTAGCTTACTGTGTTGGGGGCGCCCCCTTGGGCCGCATTATCCCCAGGCCGCGCGGATCCATCCCAGTGGCATGTATCGTTCTTGCATCTTGCCTGAGCTAGCATCACCTTTTCCGTCAGCTGCATTAAAATCGTTTACCTGCCTGACTCAGGCCCGAGCCCGAGGGGGTGCTACCTGTGCACTTGCACAGGGCCCCCCGTTTCAGGGGCCTCCAAATTTATAAGCAACACTAGTTAATAGTTATATACTAAGCTAAAAAATCTAACCTTTTGGGCCTCTAAAACGCTTGGCCTGGTGTCCTGGCTGGAGCAGCCCCGACTAGTCTACGCCCCATCCAGCAATGGGATCGTTCTGATGAAAAATAAAAATAAAAACAGCGATCGGTCATCATCGAGACGAGCGAATCGATGAGGGGTCTCTAATCTCTTCGTGTGTTCGTCTGGCAGACTGGCGCTAGCGGCAGGTTAGGGTTGCTCCGATCCTCCTTCCTTTCCTTCCTCATAATTCAGAAATCTCCTGATTCCGTTCCAACTTCCAACGCTGTAGGTCCTTTTCAGGATTCAAGAGGATTAGAGCAGCAGGAACGGCCGGACAGCAGCCGGTAGGAGGACTTGAACTGGATCACCTGGAAGGCAAGGAATGTTCAGGCCAATCTCACGATCTCCATTTTAAGCGTCGATCGTCGCGTCAATACCTACTGATCCTGTGAGGCCTTTACTTTGAATTTTGATTTCTGCCAGCTATTTAGTTCTTCTAAAATCTTATAGTTACTTCAAAATTTTAACACTCTTTTCATCTATTAGGTGTCTAGTATTGCAAGATCCAAGTCATGTTTGCATTTAGAAAGCATGAATCTGTTTATATAGTGTATTTTTAGTGAAATAGGGCCCATTTTAGAGTTTTGCACAGGCCTCCGATTTTGCCGGCTCGGCCCTGGCCTGACTGTTAGCTCGATGCCATGAAAGTTGTACGCCCTTGAGACGTCTCCGTCGTATCTATAATTTTTTTTGTTCCATGCCAATATTCTACAACTTTCATATACTTTTGTCAACTTTTAATACTATTTTTTGGGGCTAACATATTGATCCAGTGCCCAGTGTCAGTTCCTATTTTTTGCATGTTTTTTGTTTCGCGGAATATCCATATAAACGGAGTCCAAACGGAATAAAAATGGACGGAGATTTTTTTTGGAATATATGTGAATTTGGGGAAGCGGAACCAACATCGGACGATGCCCGAGTGGGCCACGAGGCAGGGGCGCGCCCTGGGCCCTCGTGGCCACATCGTAAGGCAGTTGATGCCCTTCTTTCGCCGCAAGAAAGCTAATATCTGGATAAAAATCGTGTCAAAAAATCAAGCCAATCGGAGTTATGGATATCCGGGAATTTAAGAAACGGTGAAGGGCCGGAATCTGGGAACACAGAAACAGAGAGAGACAGAGAGATAGATCCAACATCGAAGGGGCTCTTGCCCCTCCGCCGCCATGGAGGCCATGGACCAAAGGGGAAACCCTTCTCCCACCTAGGGAGAAGGTCAAGGAAGAAGAAGAAGGAAGGGGGCTCTCTCCCCCATGCTTCCAGTGGCACCGGAGTGCCACCGGGGCCATCATCGTGTGATGGCGATCTACACCAACACCTCTGTCATCTTCACCAACATCTCTATCACCTTCCCCCATCTATCTACAACGGTCCACTCTCCCGCAACCCGTTGTACTCTCTACTTGAACATGGTGCTTTATGCTTCATATTATTATCCAATGATGTGTTGCCATCCTATGATGTCTGAGTAGATTATCGTTGTCCTATCAGTGATTGTTGAATTGCTATGATTGATTTAATTTGCTTGTGGTTATGTTGCTGTCCTTTGGTGCCCGTCATATGAGCGCGCGCGTGGATCACACCATACAGTTAGTTGTATGTTGATAGGACTATGTATTGGAGGGCAAGAGTGACAGAAGCTTCAACCTAGCGTAGAAATTGATGCATACGGGATTGAAGGGGGACCAATATATCTTAATGATATGGTTGAGTTTTACCTTAATGAACGTTAGCAGTTGCGGATGCTTGCAAATAGTTCCAATCATAAGAGCATAGAATTCCAAGTAAGGGATGACATGCTAGCAGTGGCCTCACCCACATAAAACTTGCTATCGGTCTAGTAACATAGTCAATTGCTTAGGGGCAATTTCGCAACTCCTACCACCACTTTTCCACACTCGCTATACTAACTTTATTGCTTCTTTATCTTAACAGCCCCTAGTTTATATTTGCGTGCTCTTTATATTCTTGCAAACCTATCCCACAAAACTACAAAATACTTCTAGTTTCATACTTGTTCTAGGTAAAGTAAACATCAAGCGTGCGTAGAGTTGTATCGGTGGTCGATAGAACTGGAGGGACTATTTGTACTGCCTTTAGCTCCTCGTTGGGTTCGACACTCTTACTTATCGAAAGAGGCTACAACTGATCCCCTACACTTGTGGGTTATCAAGACCTTTTTGTGGCGCCGTTTTCGGGGAGCAATAGCGTGGGGTGAATATTCTCGTGTGTGCTTGTCTGCTTTATCACTAAGTAGATTTTATTTGCTGTTCTAAGTTGTTCTCTATCTTCAGTTATGGATATGGAACACGAAATACCAAAAAACTTAGGTGTACTTGCTACTCAAGGAGATGGGGAACCTCCTAAAACCCTCGATGCTAATTATGTGAAAGATATTATCTACTACTTTGATAATCTTGAGAAAACCCCATTCAACTATGTAATGGGAGTAACGTTGGATCAACGTGAATACTTTAGGGATTATCGCTTGACACAAAAAGGGAAACTGTTATGGGATCAAATTCATTTGTTGCATTGGTATGCTCGGCAACTATGCTTGAGATATGATTATACTTGTTGCTCGAGGATGAAGGCTCCACACCTTCCCTTTTCATGCAAATTTAATGATAATGAAACCTTAGCTTCTTATGCTAATGGTATATATGATTATTATGATGTGGAACAAATAGAAGAATTCATTGCTTTTAAGGGTGCTTATGAAATTGAATCTCTATTTAAAAAGAATGATGCTTTTGATGATGATGTTTCTAGGCCTGAAAAACTTGCTATATTGAAATATTGCTATTTGAATTATGAATATAACTCCAATATTGATGCGTTTATTGAGAAGGTCTCCGCTATCCAAGAAGAGACTAATATTTTGCAGGAGTCTATGGAAGAAGAAATCAATGACATTGTGAGATCACTCGATGTAAAAGATGAGGAGGAGAGCGAAGAACAAAAGGAGGAAGAGCGGATTAGCTACCCGTGCCCACCTTCTAATGAGAGTAACTCTTCAACTCATGCATTGTTTAATTTCCCTTCGTGCTTACCGAAGGATGAATGCTATGATGATTGTTATGACCCCGTTGATTATTTTGAAATATCCCTTTTGGATGATGCTTGCTATGCTTGTGGCCAAGATGCCAATATGAATTATGCTTATGGAGATGAACTTGCTATAGTTCCTTATGTTAAACATGAGATAGTTGCTATTGCACCCACACATGATAGTCCTATTATCTTTTTAAATTCTCCAAACGACACTATATCGGAGAAGTTTGCACTTGTTAAGGATTATATTGATGGGTTACCTTTTTCCGTTACACATGATGATTTTGATGAATATAATATGCATGTGCTTGCTGCTCCTACTTGTAATTATTATGAGAGAGGAACTACATCTCCGCCTCTCTATGTTTCCAACATCATAAAATTGCAAGAAACTGCTTATACTATGCATTGGCCTTTACTTGTTGTGCATGAATTGTTCTTGTATGACATGCCTACGCATATGAAGAGAGTTAGACTTCGTTTTTGCATGATATATATCACTTTGTGCTCACTACTAAATGCCAAATCATTGTTAATTAAAATTGGCTTTGATATACCTTGGGATCCGGGTGGATCCATTACTTGAGCACTATATGCCTAGCTTAATGGCTTTAAAGAAAGCGCTGCCAGGGAGACAACCCGGAAGTTTTAGAGAGTCATTTATTTCTGTTGTGTGCTTTTATAAAGTTAAAAAACAAAAAATAAACAGGGGAACCTAAAACTTTTTCAAAAAGAAAAGTGAAAGTGATATAGACGAGCATTGTGAAAGTGGGGGACGTCCTTGAACTTTGTTCATGCCCATGGAAACTTTGTGAATCTTAATTACAGAAACTTTTCAAAAACAATAATCATCCCCTTGTACAATTCCATTGTATTATAAAAATAATGTGCCAAGGTTTGCCTTTAGGATGTTTACAATACTTGTTGGTTTGTGCGGTGCAGGACAGAAACTTTGCCTGTAGTCCGCGATTTTACATTTTTTGCTGGAACGTCAAATGGTGCTGAAACTTTTTGCACTGTCTTTCTATACAAATTGTTTATGTTTCTTAATTTTGGAAGATTTTTTCAAGTATCAGAAGTATGGTGAATGTTCAGATTATTACAGACTGTTCTGTTTTAGACAGATTCTGTTTTTGATGCATAGTTTGCTTGTTTTGATGAAACTATCAATTTCTATTAGTGGATTAAGCCATGGAAAAGTTATATTACAGTAGCTACAATGCAAAAACAAAATATGAGTTATTTTGCAACAGTACTTAGAATAGTGATTTGCTTTATTATACTAACGGATCTTACCGAGTTTTCTATTGAAGTTTTGTGTGGATGAAGTGTTCGAAGATCGATGAGGTCTCGATGTGAGGAGAAGAAGGAGAGGCAAGAGCTCAATATTGGGGATGCACAAGGCACCCCAAGTAAATATTCAAGGATACTCAAGCGTCTAAGCTTGGGGATACCCCGGAAGGCATCCCCTATTTCTTCAACAAGTATCGGTATGTTTTTAGATTCGTTTCATTCATGTGATATGTGCAGATCTTGGAGCATCTTTTGCATTTAGTTTTCAACTTTTCTTTTATGCACCATGCTGGTATGAGATAGTCCTTGGTTTATTTATAGAATGCTCTTTGCACTTCACTTATATCTTTTGAGTATGGCTTTATAGAATACTTCATGTGCTTCACTTATATCATTTGAAGTATGGATTGCATGTTTCTCTTCACACAGAAAACCGCCATTTGTAGAATGCTCTTTTGCTTCACTTATAATTATTAGAGCGTGGGCATAACTTTTGTAGAAATAATTAAAACTCTCTTGCTTCACTTATATCTATTTAGAGAGTTGACAGGAATTGGTCATTCATGGTTAGTCATAAAATCTTACATAAACTTGTAGATCGCTGAATATGATATGTTTGATTCCTTGCAATAGTTTTGTGATATAAAGATGGTGATATTAGAGTAATGCTAGTGGTTAGTTGTGGATTGTGCAAATATTTGTGTTGAGGTTTGTGATTTTCATAGCCTGCACGTATGGTTAACCGTTATGTGACGAAGTTGGAGCATGGTTTATTTATTGAGGGCCATCCTTTGTGTGGAGGTCGGGGGTGCGCGATGGTTAACTCCTACCAACCTCCCCCTAGGAGCATGCGTGTAGTACTTGGTTTCGATGGCTAATAAATTTTTGCAATAAGTATGTGAGTTCTTTATGACTAATGATGAGTCCATGGATTATACGCACTCTCACCCTTCCACCATTGCTAGCCTCTCTTGTACCGCGCAACTTTCGGCGATACCATACACCCACCATATACCGTCCTCAAAACAGCCACCATACCCACCTATTATGGCATTTCCATAGCCATTCCGAGATATATTGCCATGTAACTCCACCATTCCGTTTATTATGACACACACCATCATTGTCATATTGCCTTGCATGATCGTAAGATAGCTAGCATGATGTTTCCATGGCTTGTCCGTTTTTTTATGTCATTGCTATGCTAGATCATTGCACATCCCGGTACATCGCCGGAGGCATTCACATAGAGTCATATTTTGTTCGAGCTTCGAGTTGTAATCTTTGAGTCATAAGTAAATAAAAGTGTGATGATCTTTATTATTAGAGCATTGTCCCATGTGAGGAAAGGCCAAAAAAAAGATGGCCTAAAAAAATAGAGAGTGGCTAAAAAAGAGAGAGAAAGCCCCTCCAAAAAAACAAAACAAAAAACAAAAAACAAAAAAATGAGAGAAAAGAGAGAAGGGACAATGCTACTATCCTTTTCCACACTTGTGCTTCAAAGTAGCACCATGATATTCATAATAGAGAGTCTCTTGTTTTGTCACTTCCATATACTAGTGGGAATTTTCATTATAGAACTTGGCTTGTATATTCCAACGCCGGGTTTCCTCAAATGCCCTAGGTCTTCATGATCAAGCAAGTTGATGCACACGCACTAGTTTTCTTTTTGAGCTTTCATACACTTATAGCTCTAGTGCATCCGTTACATGGCAATCCCTACTCACTCACATTGATATCGATCGATGGACATCTCCATAGTCCATTGATTTGCCTAGTCGATGTGAGATTTTCTCCCTCCTTTTGTCTATCACCACCTTCTATTCCACCCATAGTGATATGTCCATGGCTCACGCTCATGTATTGCGTGAAAGTTGAAAAAGTTTGAGAATACTAAAGTATGAAACAATTGCTTGGCTAAAACCGGGGTTGTGCATGATTTAAATACATTGTGTGGTGAAGATGGATCATAGCCAGACCATATGATTTGTAGGGATAACTTTCTTTGGCCATGTTATTTTGAAGACACATGATTGCTTTATTGGTATGCTTGAAGTATTATTGTCCTAATGTCAAATGATAAACTATTGCTTTGAATCACTCGTGTCTTAATATTCATGCCATGATTAGATTACATGATCAAGATTATGCTAGGTAGCATTCCACATAAAAAATTATCCTTTTTATCATTTACCTACTCGAGGACGAGCAGGAATTAAGCTTGGGGATGCTGATACGTCTCCGTCGTATCTATAATTTTTGACTGTTCCATGCCAATATTCTACAACTTTCATATACTTTTGGCAACTTTTTATACTATTTTTTGGGGCTAACATATTGATCGAGTGCCCAGTGCCAGTTCCTGTTTGTTGCACGTTTTTTGTTTCACAGAATATCCATATCAAACGGAGTCCAAACGGAATAAAAACGGACGGAGAATTTTTTTGGAATATATGTGAATTTTGGGAAGCGAAACCAACATCACACGATGCCTGAGTGGGCCACGAGGCAGGGGGGCGCACCCTGGGCCCTCGTGGCCACACCGTAAGGCGGTTGATACCCTTCTGTCGCCGCAAGAAAGCTAATATCCGGATAAAAATCGTGTCAAAAAATCAGCACAATCCGAATTACGGATCTCCGGGAATTTAAGAAACGGTGAAGGGCCAGAATATGGGAACGCATAACAGAGAGAGACAGAGAGAGAGATCCAATCTCGGAGGGGCTCTCGCCCCTCCGCCGCCATGGAGTCCATGGACCAGAGGGGAAACCCTTCTCCCACCTAGGGAGAAGGTCAAGGAATAAGAAGAAGGAGGGGGGCTCTCCCCCCCTCGCTTCCGGTGGCACCAGAGTGCCACGGGGGCCATCATCGTGTGACGGCGATCTACACCAACACCTCTGTCATCTTCACCAACATCTCCGTCACCTTCCCCCATCTATCTACAGCGGTCCACTCTCCCGCAACCCATTGTACTCTCTACTTGAACACGGTGATTTATGCTTCATATTATTATCCAATGATGTGTTGCCATCCAATGATGTCTGAGTAGATTATCGTTGTCCTATCGGTGATTGGTGAATTGCTATGATTGATTTAATTTGCTTGTGGTTATGTTGCTGTCCTTTGGTGCCCATCATATGAGCGCGCGCGTGGATCACACCATAGGGTTAGTTGTATGTTGATAGGACTACGTGCTGAAGGGCAAGAGTGACAGAAGCTTCAACCTAGCATAGAAATTGATGCATACGGGATTGAAGGGGGACCAATATATCTTAATGCTATGGTTGGGTTTTACCTTAATGAACGTTAGTGGTTGCGGATGCTTGCAAATAGTTCCAATCATAAGTGCATAGAATTCCAAGTAAGGGATGACATGCTAGCAGTGGCCTCTCCCACATAAAACTTGCTATCGGTCTAGTAACGTAGTCAATTGCTTAGGGGCAATTTCGCAACTCCTACCACCACTTTTCCACATTCTTTATACTAACTTTATTGCTTCTTTATCTTAACAGCCCCTAGTTTATATTTGCGTGCTCTTTATATTCTTGCAGACCTATCCCACAAAAACTACAAAATACTTCTAGTTTCATACTTGTTCTAGGTAAAGTAAACGTCAAGCGTGCGTAGAGTTGTATTGGTGGTCGATAGAACTTGAGGGAATATTTGTTCTACCCTTAGCTCCTCGTTGGGTTCGACACTCTTACTTATCGAAAGAGGCAACAACTGATCCCCTACACTTGTGGGTTATCAGCCCTCGCTAACTTGCTTGCACCCGCCTCATGATTAAGGATAGGCATGGCGTCTGTGCTCGGGTCCGTCCCTGCAGCGTCGTCAAATCCAAGAGGCTGAGCTCTGGCTCGCGAGCCAGCCCCATGTACATCACCTCCCGTGGTCCTCCATGCCTCGCCCTTGCATGAGCTGGATGCGAGCAGGCGGGTAAGGGTGCATGATACGATGGCTCTCGCTACGGGAGCCGCGCACTGGTTGTGTTTTCTTAGGGCATCCACATGAGAAGACTAGGCACGACGTCTGTGCTCGGGTCCATCCCTGCAGTGTCGATAAACCCAATGGTTGAGCTATGTCTGGCGGGCCGGCCCCATTCACGTCACCTCCTGGGCTCATTGGTGTTTGGCCATCTCATGTGGCAACCTCGAGGGATTCACTCGGCGTAGGTTGCCTAACCATCTTGGAGGATCACCTCAAGCGCTCTCACTCAAGACCAGGCGCAACCCACCCGCCTTGAGATAGGGCCCCGTGATTCCCGCGCTGGCTCACGGGTGTCCAGATACACCTTGTCAGGGATATAACTACTAGGTATAAACCGCCAGGGAGGGGCCGGTTTATACCTATAAAGATGACTACTATTGAAGCCCAGCGAGACATGGAGCATGGCGCTTTATTATAGAGGACTAGAGATTTAAGGCCCAAGAGGTGTTAGGGCTCATAAGTGTAAACCGCTATACGGCGTATAACTTGTATTGTAAGATAGGAAAGATAGAGACCGAGCCGGGCACGTTTATGAGCCGGCCTCGGGATTCTGTAAATCGGCCTGGGCGTCACCCTGTGTATATAAAGGGACGACCCGGCGACGGTTCAGGGACAGAGAACAACAACTCGAGACACAGGCAAAGCGGACTCGCTCCCTGGTCATCGAAACCCTAGCAATATTACACCAAACTAGACGTAGGCCTTTACCTTCATCGAAGGGGCCGAACTAGTATAAAAATCCCCTGCGTCCTTGTACGCTTTAACCCCTTTAAGTTAACCCATAGCGATGGGTCCACGACTAAGTTCTTTTGCTAGGACATCTGCCGTGACAAAACCACGACACACCTCGTCCGACCCTACCGTGCAGGCCATGTGTCAGGGCGGGGTTGTACACGCCCCGGGGGCTCGCCGCAGTAGGGAGTCCCCTCCCACGTTCCAGTGGAAGCACCATGCTCTGCGCTGGCAGTCGATACGGTCGAGGAGCAGCTATGCCCGTGCAAGAACGGTAGCGCCATGCTCCGCACTGGTGATAAACAACTAGGGGTGGCCTCACGACTGCTTTAACCTTAGGGAGCCACCCGGCTCGGTGGCCAGCCCCACCGCACTGCACTCCCCTCGGGAGGGTAGCACGAGGGGGCTGGGTATGGGGGCTATGCTCAGGTCACGCCTAGCGTACACCCCACCAGGTCCCTCGGACCTGGTTGTCGCAACCCTCCCGAGCGAAAGCCCGGCGAGGACAGGTATGAGGTCTATTCACACGTCAAGGGGGACCCTTGGGCATCGTGGCCCAAGGGCCTAACTGGCCACGTAGCTCCTCACTCCCTAGTCTTGTCGTGGTGATCCGGACAAGCCAGCAGCGGCTGAGGTATGCGCGGGGCTGGGCCCTGCCGACGCAGAATGCTAAGGCCGGCTCTCGCATTACTCCCTTAAGGGTGGTTTGTACGTCAAGGGGGACCCTTGGGCATCGCGACCCAAGGGCCTAACTGGTCCCGTAGCCCCTCACTCCTTGGTCTTGTCCTGGTTATCCGGACAAGCCAGCAGCGGCTGGGGTACGCGTGGGGCCTGGCCCTGCCGACGCAGGACGCTAAAGCCATGTTTTGCGCTTCCTTCCTAGAGACCATTTGAATGTCAAGGAAGACTCTTGAGCATCGCGACGCAGGAGCCTAACTGGCCACGTAGCCCCTCACTCCCTGGTTTTGTTCTGGTGATCCGAACAAGCCACTGGCGGTTGAGGTACGCGCGGGGCCGGGCTCTGCCGACGTACAACAACAAAGCAAACAGGAAGGGAACCGCGAATAGCTAGCAATTATTACAAGCCAGATTGTCCTTCAATTATCGAACAGAAGTTTTAATGCCTCCATGAGGCACGTCACATGTCGCATGAAAACAAAGATAGGAAGGAGCACCGTCATTCACCAGCAGGCCCCTCCTTCAGCCTCGGGCACCGCAGCCAGGAAGCGCTTCTCCATCGATAGCACCGCCAAGCCCTGTGGAGCTGGCCTCGGCTGCAGGGTCGGCGGCGCATTCGGCTGGAGATGAAGGGTCGATGGCAAGGAACTTCTGCAGCAAGGTCTCCACCCGGCCCTTCATGGCTTCAGCGGCGGTCTCTCAACGTTCTTCATCCATAGGCTCGAGCAATGCACCAAGCTCAGCGGCGGGATCGTGAAGATGCAGGTGGCTGAAGACGCGTGTCAGGGCTGAGGAGGACAGCGTGCGGGCTTCCCCTTCCACCATGGGGCCGATCTCATTGACGACACCCTCGAGTGCCATAATGAGATAGGGAAGCAGCTGGGTGGGGCCTTCATTGTCCGTCACCAGCGGCTTATCCAAGCCCTTCTCGTAGAGTGCCCTTAGTGCTTGGAAGGACCTTTCCTCCAAGGACTTGAAGGCCGCGTGGTCCTCAGCCAGAACCTTCGCCTTGGCCTCCAGCTGGGCCTTCTCTACTTCCGCCGCCTGCATCAGCTCCTCCAGGCGGCTGCTCTCTGCAGCCATGGCCTTCGCCAACTGCTCCAACTCGGCGTCACGGCTGGCCACGACGTCTTCTCGGGCCTTCATTTTCTCCTCCTCCGCCGCGCGCTTGCTGCGCATGGTCTGCAGCTCGGTCTCCATCGACTGACATCGCTCCTTGGCGACCTGCACATCCTTCAGCGCCGCCTCGCGGGTGGCTGCGGCTTTGTCGGCCGCCTGCTTGTCCTCTTCGGAAGCCGCCACGACTCGACTCAGTGCATCCCGGACAGACGCGTTGGAGTTCATCCAGCCCAACACCAGCTCCAAGCGCCCTGCCACCAGACGACGGTCAACGCCTTGGAGGTCTTCCTGTAGCTGTGTCAGTGCGGAAAAAGCCTCCTTCAGGGCGCCGGACGAAGCGGGAGGGCCACGAGCTAGCGGCACGACCGGAGTAGGAGGCTGCGGTGCGTTCAAGTCCTCCTGGGCCCTAGAGACACCCGCAGGCAAGCTGGAGGTGAGCACCTCTGGGGCCGGCTTGGCCAAGGAGGCCATCCCCTCCTGAGGTTGGTCCGCTGAGCCTCGCGAAGACACCTGGGCAGGAGAAGGTGAAGTCAAGACAGACCGCTGGGCCTCTGATGCGGTCGCCTCCTCCTTCTTCTTCTTCACCAGCGGCGCTAGCCTGGCAATACAAGGGAAGGCATCAGGAATCGGCAACAGAATCAAGGGTAGAAACAGGACCAGGCGTAACCTCGCGACCTCTTCACCATGGAGCCCAGGGGCCTCGCTGCAGGTGGCGCAGGTGCAGATAAGGCTGTAGCAGCTGGCACAGCAGTAGCGTCAGGCGGTGTCAAAGCCGAGGCGTCGCCTCGGGAGATCAGTGCTGACCTGCTCTTCGTCAGGACCACAGATGGCGGCTTCTTCGAGGGGGTGAGCTTAGACCTCGTGATGACCCCAGCAGGGGATGTTGCCTCCTTCACCGGGTGGTCGTCGACATTGTCATCATCAGGCAAGGCGCGGAGATGGTCGGCCTTGCGTGGAGGGGAGGACTCCCCGGCCCCCTCCACGGTCGCCTCTAAGTCCTCTTCCCCGCTGGAGTCACCTGAAGACAGCTCCACCGGATCAGTCGCCACCTGAGCTTCAGGGGGCGCCGGAGGAACGAGCCTGCATCCATCAATGGTGGGCATGGAGGCCACCACCGTCGCCCCATCCTGGCGGCGGGACAAGGGTACATGGGTAACGGGTGGATACCACAGATCGTCCCCGACCAGGAGGCGGAGAGTGATATGTCTCCAACGTATCTACAATTTTTGATTGTTCCATGCTATTATATATCCTGTTTTGGATGTTTAATGGGGTTTATTATACACTTTTATATTATTTTTGGGACTAACCTACTAACCCAAGGCACAGTGCAAATTGCTGTTTTTTTGCCTATTTCAGTGTTTCGCAGAAAAAGAATATCAAACGGAGTCCAAACAAAATGAAACCTTCGGGAGAGTTATTTTTGGAACCGTATCGACACAGAAGACTTGGAGTACACATGAGGGAACGAAAGAGGTGGCCATGAGGGAAGGGGCACGCCCCCACCCTCGTGGGCCCCCTCTGACAACCCCGGTGCCCTTCTTCCTCCTATATATATCCACATACCCTGAAAACATCGAGGGAACACACGAAACCCTAATTCCACCGCCGCAACCTTCTGTTCCCGTGAGATCCCATCTTGGGGCCTGTTCCGATGCTCCGCCGGAGGGGGGATCGATCACGGAGTGCTTCTACATCAACACCATAGCCTCACCAATGAGTTGTGAGTAGTTTACCATAGACCTTCGGGTCCATAGTTATTAGCTAGATGGCTTCTTCTCTCTCTTTGGATCTCAATACAAAGTTCTCCTCGATCTTCGAGGAGATCTATTCGATGTAATATTTTTGCGGTGTGTTTGTCGAGATCCGATGAATTGTGGGTTTATGATCAAGATTATCTATGAACAATATTTGATTCTTTTCTGAAATCTTTTATGTATGATTATAATATATTTGCAAGTCTCTTCGAATTATTGGTTTGGTTTGGCCTACAACATCTATAGTTCTTGCAATGGGAAAAGTGCTTGGCTTTGGGTTCAATCTTGCGGTGCCCTTTCCAAGTGACAGTAGGGGCAGCAAGGCATGTATTGTATTGTTGCCATCGAGGATAACAAGATGGGGTTTATATCATATTGCTTGAGTTTATCCCTCTACATCATGCCATCTTGCTTAAGGCATTACTCTGTTCTTATGAACTTAATACTCTAGGTGCATGCTGGATAGCGGTTGATGTGTGGAGTAATAGTAGTAGATGCAGAATTGTTTCGGTCTACTTGTTACAGACGTGATGCCTACATATAATGATCATGCCTAGATATTCTCATAACTATGCGCTTTTCTATCAATTGCTCGACAGTAATTTGTTCACCCATCGTAGAATTCTGGAATCATGAGAGAAGCCACTAGTGAAACCTATGGCCCTCGGGTCTATCTTTATCATATTACTTTCCCATCAACTTGACAATTTCCGCTGCCGTTATTTATTTTCTTTATTTACTTTTTGTTTCTATACCAAAAATACTATCTTATCATTTAAATCAGATCTCACTTCCATAAGTGACCATGAAGGGATTGACAACCCCTTATCGCTTTGGCTGCGAAGTTCTTATTTGTTTGTGCATGTGCGAGGGATTCGCGTGTGGTCTCTGTCGGTGTACTAGAGTAGGGGTACCCTAGTATCCCGAACTTGTGCACGGGCAGTCGCAGCATCCCGCGGCTAGGCTTGCCAGGTGACCGCCAAGGTCCTCCGTGGTTCCTTTGGAGCCATTCAAGAACAAAGTATTCAAGCCAAGGAGATAAGACCCCGGCAAGAGGAGCCTGCCGGGAAGGCCAACCAAGGCATCTCAAGGAACTTGCCGCAACGCGCCATGCGTCCCGGCAAGGCCCGGTGAGCGGCAAGCTCCCGGACGCGACAAGACAACAACCGCGGCAAGGCGCTTGCCACGGCAAACTACCACTCTGTACCTGCGCTCCAGCACATCCACCAACGTGTCGCTCTGGGACCCTTCCAGGCGTACGTGGCGGGAGGCTGTGCAGCCAGCGGTACGCGGTGGCAAGCGGCGCTGACAAGATTGCCATCATGGCGAACGGTGGCGTCCCTGGCGGTCCCTTTTGCACTATTTGGGCGACGCAGACGGGCATTCAATGCCTTTGTCCCCTGCCGTCAGGGTTAGGTATGATACACTATACAAGTAGTTGTACCAACCGCAACGCCTTTCCATTTTTACCCTTGTCTACGTTGCCACCTGTCGGTGACCCCTGGAGCATATAAAGGAGGCCCATGCGCAACGTAGAGGGGGTTCAGACGGACGAAGAAGAAGAACACTCACGCTCGGTCTCGTTAGCCGCGGGTGTGTACTGTAGCACTCAACGCTCCCGAGCAAGAACTCAATACAAACCACAAAGCAGGAGTAGGGTTTTACGCATCCGTGCGGCCCGAACCTGGGTAAACTGCTCGTGTGCTTCGCCTCGATATGCTCTTTGTGCGATCTCCGCCCCCGCCGAACCGAAAGGGGCTCGGTCCGCCGGTCCCATAGGTGCTCGTGGATCAGTTTCCCCGACATCTTTGGCGCGCCAGGTAGGGGTGCGTTGAGGTTGTGTGAACCTGATCCGGCGTTCACACAGGCTAGATCTTCACCATCTTCATCGACATGCCGCCGAAGAAGAAGGCTTCGGAGGCGGCTGCTCCGTCCACGACGAACCCACCACCGCCGGAGCAAACGGCTGGTGGGGTAGACGCCGGCGGAAGAACGGGCGTCGACGCGGGAGCTCACGGTGCTGCCAGGTCCAAGGACAAGGCTGCGCTGCCCATCGGCGGCGTAGCCGGCTCCCACAACAACCGGGCGCACTCCAAGACCTCGGCGTCCGTACATGCACCGCGCCCATCTCAGGAGGCACGGGACCGGCAGCGTCATGGTACTCACGGTACCATACGTTTGCTGGACCAAGATCGAGCTGGTGGATCTCGAAATGCTCAAGACCAGCATGCACGCCAACATGCTGGCATGAGCGAGGCACGGTCGCCCGGACGGGATACTGCTCCTTCTAACATAGTGAGAAGCCCGAGCATATCCCGCTCCTCGCACCGTTCGCCACCGCTACCCGCCACTTCAGCGGAAGCTTTTGCGCGAGCTCAACTGCTCCTGGACTACCCTCCAACGGCGGACAAGATCGACGACTGGAGGGCCACCATTCAGAGTCTCATCGGCTTTGCCAACGGCGACACTCCACGGCAGCCGAGTACATCGCAGCCGCGGCACGTCAGCCAGGCACGAGCCGGTGGCGACAAGACCGGTGAGGGTGCAACCACCGTGCACTCTCCGCCCCGAAGGCCAAGATCGCCGACTCGCAGGATCCACCTCGACAGCGACTCCACCGCGTCATCAGATCCACGAGCTCATCGCGATCAGCGCCAAGTTCTTCACGAACGACAGCAAGAAGACGCTCGTACTCGCATCGAGCGCCGAAGAGAAGCGCGGTGTCAATCGGACCAGCGCGCTGGGCCCTCTGTCGACATGCATGCGCCAGGGGAACCAGGCGACTTGCCGTACGCGGTAGGTTGCCCTGCGTTTACTCGTGAGCTGCGGCAAGTCCAGTGGCCCAGCAAGAAGAATTTCAAGCCAGACGTACCAGAGAAGTACGACGGCAAGTCGCATCCGTCGCAGTTCCTCAGCATCTACACCATCGCGGTGCAAGCTGCTGGGGGGCGGGACGACAACATACTTGCCAACTACTTCCCACTGGTGCTCAAGCCCAACGTCAGATCCTGGCTCATGCACTTGCCGGACAACTCCATATCCTCCTGGGCAGACCTATGCCATCAGTTTGTCGGCGCCTTTATAGGCGGCCACAAACCTCATGGCCAAGAGAGTGACCTTCATCTGCTCGCCCAGAAGGAAGGAGAGCCCCTGCGCAAGTACATTCAAAGATTCAGCCGTGTACAGCACAACATCCCAGATGTCCACCCTGCCACGGTCATCAGCGCGTTCCATCAGAACTTGTGTAACCACAGGATGCGGGAGGAGATGGCGATGTGCAAGATCAGAAACGTCAGTGAGCTGTATGCCCTAGCCGACAAGTGTGCACGTGCTGAGGAAGGGAGGAAACTTCCCGGAGAGAATACGGGAGCAGGAGGATCTGACAGCGAGGATGCTGCCCCGGCAAAGAAAAACCGGCGGCGGAACAACAGGAAAAAGAAAGGCAAAGATGTGCTAGTTGTTGAGCAGTCCGGCAACGAAGGTGGCGCCAAGAAAGCCAAAGCTGGTAGCTCCGGCAAGGAGATTGCCGCATGCACCAACTGCCAGGCTGTGGCGGTCATCGACAAGCAGGACGGCACCAACAAGCAATACTGCAAGATCCACCGCACCAAGGGTCATGACCTCCAGAGCTGCAAGAAGGTCGAGCAGCTTGTCGAGCTGCAAAAGGCTGAATACGAGCGACTCGACAAGGAGAAGGCCCAAGGAGGTGTTGGAGGATCCGGCCAGAAGCGCCCCGGCCGGGGAGGACACCGCGGCAAGGCCAAGCAGCGGCAAGGAGACAGACCTCCCCGCGGCCGCGACAAGGCTGAAGATGACGACGATGATGAAGACATGGATGATGTCGAGACCAGTGAGCAGGAGTTCCAGAAAGCCACAGAGGTCTTGTGAGTTGACGGTGGTGCTTCTCTGCATACTTCACACCGCCAACTCAAGCAGTGGGTGCGGGAAGTCAATGCGGCAGAACCACCTGTCGAGTCACGCAAGCTTCTGAAGTGGTCCAGCACGCCTATCATCTTTGATATTGAGGACCACCCTGACCGCACGACTGCGGTAGGGTGCTTGCCGATGTTGGTTTCACCAACTATCCGCAACCTCAAGGTCACTAAGATGCTAGTGGACGGCGGGGCCGGCTTGAACCTGATCTCCTTCGCTGTACTCCAGAAACTCCAGGTCCCTGACAGCGAGCTCGAAGAGACCGGCACATTCCAAGGAATCAACCCGGGAAGGAGCAAGCCGAAGGGGAAGATCACGTTGCCGGTGACATTTGGCAGCGAGTTGAACTTCAGGACTGAGAGGGTCACTTTTGACGTTGCCGATTTTCCATTGCCTTACAATGGGATACTCGGCCGTCCAGCACTCGCCAAGTTCATGGCAGCCTCTCACTACGCATACAACATGCTGAAGATGCCAGGCCCGATAAGTGTCATCTCTGTCCCTGGCGACAAGAAGGATGCTCTTATCTGCGCCGACAAGATCTACCGGGAAGCGGCGACTGCAACAGATCGCAAGTCACTTGCCGTTGAAGCTCCCGGGGGGAAGAAGAAGACCAAGTCCGGCAAGAGTTCTGATGCCCACTCCGGCAAGCGCACCTCTTCGGAGTGCTGCGCTACCGTCGAGGACGCACCATCGAACTCCACCGGCAAGTGTAAGAAGGCAATGGCTGCTCCGCCAGAGACCAAGAAGGTGTCCGCCAAGGATGACGGCACTGGTGGTACTTTCACCATCAGTGCCACTCTTGACCCTAAATAGGAAAGCGCGCTCATTGCTTTTCTGCGGGCGAACGTCGACGTGTTTGCGTGGTAACCGTCTGACATCCCCGGTGTTCCCAGGAAAGTAATTGAGCACCATCTTGCTGTCTGTCCTCATGCGCGGCCCGTCAAGCAGAAGGTCAGGAAACAAGCAGTGGAGCGCCAAGAATTCATCGCAGAAGAGATCAAGAAGTTGGAAGCAGCAGGCCTTGTCAGAGGAGTGCTCCATCCTACGTGGTTGGCCAATCCTGTAGTCGTGCGCAAGGCAAACGGGAAATGGAGGCTTTGTATCGACTTTACCGATATTAACAAAGCTTGTCCCAAAGACCCATTTCCCTTGCCGCGCATTGACCAGATTGTGGACTCCACGGCCGGATGTGACTTGCTTTCATTTCTTGACGCATACTCAGGATACCATCAGATCTTCATGGCAGAAGAGGATGAGGAGAATACCGCATTCATCACTCCATGTGGCACGTACTGTTTCATACGGATGCCTTTCGGTTTAAAGAATGCTGGTTCAACATTTGCAAGGGTAGTCCATGCCGCTTTTGAGCCACAAATACACAGAAATGTGGAAGCCTACATGGATGACATAGTGGTCAAGAGCAAGGACAAGGCAACTCTGATTCAAGATTTAGACGAGACCTTCGCAAATCTGCGCAAGATCAGCCTCAAGCTCAACCCCGAGAAGTGTGTGTTTGGAGTCCCTTCCGGCAAGCTTCTCGGGTTCTTCGTGTCTCAGCGGGGAATTGAAGCCAATCCCGACAAGATCAAGGCCATTGAGCAGATTGAAGCACCAAAGCGCATCAAGGATGTACGAAGACTTGCCGGTTGCGTGGCTGCTCTCAGCAGGTTTATCTCTAGGTCTGCTGAGCGCACCCTGCCGTTTTTCAAAATATTGAAAAAGGCAGGTCCAATGAAATGGACTCCGGAAGCAGAGGCTGCGCTGCAAGACTTGAAGAGATATCTGTCCTCCACTCCAATACTTGTCGCACCTAGGCCACAAGAGAAGTTGATGCTGTATATAGCGGCAACCAATCAAGTGGTTAGTGCTGCGTTAGTAGCGGAGAGGGAGGCAGATGATGAGCCAGCAACCACAGCAGGCGCATCCAGCGACAAGCAGGGGGCTTCCCCGACAAGCTCTGGTCCCGACAAAGATGGATCTGCGCAGGCGCGCGAGGAGATACAGAAGAGAATGGTGCAGCGCCCAGTTTACTTTGTCAGTTCCCTTTTGCAGGGGGCTAGGTCAAGGTACTCTGGTGTGCAGAAACTGCTTTTCGGCCTTCTCATGGCCTCGAGAAAGCTGCGCCATTACTTCCAAGCACATGAGATCACAGTTGTCACTCGTTTTCCGCTGAAGAGGATACTACAGAATCCAGAAGCAACGGGCAGGATTGTTGAGTGGGCACTGGAACTGTCAAGCTTTGGCCTCAAGTTTGAGAACACTTAAACTATCCAAAGCAGAGCATTGGCAGAATTCATAGCAGAGTGGACGCCAACACCAGATGAAAAATTCCGGAAACGAGCATCCCCGTCAAGGAAGCAAGCAAAGAGTGGCTGATGTACTTTGATGGTGCCTTCTTGCTGCAAGGTGCCGGTGCTGGCGTGCTGCTTGTCGCACCCACCGGAGAGCACCTCAAGTACGTGGTCCAGATGCACTTTCCCAAGGAGCAAGCAACAAACAATACCGCAGAGTATGAAGGTTTGCTTGCCGGTCTCAGGATCGCGGCAGACCTTGGGATCAAGAAGCTCATTGTCAGGGGTGACTCGCAGCTTGTCGTCCGCCAAGTGAACAAGAGTTATCAAAGTCCGTTGATGGAAACCTACGTTGATGAAGTGAGAAAACTAGAAGAGCACTTTGACGGCCTACAAATGGAGCATGTTCCAAGAGCTCAGAACGACATTGCCGACGGCCTGTCGAAGTGCGCCGCACTTAAGTTACCTGTGGAACCAGGGATCTTTGTGCTCAAGCAGACTCAACCATCTGTAACGCCATCAACTGGACAGAGCAAGAAGAGGAAGTTGATTTCTGGTGACTATTTTCCGGCAGAGCTTCCAGAAGCCGCCGCCAAGAAGGTCCCCAAGATCAACACCAAGAGCGTTGAGGAGCAGTCTGCTCCGGCAAGCCCTAGGGTTTGTTCCGTTGAAGCAGAGGCTCCCGACACATTTTGCTTCGGCAAGCTTGCCGAGGAACATCAAGCTCCGGCTGAGCCACAGGTTCTCGCCATAGAAGCGGATGTTCCCGCAGCAGCAGATGTGCCTTTAGTCCTTATTGTCGAGCCACAAGCTCCAGCGTGGGCACAGCAGATTGTCCGTTTCCTTCAGATAGGAGAACTTCCCGAAGAGCAAGAAGAAGCGGAAAGAGTAGCCCGACAGTCAAGTATGTACCAGTTTGTCGACAACACACTGTACAGAAGAAGACTCAACGGTGTGAAATTGAAGTGTATTCACCGGGAAGACAGACAAAAGCTGTTGGCAGAGATACATGGAGGCATATGTGGTCACCACATTGGCGCAAGAGCACTTGCCGGCAAAGCTTTCAGGCAAGGTTTCTTTTGGCCGACAGCCCTCCAGGATGCAACTGCACAAGTAACCAAGTGTGAAGCGTGCCAGTTCCATTCCAAGCAGATACACCAGCCAGCTCAAGCTCTCCAGACGATCCCTTTATCCTAGCCATTTTCGGTGTGGGGGCTCGACATCCTCGGCCCCTTTCCCCGAGCAGTCGGGGGCTTTGAGTACTTGTACGTTGCAATCGACAAGTTCACAAAGTGGCCGAAAGTGGAAGCAGTGAGGAAGGTGACAGCACAGTCAGTAGTCAAGTTCTTCAGGTCGATTGTTTGCCGCTTCGGGATCCCTAACAGGATCATTACCGACAACAATACGCAATTCACGAGCCGCACCTTCATGCAGTACGTCCAAGATCTTGGCGCCAAGATCTGCTTCGCTTCTATTGCTCACCAGAGAAGCAACGGTCAAGCGGAGAGGGCAAATGCTGAAGTGCTGCGCGGGCTCAAGACCAGGACTTTCGACAGGCTGCGCAAGTGCGGAAGAAACTGGATTGAGGAGCTGCCGGTGGTTCTTTGGTCGATCAGGACGACGCCAAATCGAGCCACTGGCCAGACACCTTTCGCTCTAGTCTATGGAGCAGAGGCAGTTCTCCCCACGGAATTCGTATACGGGTCACCTCGAGTGCTCGCTTATGATGAGCTTGAGCAAGAGCAGCTGCGACAAGATGACGCGCTGCTCCTTGAGGAAGACCGTCTTCAGGCTGCTGTACGAGCTGCTCGCTACCAGCAAGCTTTGCGCCGCTACCATAGCCGCAAAGTTAACGCCAGAAGTCTCGAGGAAGGCGACCTTGTTCTTCGGCGCGTTCAGTCCGCCAAGAATTCCAACAAGTTGACGCCGAAGTGGGAATGCCCTTACCGGGTGAAACGAGTCACTAGGCCTGGCGCTGTCCGCCTTGAGACCGAAGATGGCATTCCGGTGAGCAACTCCTGGAACATTCAGCATTTTCGTAAGTTTTACCCGTAAGGCGCGGTTGCCGGAACCTGTTCCGGCAACCACCTTTTGTACAAGTCTTGCCGCTGTTGCATGTGATCCTTTGTACAAAGCCGGGTGCAGACCCCGTGCATAAGTAAAGCTCATGTGCTCCGCACATCTCGTCGATTTCATGCTTTCTATTTTTTGCATGTATTATCTGACATTTTGTGCAGCACCTACCCCCGGTAAGCAATAACGAGCCGTAAGGCTCCATATCTTTATTTTCTCTTCTTTCTTTTTCTCAAGGAAAGGAAGGTTCCCTCGCCCACAAGTTTGCCGGGGGGGGAAGGAGAAGATAACGGTATGGACCAAGCGTCGTTCAAGAAAGTTTCGCCTTGCCGGGAAGCAAACAACAGAAAAGCTAAGTTGCCAAAGTTTGAGCAATCAGATTTTATAAATTTTAAAGTTATCTTCCTTGAATGACCGCACTTTGTATGGAAAACCTGTGCGCGGAGGAACCAACTCGTAGCTAGTTGCACCCTTACTTTGTTTCGAGTCCGCTCCACAACTTAAGCGAGCTGTGACTAGTTGCGATAAGGTTTCTTGTCGGTAGCGGCACCGCCAGCAGGCTGCTGACGTCCCGCACTCGATGCTCGCGGCTAAGGTGCCTGTGCCGGCAAGTTCCCTAAAAGCGTAGGGAAAAACATACAAAGGAAGGAATCAAGTAAAGGAAATAACATTGCAATCATTACCCAAAATAGAGTTATATTACAAGATAGCTTGTCGCGGCTCTAACAGATTGTTCTCATAACATGACAAGCAGCGACAAGAAAAGAAGGAAACAGGCGGCCTAATCTACGCGATCGCCCTCAATCCTCTTGATCCCGCTCACCTTGTCCACAATGGGTGCGACAAGGGCCTTGAGCACCTCCAGATCAGCATCCGGCGGCAGGGTCTTGAGGACGTTGGTGAGTTTGAGGCCCGGGTTGTGGAAGGCCACCTTCACCAACACCTTTTGAAGAGCTCCCGCGCAGATCTTGCGCGACTCGTCGGCCAGCCGCTTTGGAGTCGTCTCTCGGAGTCGCTGGAGGGCCGTCGCCACGCCTTTGAGAAACAAGGTGAGCTTGGCGCTGGGTTGGAGGTTCTCATCGGAGGGATACCCGAGATCCTCCATCCCCAGCTGCGCCAGCTCCTTGTCAATGTCTGCAGCGGCATTCACGAGACCCTCCGTCCAGTGCTCCACATTCTCCCTAAAAGTATTCTGGGCGGCAGCAGCACTCGCCAGCAGCGCCTTGTCGGCCTTGATCTCCTCCTTCAAGGCCACCTCCTGCTCCCTGGCGCCGTCCAGCGTCTTGGTCAAAGTGGTCAGCTTCAACTCAAGATCTGCATTGGAGTCCTTGGCGGCGCTGAGTTCCTTGCCCTTCTCAGCAAGAAGAACCTGCAGCTCTGAGTTTCTGTGGGCGTCCTTCTCCCGCTCACGCTTGAGCGAGGCAAGCTCCTCACCGCTCGCCTTGAGATTGGCCTCCAGCCGCGCCACCTTCGTCTCCAGCTCCTTCTTGGCAGCCTCGACAGCTGCGGCAGCATCCTCTGCTTGCTTGAGGGCTCCGCCGAATGATTGCTCGCGCGCAGCGAGCTCCTCCTCGTGGCTGTCAAGGTTGACCTTCCGCTGCGCCAGCTCGCCCTCCTGCGCAGACAGCTTCTCAGTGGCAAGCCGTTGTTGCTCCTCAACTTCAGCCTTCTCGAGGAAGAAGGCTTTCTGCTCCTCGGCGAGTTGCTCCAGCTCCTCTGCCAGGGACCGGAGAGCTTCCTGGTTAAGACCCCGGAGCTCTTCCGCGCGCTTCTCGATGTCCACTCCCGCCTTTGTGACAAGCACGTCTCGGGGCTCCAGCTTGGCTTGCCGAGTGCGGTAGAGCGACAACAGTTTCCGCAGCAGCCGCTCCTCCTCAGGCTCGCCGCTGCTGCTGCTCGGCGCATCAACTAGCATCAGCCTAGCGGAGGCGAGCACCTCTCCATCAAAGCTCTCTCCTTCGACCGGCACCCTGGAGCTTGACACCCAGGGGATGTTGATGAAGACGACATCGCCGGCCTTCAAGTAGACGCCTGGCTGGGGCTCTTCGGAGCCTGGCGCTGCGGCAGCGGCGGAGGGATCGGCGGTCGGCGTAGCGCCTGGCGCTCCTGCGGCCTCAGGGCCGTTAGTACGATCTCCAGACCCCCTGCCGGCTTCTGCGGCGGCAGCTTTGGCGGCCTCGTCGCCGGTGGGATCATCAGCGCCGGCTGCTTCTTCGGTGGCAGCGGCGTAGTCGGCAGCAACCTCGGTCTCCATCGTCTCCGCAGCAGATGGGTCTGACGGCCGGAAGAGGGAGAAAAGTCAAGCAAATATCCGAAAAGAAGATCAAAAGAAGAAGAACCCAAGGGAAGTTTTGAAGCGAGAGGATTACCTGCACTGGGTTCTGCAGTCGTAGTCTCCGCCGCCGGGGGGCCGCTGGTGTTGTCCCTTGCCGGAGAACTCTCCCTTGCCGGAGACTTCTCCCTTGCCGGAGAACTCTCCCTTGGCGGAGAACTCTCCCTTGCCAGAGAGTCCCTTACCGGAGAACTCTCCCTTGGCGGCGTAGTCGAAGCAGATGGCATGTCGGGGGAGGTCTCCGGGCGCTCCTGGTGGGGCTGCTCTGCTCCTACACCAACCAACAAAAAAGATGTCAGCGAAGAAAGAGCATCGCTGCGCGCCTAACAGCGGAAAGCGAACCATATACTTACGCTGGGGGCTGCGCTCGGGGCTGCTTTGGGAAATAGTTGCCGGGTCCGGCAAGGTGGTCTCGGACGCACCCCCTGCTGTCGCGGTGGGTTCGTCCTCGATGACAATCACCGGGACCTTGGCTCTCTTCGCCGCTCCCTTGTCCAGAGTCCTGAAAAGGAATAAGTTCAGAGTAAAGCAAATGAGATACAAGACAAAACAGCAAGAATTGAAGAACTACAAGTACAACAAAGAATCTTACTCTTCTTCTTCCTCGTCGGAGCTGAGCGCGGAGGAGTCGAAATCCGGCTCCCCTCTGGCGCGAGGAGGCGGAGGAGTAGGTTCCCTTGGCCGCTTGGCGGGAGCAGTGGCAGTGGTCCGAGACGACCCCGCTCCGGCTGCCGCCGCGGCGTGAGAAGCGGCAGGAGCAGAAGCGGTGGTCCGGGTTGACCCCGCTCCAGTTGCCGCAGCAGCGCGAGGTGCTCCCGCGGCAACAGTGCTTGTCGCGGTGGAGCGTGTCGTGCGGCGCAGCGACTGTCGACTCGTCTGCCGCTCTGCTACGTCCCCGGCCTTGCGGAGACGCCTTCTTGGTGGAGCTGGGGGCTCTGCTTGCGGCGAGCTGTCTGAAGATGAGGAGGAAGAGGAGTTGATCTCCAACGAGCAGCTCGTATCCTCGGCGGGCTCGCTCGACTCAACGTCATGCCCGGCAAGCTCTTCTTCACCGGCAAGCTCCTCTCGCTCGGCACGGCTTGCTGCCTCTGCTACCTCTGCGTCCTCCACGGTGAATCCAAACTCGCCCGCGGCTGCGGCTGTCGCCGCCTCTTCCAGCCTAGCGGCGATGAGATCCATCTCCACATCGGTGGTGACGCGAGTGAGGCCTTTCTTTTCGTCGGAGCGGACCAGCACTTCTACCAAGCCGTCAAAGAACTCCTGCACGACGACGTCTTCAGGCTCTTGCCAAGTTGGGACAATTCCATGCGAGTCGCACAACGGCATCATTGTACGGATGCGGTCGAGCGAGGAGTTGTTGCATAGTGGAATGACACCCTTCGGCAACCTGAACACTTCGGGATGTTGGGGGTCATACTTGAACAGCTCCCGGAGCATTGCGTCAAGTTCCAGGACAGTGAAGTTGAAGTTGAGGCCTGGGCGCAGCCTCATGATGTCCGCCGCATTCTTGAATTCTCACGCGGGTCTCCTCCGCTCCTGCAGGGGGGCAATGCGGCGGCGAAGAAAATCTGCGCCAACCGCACCTACAGTGAGCCCGGCAAGCCTGAGACTTTGGATCTGGGCAACGGCAATCTTCAGCCTATCGTCTTCCGGGGCCACGTTGCTCCAATCGCTGCCGCGAGCTACTGGGGCTTGGCGTCGGGCGGTAAATGGCTGCGGGTTCTCCTCGACAATCCAGCACCAGTCCGCTCTCCATTCCTCCCACTTGCCGCGGAACTCCCCCTCCAGATAAGCTTCCTTCTTGTGGGCTCTCGAGATCCAGGCGGTTCCGCTGGACAAAGGCTCTCCTCTCTCAACTCGGGGCATAAAGAAGTGGCGAAAAAGGGCTACATTGGGATAGACTCCGACAAACTTTTCGCAGAGATGTGCGAAATCTGCCATGGTCAGAACAACATTGAGGGTGAAGTCAAGGAGGCGGAACCCGTAGGTGTTCATAATATCGCAAAAAAACTCAGAGAAAGGCGGGCAGAGCCCGCAGTAGAAGAACAAGGCGAAGAGGGGATATCCATTTGGAGCCATTTTCCAAGCGACGGCTGGAAGTACCTTCGTGCGCGGGTGCGCCCGCGTCTCCGTCGACCAGAAGAGGTAGTAGTACTCCCTCAGCTCCCTCGCGGCGAGCTTGGGGGGGAAGATTGCCCGCTCCTTTCGCAGCGCCGCGAGCCGCTGCGCCTCGGTCGACTTCACAACCTTCCCCTTGTCGGCTTTCGGAGCCATGGCGGAAGTGATGGGGGAGGCCGACGGCGTTGGTGGTGCTGGTGGCGATGGGGGGCAGGGCGCTGCTCTCTTTCAGCTTTGGGAAGAAGGGGGAGCAGCGGAGAAATAGCAACTGGCGAGTGGGCGAACTGCCCCTATTTCCCCTGCTTATAAGGAGGGAGGGGGCGGACGTTCTGCCTCTCCGAATAAAGAAACCACCCACGATCTCTCCCACGACGCCGCATTCAACGCGCGTCGTTCGGGGAGGGCGCGGTGGATACGGAGAGAGATACGGCGTAACCCAGGCCGCGCGTGCCCGTGCCCTATTTTGGGCCTGGCCCAACAGCGCTCGGCACCGTGTATGGCCCAGGCCTAGGGCCTCCTGTCGGTGTACTAGAGTAGGGGTACCCTAGTATCCCGAACTTGTGCACGGGCAGTCGCAGCATCCCGCGGCAAGGCTTGCCGGGTGACCGCCAAGGTCCTCCGTGGTTCCTTTGGAGCCATTCAAGAACAAAGTATTCAAGCCAAGGAGATAAGACCCAGGCAAGAGGAGCTTGCCGGGAAGGCCAACCAAGGCATCTCAAGGAACTTGCCGCAACACGCCACGCGTCCCGGCAAGGCCCGGTGAGCGGCAAGCTCCCGGACGCGACAAGACAACAATCGCGGCAAGGCGCTTGCCCCGGCAAACTACCACTCTGTACCTGCGCTCCAGCACATCCACCAACGTGTCGCTCTGGGACCCTTCCAGGCATACGTGGCGGGAGGCTGTGCAGCCAGCGGTACGCGGTGGCAAGCGGCGCTGACAAGATTGCCATCGTGGCGAACGGTGGCGTCCCTGACGGTCCCTTTTGCACTATTTGGGCGACGCAGACGGGCATTCAATGCCTTTGTCCCCTGCCGTCAGGGTTAGGTATGATACACTGTACAAGTAGTTGTACCAACCGCAACGCCTTTCCATTTTTACCCTTGTCTACGTTGCCACCTGTCGGTGACCCTTGGAGCATATAAAAGGAGGCCCATGCGCAACGTAGAGGGAGTTCAGACGGACGAAGAAGAAGAACACTCACGCTCGGTCTCGTTAGCCGCGGGTGTGTACTGTAGCACTCAGCGCTCCCGAGCAAGAACTCAATACAAACCACAAAGCAGGAGTAGGGTTTTACGCATCCGTGCAGCCCGAACCTGGGTAAACTGCTCGTGTGCTTCGCCTCGATCTGCTCTTCGTGCGGTCTCCGCCCCCGCCAAACCGAAAGGGGCTCGGTCCGCCGGTCCCATAGGTGCTCGTGGATCAGTTTCCGACAGTCTCCTACTAGATTGATACCTTGGTTCTCAAAAACTAAGGGAAATACTTACGCTACTGTGCTGCATCACCCTTTCCTCTGCGAGGAATACAACACAAGCTCAAGAAGTAGCAAGAAGAATTTTTGGCGCCGTTGTCGGGGAGATCTACGCAAAAGTCATATACCAAGTACCTATCACAAAACCTTATCTTTCACATTACATTATTAGCCTCTCATTTTCCTCTCCCCCACTTCACCCTTGCCGTTTTATTTGCCCTTCTTTTTCCGTGTGTTTTACCGTTCGCTTGCTTCTTGTGTGCTTATGTGTTGGATTGCTTGCTTGTCACTATGGCTCAAGACAATACTAAATTGTGTGACTTATCCATTACCAATGCTGAATATTGTGAGATCAAAGCTGCTTTGTTGAATCTTGTCATGAAAGATCCATTTTCTGGCCTTCCTAGTAAAGATGCCGCTAACCATCTAAACAACTTTGTTGATCTGTGTGATATGCAAAAGAAGAGGGGCCCGGATAATGATATTGTTAAATTGAAGCTATTTCCGTTTTCACTTAGAGATCATGCTAAAACTTGGTTCTCTTCTTTGCCAAGAAATAGTATTGATTCATGGAATAAGTGCAAAGATGCCTTTATCTCTAAGTATTTTACTCCCGCTAAGATTATCTCTCTTAGAAACGATATTATGAATTTTAAGCAACTAGATCATGAGCATGTTGCACAAGCTTGGGAGAGAATGAAATTAATGATACGTAATTGCCCTACTCATGGTTTGAATTTACGGATGATTATACAAAAAATTATGCTGGCTTGAATTTTGCTTCTTGAAATCTTTTAGATTCGGCCGCATGGGCACTTTTATGGAAATCACTCTAGGAGAAGCTACCAAACTCCTAGATAATATTATGGTTAACTACTCTCAATGGCACACCAAAAGATCTACTAGTAAAAAAGTGCATGCTATTGAAGAGATTAGTGTTTTGAGTGGAAAGATGGATGAACTTATGAAATTATTTGCTGCTAAGAGTGCTTCTTCTGATCCTAATGATATACCTCTATCCACGTTGATTGAAAATAATAATGAATCTTTGTAGGTGGATTTTGTTGGTAGGAATAATTTTGGTAACAATGCTTATAGAGGAAACTTTAATCCTAGGCCTTTTCCTAGTAATTCCTCTAATAATTATGGTAATTCCTACAATAACTCTTATGGAAATTTTGGTTAGATGCCCTCCGAATTTGAGACTAGTGTTAAAGAGTTTATGAACTCGCAAAATAATTTCAATGCCATACTTGAAGAAAAATTGCTTAAGATTGATGAGTTGGCTAGAAACATGGATAGAATTACTCTTGATGTTGATTCTTTGAAACTTAGATATATTCCACCTAAGCATGATATCAATGAGTCTCTCAAAGCCATGAGAATTTCCATTGATGAATGCAAAGAAAGAACTGCTAGGATGCATGCTAAAAGAGATTGTTTTATGAAAGCGTGTTCTTCTAATTATCATGATAATAAAGACGAAGATCCGAAAGTGGTTGATGTGTCTCCTATCATATCCTTGTTTTCTAGTATGAATCTTGATAAATATGGGACTGGAGATGAGTCTACTTTAGTTAAAAGGCGTCCCAATGATTCAAAGTTTTTAGATCTTGATGCTAAAATTGTTAAAGATGGGATTGAGGAGATCAAAACTTTGCATAGCGATGAACCCACTATCTTGGATTTCAAGGGATTTAATTACGATAATTGCTCTTTACTAGATTTTATTTCCTTGTTGCAATCCGTGCTGAATTCTCCGCATGCTTATAGTCAAAATAAGGCTTTTACCAAACAGATAGTTGATGCTTTAATGCAATCTTATGAAGAAAAACTTGAATTAGAAGTTTATATCCCTAGAAAGCTTTGTGATGAGTGGGAACCTACTATTAAATTAAAATTAAAGATCATGAATGCTTTGATTTGTGTGATTTGGGTGCAAGTGTTTCTACAATTCCAAATACTTTGTGTGATTTGTTAGGTTTCCATGAACTTGATGATTGTTCTCTAAATTTGCATCTTGCGGATTCTACCATTAAGAAACCTATGGGAAGGATTAATGATGTTCTTATTGTTTCCAATAGGAATTATGTGCCCGTAGATTTCATTGTTCTCGATATAGATTGCAATCCTTCATGTCATATTATTCTTGGTAGACCTTTCCTTAGAAAGATTGGTGCAATTATTGATGTGAAGGAAGGAAATATTAGATTCCAATTTCCGTTTAGGAAAGGCATGGAACACTTTCCTAGAAATAAAATCAAATTACCTTATGGATCTATTATGAGAGCCACTTATGGATTGCCTACCAAAGATGGCAGTACCTAGATCGATTCTTGTATCATGCCTAGCTAGGGGCGTTAAACGATAGCGCTTGTTGGAAGGCAACCCAATTTTATTTTCTTTGTTTTTGCTTCGGTTTAAGAACAAATATTGCATCTAGTTTCTGTTTAGATGTGGTTTTGTGTTTTAATTAGTGTTTGTCCCAAGTAGAACCTGTGGGAAGACTTGTGTGAAGTTTATGTGATCATGCTGTAAAAAACAGAAACTTTCGCGCTCACGAGATTGGCTATCATTTTTCACTGGAGAGTGCTTTTTAGTTGATTCTTTCTGCAGATGATTAATAGAAAAATTACTCACATCCACCAATTTATTTCAATTTTTGTAGAGTTACAGAAGTATTCGATAGTTACAGATTACTACAGACTGTTCTGTTTTTCACACATTCTGTTTTTCGTGTGTTGTTTGCTTATTTTAATGAATCTATGAGTAGTATCGGGGGTATGATTCATGGAGAAGTTGGAATACAGTAGGTTTAACACAAATATACACAAAGAATGATTTCATTACAGTACCTTTGGGTGGTGGTTTGTTTTCTTATACTAACGGAGCTCATGAGATTTTTGGCTAAGTTTTTTGTTGTGAAGTTTTCAAGATTTGAGTATGGATTTGATGGACTACGGAACAAAGAGTGGCAAAAGCCTAAGCTTGGGGATGCCAAGGCACCCCAAGGTATTCAAGGACAGCCAAAAGCCTAAGCTTGGGGATGCCCCGGGAAGGCATCACCTCTTTCGTCTTCATCTATCGGTAACTTTACTTGAGACTATATTTTTATCCACCACATGGTATGTGTTTTGCTTGGTGCGTCATGTATGATTTGACTCTTTTCTTTTTAGTATGCCACAATCATCCTTGCTGGACACACCTTTTGAGAGAGATAAATATGATTTAGAATTTATTAGAATACTCTATGTGCTTCACTTATATCTTTTGAGCTAGATAGTTTTGCTCTAGTGCTTCACTTATATCTTTTAGAGCACGGTGGTGGTTTTATTTTGTAGAAATTATTGATCTCTCATGCTTCACTTATATCTATTTGAGATTCTTTTAGAATAGAATGGTAATGTGCTTTGGTTATAAAACTATTCCTAATATGATAGGCATCCAAGATGAGTATAGTAAAAACTTTCATATAAAGTGCATTGAATACTATGAGAAGTTTGATACTTGATGATTGTTTTGAGATATGAGGATGGTGATATTAGAGCCATGCTAGTAGAGTAGTTGTCAATTTGATAAATACTTGTGTTAAGGTTAGCAAGTCCCATAGCATGCACGTATGGTAACCGTTGTGTGACAAATTTGAAGCATGAGGTATTTCATTGAGTGTCATCCTTTGTGTTGAGGTCGGGATCGCGCGATGGTTAACTCATACCAACCCTTCCCCTAGGAGCATACGTGTAGTACTTTGTTTTGATGACTTGTAGATTTTTGCAATAAGTATGTGAGTTCTTTATGACTAATGTTGAGTCCATGGATTATACGCACTCTCACCCTTCCACCATTGCTAGCCCCTCTTGTACCACGCAACTCTCACCGGTACCATACACCCACCTTATACCTTCCTCAAAACAGCCACCATACCTACCTATCATGGCATTTCCATAGCCATTCCGAGATATATTGCCATGCAACTTTCCACCGTTCCGTTTATTAGGACACGCTTCATCATTGTCATATTTCCATGCATGATCATGTAGTTGACATCGTATTTGTGGCAAGGCCACCATGAATTATTTTTTATACATGTCACTCTTGATTCATTACACATCCCGGTACACCGCCGGAGGCATTCATATAGAGTCATACCTTGTTCTAGTATCGAGTTGTAATATCGAGTTTTAAATCAATAAAAGTGTGGTGATCATCATTATTAGAGCATTGTCTCAAAGAAAAAAGAAAAAGAAGGAAAAGCCAAAGAAAAAATAAGAAAGGCCCAAAAAGAAAAAAGAAAAAAAGGAAAAGGAAGAAAAAAGAAAAAGAAAAGAAAAGGGACAATGCTACTATCTTTTTCCACACTTGTGCTTCAAAGTAGCACCATGATCTTCATGATACAGAGTCTCTTGTTTTGTCACTTTCATATACTAGTGGGAATTTTCATTATAGAACTTGGCTTGTATATTCCAACGATGGGCTTCCTCAAATGCCCTAGGTCTTCGTGAGCAAGCAAGTTGGATGCACACCCACCTAGTTCGTTTTGTTGAGCTTTCATACAGTTATAGCTCTAGTGCATCCGTTGCATGGCAATCCCTACTCACTCACATTGATATCTATTAATGGGCATCTCCATAGCCCAGTGATATGCCTAGTTGATGGGAGACTATCTTCCTCTTTTGTCTTCTCCACAACCACCACTCATTCCATCTATAGTGCTATATCCATGGCTCACGCTCATGTATTGCTTGAAAGTTGAAAAAGTTTGAAAAAAAATAAGTATGAAACAATTGCTTGGCTGAAACCGGGGTTGTGCATGATTTGAGTACTTTGTGTGACGAAGATGGAGCATAGCCTAACTATATGATTTTGTAGGGATGAACTTTCTTTGGCCATGTTATTTTGAGAAGACATGATTGCTTTTTTAGTATGCTTGAAGTATTATTATTCTTATGTCAATATAGACTTTTGTCTTGAATCTTTCGGATCTGAACATTCATGCCACAATAAAAAAAATACATTGAGAATTATGTGGGTTAGCATTCCACATCAAAAATTATGTTTTTATCATTTACCTACTCGAGGACGAGCAGGAATTAAGCTTGGGGATGCTTGATACGTCTCCAACGTATCTAAATTTATATAATTTTTGGGACTAACCTACTAACCCGAGGCCCATTGCAAATCGTTGTTTTTTTGCCTATTTTAGTGTTTCGCAGAAAAGGAATATCAAACCGAGTCCAAATGGAATGAAACCTTCGGGAGAGTTATTTTTGGAACCATATCAACACAGAAGACTTGGAGTACATGGGAGGGAACAAAAGAGGTGGCCACGAGAGCAGGGGCGCGCCCCCCACCCTTGCGGGCCCCCTCTGGCTCCCCCGGTGCCCTTCTTCCTCCTATATATATCCACATAACCTGAAAACATCGAGGCAACAGACGAAACCCTAATTCCACCACCGCAACCTTCTGTTCCCGTGAGATCCCATCTTGGGGCCTGTTCTGGAGCTCCGTCGGAGGGGGGATCGATCACGGAGTGCTTCTACATCAACACCATAGCCTCACTAATGAGTTGTGAGTAGTTTCCCACAGACCTTCGGGTCCATAGTGCTGGGGAACGTTGCATGGAAAACAAAAATTTTTCTCTACGTTCACCAAGATCAATCTCGTAGATGCAACTACGAGGGGAGAGTAGGATCCACATACCCTTGTAGATCGCTAAGCGGAAGCGTTATGAACGCGGATGATGGAGTCGTACTCGCCGCGATTCAGATCGCCGAAGATCCTAGCACCGAAGCAACGGTGCCTCCGCGTTCTTCACACGTACGGCTCGGGGACGTCTCCTCCTTCTTGATCCAGCAAGGGGTGGAGGAGAGGTTGATGGAGAACCGGCAGCACGACGGCGTGGTGGTGATGGTGGAGAAGAACTCCGGCAGGGCTTCGCCTAAGCACCGCGGGAGAAGAAGATGTAACGGGAGAGGGAGGGCAGCACCGAGGCACGAACTTGTGTTTGCTGCCCTCCCTTTGCCTCACTATATATAGGGGGGGTGGGGAGGTGAGGGCGCCCTAGGGTTTCCCCCCTAGGGGGCCGGCGGCCAGGGCAAGGGGGGGCGGCGGCCAAGGCAGGGGGGGCGGCGGCCAGGGCCAGGCCCTAGGGTTTCCCCCCCTAGGTGCCTTGCCCCCCAAGGCTAGGGGGTGCGGCCACCCTAGAGGGGTCCACCCCCCTTGGCGCACAAGGAGAGGGCCCAGGGGGGGGCGCACAGCCCCCTGAGGGCTGTGGTGTTCCCCCTTGTGGCCCATTAGGCCCAGAACTGCTTCCGGACCCCCCGAAACCCCTTTCCGGTACTCCGCCGATTTCCCGATGCTCCCCGGAACACTTCCGGACTCCGAAACCTTTCATCCTATATATCAATCTTCGCCTCCGGACCATTCCGGAGACCCTCGTCATGTCCGGGATCTCATCCGGGACTCCGAACAACCTTCGGTAACCATACACTTTTCTCACTAACAACCCTAGCGTCACCGAACGTTAAGTGTGTAGACCCTGCGGGTTCGGAAACCATGTAGTCATGACCGAGACACTCCCAGGTCAATAACCAATAGCGGGATCTGGATACCCATATTGGTTCCCACATGTTTCTCGATGATCTCATCGGATGAACCACGATGTCAAGGATTCAAGCAATCCCGTACACAGTTCCCTTTGTCTCGTCGGTATGTTACTTGCCCGAGATTCGATCGTCGGTATCTCTATACCTAGTTCAATCTCGTTACCGGCAAGTCTCTTTACTCGTTACCGTAATACATAATCCCGTGACCAACTACTTAGTCACTTTGAGCTCATTGAGATGACGTATTACCGAGTGGGCCCGGAGATACCTCTCCGTCACACGGAGTGACAAATCCCTGTCTTGATCCATGTCAACTCAACAGACACCCTCGGAGATACCTGTAGAGTACCTTTATAGTCACCCAGTTACGTTGTGACGTTTGGTACACACAAAGCACTCCTACGGTGTCAGTGAGTTACATGATCTCATGGTCATAGGAACTTATACTTGACATGCAGAAAACTATAGCGATAACTGACACGATCAAAAGCTATGTTAACGTTTGGGTCTCGTCCATCACATCATTCTCCTAATGATGTGATCCTGTTATCAAATGACAACTCATGTCTATGACCTGGAAACCGCGGTCATCTTTGATCAACGAGCTAGTCCTGTAGAGGCTCACTAGGGACACAAAGTCTGTCTATTTATCCACACGTGTATTTGAGTTTCCATTCAATACAGTTATAGCATGGATAATAAACGATTATCATGAACAAGGAAATATAATAATAACTCTTTTATTATTGCCTCTAGGGCATATTTCCAACAGTCTCCCACTTGCACTAGAGTCAATAATCTAGCATTACAAGGTAATGAATCTAACACCCATAGAGTCTTGGTGTTGATCGTGCTTAGCCCGTGGAAGAGGCTTAGTCAACGGATCTGCAACATTCAAATCCGTGTGTACTTTGCAAATGTTTATGTCCTCCTCCTTGACCGAATCGCGGATGGAATTGAAGCGTCGCTTTATGTGTCTGGTCCTCTTGTGAAACCTTGGTTCCTTGGCTAGAGCAATGGCACCAGTGTTGTCACAAAGCAGAGTCATTGGGTTCAGTGCACTAGGCACAACTCCAAGATCTGTCATGAACTCCTTCATCCAGACACCTTCCTTCGCTGCCTCCGAGGCAGCTATATACTCCGCTTCACATGTAGAATCAGCTACCACGCTCTGCTTGGAACTGCACCAGCTTACCGCACCCCCGTTGAGAATATATACGTATCCGGTTTGAGACTTAGAGTCATCCGGATCAGTGTCAAAGCTTGCATCGACGTAACCCTTTACGACGAGCTCTTGATCACCTCCATACACGAGAAACATATCTTTAGTCCTTTTCAGGTACTTCAGGATATTCTTGACCGCTGTCCAGTGATCCATACCAGGATTACTTTGAAACCTTCCGGCCATACTTATGGCAAGGCTGACATCTGGTCTTGTGCACATCATTGCATACATGATAGAGCCTATGGCTGAAGCATAGGGGACGACACTCATCTTTTCTCTATCTTCCGCAGTCACTGGGCATTGAGTCTTACTCAACTTTGTACCTTGCAATACCGGCAAGAACCCCTTCTTGGATTGATCCATTTTGAACTTCTTCAAAACTTTATCAAGGTATGTGCTTTGTGAAAGTCCTATCAAGCGTCTTGATCTATCTCTATAGATCTTGATGCCCAATATGAAAGCAGCTTCACCGAGATCTTTCATCGAAAAACTTTTGTTCAAATACCCCTTCACGCTATCCAAAAATTCTATATTGTTTCCAATCAGCAATATGTCATCCACATATAATATTAGAAACGCTATAGAGCTCCCACTCACTTTCTTGTAAATACAAGCTTCATTGTAAACTTGTATAAACCCAAACGCTTTGATCACCTCATCAAAGCGAAGATTCCAACTCCGAGATGCTTGCACCAGCCCATAAATGGAACGCTGGAGCTTGCATACTTTGTCAGCACTCTCTGGATCGACAAAACCTTCTGGTTGCATCATATACAACTCTTCCTTAAGAAAACCGTTAAGGAACGCTGTTTTGACATCCATCTGCCAAATTTCATAATCGAAATATGCAGCTATTGCTAACATGATTCGGACGGATTTAAGCATCGCTACGGGTGAGAAAGTCTCATCGTAGTCAATCCCTTGAACTTGTGAAAAACCCTTTGCCACAAGTCGAGCTTTATACACGGTGACATTACCGTCAGCGTCCGTCTTCCTCTTAAAAATCCATTTATTCTGAATGGCCTTCCGCCCTTCAGGTAATACTTCCAAAGTCCATACTTTGTTTTCATACATGGATCCCATCTCGGATTTCATGGCCTCTAACCATTTGTCGGAATCTGGGCCCACCATCGCTTCTCCATAGCTCGTAGGTTCACCGTTGTCTAACAACATGACCTCCAAGACAGGGTTACCATACCACTCAGGTGCAGTGCGTACCCTTGTCGACCTACGAGGTTCGGTAGTGACTTGATCAGAAGCTTCTTGATCATCATCATTGGCTTCCTCTTCAACCTCTGCAGGCTCCACAAAACCAACTTTCTGTGCTGCGCTACTTTCTGGTTGAAGCAGAGGTTCAATAACCTCATCAAGTTCTACCTTCCTCCCACTCAATTCTTTCGAGAGAAACTCTTTCTCGAGAAAGGATCCGTTCTTAGCAACAAACACTTTGCCCTCGGATCTGAGATAGAAGGTGTACCCAACTGTTTCTTTTGGGTATCCTATGAAGACACATTTGTCCGCTTTGGGTTCGAGCTTTTCTGGCTGAAGCCTTTTGACATAAGCATCGCAACCCCAAACCTTGAGAAAAGACAACTTCGGTTTCTTACTAAACCATAGTTCATACGGTGTTGTCTCAACGGACTTAGATGGAGCCCTATTTAAAGTGAATGCAGCTGTCTCTAACGCATATCCCCAAAACGATAGTGGCAAATCGGCAAGAGACATCATAGAACGTACCATATCTAATAGGGTTCGATTACGACGTTCGGACACACCATTACGCTGTGGTGTTCCAGGTGGCGTCAACTGTGAAACAATTCCACATTTTCTTAAGTGATCACCAAACTCATAACTCGGATATTCTCCCCCTCGATCAGATCGTAGGAACTTGATCTTCTTGTTACGATGATTTTCAACTTCACTCTGAAATTGCTTGAACTTTTCAAAAGTTTCAGACTTATGCTTCATCAAGTAAATATACCCATATCTACTTAAGTCGTCAGTGAAGGTGAGAAAATAACGATATCCACCGCGCGCCGTTACACTCATCGGACCGCACACATCAGTATGTATGATTTCCAATAAGTCACTTGCCCGTTCCATTGTCCCTGAAAACGGGGTCCTTGTCATCTTGCCCATGAGGCACGGCTCGCACGTGTCAAGTGATTCAAAATCAAGAGACTCCAGAAGTCCATCAGCATGGAGCTTCCTCATGCGTTTCACGCCGATATGACCGAGACGGCAGTGCCACAAGAAAGTGGTATTATCATTATCTACTCTACATCTTTTGGCATCAATGTTATGAACATGTGTATGATCACCATCGAGATTCAATAAGAATAAACCCCTAACTTCGGGTGCATGACCATAAAAGATATTACTCATATAAATAGAACAACCATTATTCTCTGACTTAAATGAGTAACCGTCTCGCAATAAACAAAATCCAGATATAATGTTCATGCTTAACACAGGCACTAAATAACAATTATTCAGGTTCATACCTAATCCCGATGGTAATCGAAGAGCGAGCGTGCCGACGGCGATCACATCAACCTTGGAACCGTTTCCCACGCGCATCGTCACTTCGTCCTTCGCCAGCCTCCGTTTATTCCGCAGTTCCTGTTTAGAGTTGCAAATGTGAGCAACCGAACCGGTATCAAATACCCAGGCACTACAACGAGAGTTGGTAAGGTACACATCAATAACATGTATATCACATATACCTTTGTTGTTGTTGGCCCCCTTCTTGTCCGCCAGATACTTGGGGCAGTTCCGCTTCCAGTGGCCGCTCCCCTTGCAATAGAAACACTCAGTCTCTGGCTTGGGTCCAGCCTTGGGTTTCTTCACTGGATTAGCAACTGCTTTGCCACCCTTCTTAGAGTTACCCTTCTTGCCCTTGCCATTCTTCTTGAAACTGGTGGTCTTATTGACCATCAACACTTGATACTCCTTCTGGATGTCTGCCTCAGCGACTTTCAGCATCGAAAACAGCTCGGCGATGGTCTTGTTCATCCCTTGCATGTTATACTGTTGCACGAAGCTCTTGTAGCTTGGAGGGAGTGACTGGAGAATTCTGTCAATGATAGCCTCATCCGGGAACACAAGTCCCAGATCAGCTATGCGGGTATAGTACCCAGACATCTTCAGTAAGTGCTCACTGACAGACGAATTCTCCTCCATCTTGCAAGCGAAGAATTTATCGGTGGTCTCATACCTCTCGATCTTAGCATTCTTCTCAAAGATGAACTTCAACTCCGTGTACATCTCATATGCACCATGACGTTCAAAACGTCTTTGAAGTCCTCCTTCCAAGCCGTACAACATGGCACACTGCACTATCGAATAGTCATCCGAACGCGTCTGCCAAACGTTCATAACGTCCGCAGAGGCTCCATGAGCGGGGGGGTCACCTAGCGGTGCATTTAGGACATAAACCTTTTGGGCAGCTGTGAGGATGATCCTCAGATTGCGGAGCCAGTCCACAAAGTTGCTCCCGTCATCTTTCAGTTTAGCTTTCTCTAGGAACGCATTAAAATTCAGGGGAGCTACTGCGCGAGCCATCTACAACCAAAATTTGCAAAGACATTTTAGACTATTGTTCATGATAAGTGAGTTATTACCTAATCAAATTAATTATAACTCCCACTCAAATTGACATCCCTCCGGTCATTCGAGCGTGACATGATCCAAATTCACCAACCCAAGTCCGATCATCACGTGAGATGAGGTGGTGTCAATGGTGAACATCAACATGTTGATCATATCTACTATATGACTCATGCTCGACCTTTCGGTCCTCCGTGTTCCGAGGCCATGTCTGTATATGCTAGGCTCGTCAAGTCTAACCCGAGTGTTCTGCACGTGCAAAACTGGCTTGCACCCGTTGTATGCGAACGTAGAGTCTATCACACCCGATCATCACGTGGTGCTTCGAAACGACGAACCTTCGCAACGGCGCACACTCGGGGGGAACACAATTTTATCTTGAAATTTTAGTGAAGGATCATCTTATAATGCTACCGTCGTCCTAAGCAAAATAAGATGCATAAAAGGATTAACATCACATGCAAATCATAAGTGACATGATATGGCCATCAACTCGTGCTTTTGATCTCCATCTCCAAAGCACCGGCATGATCTCCATCGTCACCGGCGCCACACCATGATCTCCATCATCATGATCTCCATCATCGTGTCGCCATCGGGGTTGTCGGCGCCCACCATTCTCTTACTACTATTGCTACCGTTTAGCGATAAAGTAAAGCATTACAAAGCGCTTAATGATTGACACGCAGGTCATACAAAAATTAAAGACAACCCTATGGCTCCTGCCGGTTGCCGTATGCATCGACATGCAAGTCGATATTAACTATTACAACATGATCATCTCATACATCAAATATAATTCATCATGTCATTGGCCATATCATATCACATGCATACCCTGCAAAAACAAGTTAGACGTCCTCTAATTTGTTGTTGCATGTTTTACGTGGCTGCTATGGGTATCTAGCAAGAACGCTTCTTACCTACGCAAAACCACAACGGTGATATTCAAGTTGCTATTTAACCTTCTACAAGGACCGCCTTGTTCTATTCCGATTCAACTAAGATAGGAGAGACAGACACCCGCCAGCCATCTTATGCAACAAAAAGTCACATGTCTGTCGATGGAACCGGTCTCATGTACGTGGACATGTAAGGTTGGTCCGGGCCGCTTCATCCTATAATACCGCTGAATCAAGAAAGACTAAGGAGGGCAGCAATTTAAACATCAACGCCACAAACCCTTTTGTGTTCTACTCGAGAAAGCATCTACGCAAGATCCTAGCTCATGATGCCACTGCTGGGGAACGTTGCATGGAAAACAAAAATTTTTCTCTACGTTCACCAAGATCAATCTAGTAGATGCAACTACGAGGGGAGAGTAGGATCCACATACCCTTGTAGATCGCTAAGCGGAAGCGTTATGAACGCGGATGATGGAGTCGTACTCGCCGCGATTCAGATCGCCGAAGATCCTAGCACCGAAGCAACGGTGCCTCCGCGTTCTTCACACGTACGGCTCGGGGACGTCTCCTCCTTCTTGATCCAGCAAGGGGTGGAGGAGAGGTTGATGGAGAACCGGCAGCACGACGGCGTGGTGGTGATGGTGGAGAAGAACTCCGGCAGGGCTTCGCCTAAGCACCGCGGGAGAAGAAGATGTAACGGGAGAGGGAGGGCAGCACCGAGGCACGAACTTGTGTTTGCTGCCCTCCCTTTGCCTCACTATATATAGGGGGGGTGGAGAGGTGAGGGCGCCCTAGGGTTTCCCCCCTAGGGGGCCGGCGGCCAGGGCAAGGGGGGGCGGCGGCCAAGGCAGGGGGGGCGGCGGCCAGGGCCAGGCCCTAGGGTTTCCCCCCCTAGGTGCCTTGCCCCCCAAGGCTAGGGGGTGCGGCCACCCTAGAGGGGTCCACCCCCCTTGGCGCACAAGGAGAGGGCCCAGGGGGGGCGCACAGCCCCCTGAGGGCTGTGGTGTTCCCCCTTGTGGCCCATTAGGCCCAGAACTGCTTCCGGACCCCCGAAACCCCTTTCCGGTACTCCGCCGATTTCCCGATGCTCCCCGGAACACTTCCGGACTCCGAAACCTTTCATCCTATATATCAATCTTCGTCTCCGGACCATTCCGGAGACCCTCGTCATGTCCGGGATCTCATCCGGGACTCCGAACAACCTTCGGTAACCATACACTATTCTCACTAACAACCCTAGCGTCACCGAACGTTAAGTGTGTAGACCCTGCGGGTTCGGAAACCATGTAGACATGACCGAGACACTCCCAGGTCAATAACCAATAGCGGGATCTGGATACCCATATTGGTTCCCACATGTTCCTCGATGATCTCATCGAATGAACCACGATGTCAAGGATTCATGCAATCCCGTATACAGTTCCCTTTGTCTCGTCGGTATGTTACTTGCCCGAGATTCGATCGTCGGTATCTCTATACCTAGTTCAATCTCGTTACCGGCAAGTCTCTTTACTCGTTACCGTAATACATAATCCCGTGACCAACTACTTAGTCACTTTGAGCTCATTGAGATGACGTATTACCGAGTGGGCCCGGAGATACCTCTCCGTCACACGGAGTGACAAATCCCAGTCTTGATCCATGTCAACTCAACAGACACCCTCGGAGATACCTGTAGAGTACCTTTATAGTCACCCAGTTACGTTGTGACGTTTGGTACACACAAAGCACTCCTACGGTGTCAGTGAGTTACATGATCTCATGGTCATAGGAACTTATACTTGACATGCAGAAAACTATAGCGATAACTGACACGATCAAAAGCTATGTTAACGTTTGGGTCTCATCCATCACATCATTCTCCTAATGATGTGATCCCGTTATCAAATGACAACTCATGTCTATGACCTGGAAACCGCGGTCATCTTTGATCAACGAGCTAGTCCTGTAGAGGCTCACTAGGGACACAAAGTCTGTCTATTTATCCACACGTGTATTTGAGTTTCCATTCAATACAGTTATAGCATGGATAATAAACGATTATCATGAACAAGGAAATATAATCATAACTCTTTTATTATTGCCTCTAGGGCATATTTCCAACACATAGTTATTAGCTAGATGCTTCTTCTCTCTCTTTGGATCTCAATACAAAGTTCTCCTCGATCTTCGAGGGGATCTATTCGATGTAATCTTTTTGCGGTGTGTTTGTCGAGATCCGATGAATTGTGGGTTTCTGATCAAGATTATGTATGATCAATATTTGATTCTTTTCTGAAATCTTTTATGTATGATTATAATATCCTTGCAAGTCCCTTCGAATTATTGGTTTGGTTTGGCCTACTACATCTATAGTTCTTGTAATGGGAGAAGTGCTTGGCTTTGGGTTCTATCTTGCGGTGTCCTTTCCCAGTGACAGTAGGGGCAGCAAGGCACGTATTGTATTGTTGCCATTGAGGATAAAAAATGGGGTTTATATCATATTGCTTGCGTTTATCCCTCTACGTCATGTCATCTTGCTTAAGGCGTTACTCTATTCTTATGAACTTAATACTCTAGATGCATGCTGGATAGCGGTCGATGTCTGGAGTAATAGTAGTAGATGCAGAATCGTTTTGGTCTACTTGTTACGGACATGATGCCTATATATAATGATCATGCCTAGATATTCTCATAACTATGCACTTTTCTATCAATTGCTCGATAGTAATTTGTTCACCCACCGTAAAATTCTGCTATCATGAGAGAAGCCACTAGTGAAACCTACGGCCCTCAGGTCTATCTTTATCATATTACTTTCCCATCGACTTGCCAATTCTTGCTGTCATTATTTATTTGCTGTTTCTATACCAAAAATACCAAAAATACTATCTTATCATTTCTATTAGATCTCACTTTCGTAAGTGACCGTGAAGGGATTGACAACCCCTTATCGCATTGGCTGCGAAGTTCTTATTTGTTTGAGCAGGTGCGAGGGACTCGCGCATGGTCTCCTACTGGATTGATACCTTGGTTCTCAAAAACTGAGGGAAATACTTATGCTAATGTGCTGCATCACCCTTTCCACTTCGAGGGAATACAACACAAGCTCAAGAAGTAGCAGAGAGCTACTCTAAGCTGCTTGTCGGACAGGGCGTCGAGGCGCAGTCAGAGGTTGTCTGTCTCATCCCCAAGCATCCACAAGGGGCGCGAGTGCACCTGAAGTGGAGCCATGCGGCGTGCCAGCAATTCCTTGACGATCATTGCCCCCATCAGCTTCACTGCTTCTGGGTCGTCAGGCTTCAATTCAGCGGTCATCTTCTCCAGCACCTTCTCCGCCCAAGGGTCGGTAAGCTTCGCGCTGAGCTACCTGTCGCTTGACTCGGACATCTCTGTCGGCAGCACCAACCGAGGGTGGGAGCACTTGGCATCCACGAGGACCCACTTGTTCCTGAAGTTCGCAGCCTTCTTCCCGTCTTTCGAGATCGCATTGGTCCCGTTGGCCGCAACGAAGTTGGCACACACTGAACAGAGTTTGCCCTTGTTCCAGAGATAGAAGAAGTGGCAAAGCTGCGCTACAGACGACATCACCCCGATGAATGCCTCGTAGTAGAAGGCGAAGATTAACAGGAAGAGGACAGAATTGGGATGAAGATGAAGGGCATGCAACTTGTAGTGGCTAAGGATGGCGAAGAAGAAATCAGAGGAAGGGGAGACCAGCCCCGCAACGACACTGCTCATAAAGAAGGGATAGAAGGTACTCTTGGAGTCCTCCGGCTTGGCGGAGGCGGCTCGGATCGCAGTCTTCCCCTTCTCGTTGGTTTCCTCCACCGTCATCAGGAGCACGGCGGCGTGATTCGTCTCCGAGACGCTAGGCGCGCACAGGGCCAGCTCGTACCAGGCGGGTAGAACGGCAGCCTTCACCTTACCGGACGCCATCGACTGCGAGCTCGGAGGGGAGACGGCGCAGATCTGGATTCTTTGGAGGAGAGGAGCAAGAAAGGGGATCTGAAGCCAGGCGAAGGCAAGAAATAAAGGCACTGGAGCGCGCGCTTGCCTTTTGTCAGCCGTGCAGTTGCCAAGGCGACGTGGCGGCGTGCAGACGCCCACGTCCATTCAATTACCACGCGTCAATCAAGGCCGCAGGCTTTTGGTGCCCGCGGCGCTCCGCACTTGACCCTTGGCTTCGGCGTGAAGCCAAGTCCGAGCACGCCTTGGGCCCGGGGGATACCGTCGGCGTTCTGGGAACGGGGCTACCCAAACGTGCCTGCCTACGGGCCAGAGCGTGGCTCGTCTAGCGGCCTGGCACTACAAGAAATATGTCAACTTGTGACCACCACTATTGGTCACTGAATGGTCACAAATTTTCATTTGTGACCTTTTTGTGACCAAAAACATAAGGTCAAAAGCTGGCCGTCATAAACTGACTATAGCGACCTTCTCTGTGAGAAGGTCATAGACGTTTATGACCAAAATATGCCTACTGTCGTGTTTTGGTCACTAGCAGCCTCCCCAGGCCACGTAGGCATCCAGCGTGGCAAGCTGATGTGGCACAAGATTCAGCCCGGTCCAATTGGCTGTTCTACATGGGCCTAGCCCAACAATTCAGCCTTTTTTAATTATCATTTTTGTTGGCATTTTGGTGGGCTACATGGGCCTGGCCCAATATTTCAGCCTTTTTGTTTCTGGGCTGAGGCCTTTCTGGCTCAACGTTTCAGTTTTTTTTTGAAAAGATGGGTCCAGTGCTCAAATGGGTCCCAATTGTCAGGTTCTACTATGTGGGTCCATGTTTTCAATTCACCGGTAAATACATAACCAATTTTCAAATCAGAACAGACAGAAATCACACATAATACTTCAAATAACAGCTAAAATAATTCCGTTACATCATATAACTTAGATACAAGTGTAAGTCTCTACAGCCACAAGCTCTACAAATGTAATCAAAGCCACAAGCTCTACAAGTATAATCACATCCTATTTGACAGCTTCAAGTGGCCCTTCATGACGGCAGGAAGATGGTGAACGTGAGCATCAGAGTGATGCAGCTGAACGTGGCAGGGAAAAGGTTTACCTGCCAAAAGCCAAACGTATACAAGATATCATCCTTTCAGTTGTGCAGAATATCATAGAGACACATGCTTCAGCGATACAATGGATACAGATCTCCCAAATTCACCAAAAACAAGATAGAACAAAGAATAACAAAAGTAACATGTATTTAGCGAATAGCAGTCTCAAGGTGTTCTTGCGGCATGTGGTTGCCGTATATGGAGTCGTAATATACTCATGGATTAATAATCTATAGCAGGAAGTGTTTTTTCAGCATGACCGTTGCTTAGTTATTCATGAACTCGTAAGTGTTTATCAACAACTCTCCTAATACTAATTTTACATTGAACAAGAAAGGAATCAGTACCATATGACCAACTCTGCTACAGTTACAGTACCCTCCACATGTTTATGTAATAAATTTACACTGAACAAGAAAGGAATCAGTATCGTATCTCTTAATTCGTTGTTGCACATCTAGCAAGAACAGATCAATGCACAGACCTAATAAGAAAACATCACAACATGGCATGATATCTGACCCTAATCGACTGGATCAAAAAATTAAGACCGCAAGACCATTGTCTCACACCCAGAAGCGAGCATTTTCTCGCAACAACCAGAAGCGTAGCTACAACCAAACTGGGACGCCTAGATTTTGGGCACGCAAAATTTCAGACTTATCAGCAGCATCACATGACATCAAATTGGCACGACTTCACAGGAACTCGAGCAGATCCGGGCATCGCCGATGGGTGGTAGGAAATGTTGGGAATCATAAACCAGAGAAAAGGGGGACACAGGAGGATCCACGGACCCGCTTGTAGTTGAAATTGTTTGAGCGCTTGGATCCCTCCTTATCTAGGAATCTTATACTAGCATTTTGCAGGTTGGGTACAAAGGTTGTGCTTCAATACCTTCAAAATCTGTTTGGGAAGAAGAAGAAATTAGTAACATTTCAATTCCTCTGTTTTAATACTCCTACAGTTTACTATCCTATGTTGTTGACCCACAATAAAGAAACTAGATAATCAGCTATATCACCAGTGCTCGTTTTGTTAGTTAATGAAAACTATGATGAGAGACTAGTTGTACCATCTCCCGACCATAGTACTGCTCGAGAATATATTAGAGACATGTATATATTTTGTTACTGTAGTTTCATGCTGTGTCTGGTGAAGAGTATTCAAAATTGTGGTCAAGACTTAAGACAGCTACAGTACCATCAACCCACTGGACTACCATGAACAAAAACACTACAACCAACTGGGCATAATATGAGTGAGGTGGGCATTACCAAATATATCAACTTCTTTCATTTTCTCCTTGATTTCTTTTGACAGCTGCACAACCTCTTCAGACTGCAAAATCAACAAGAACGCTGGAAATTTAGCTTAAGCCATATCAGCCTCTCACAGAAAGATGAGCATTCATCCTAATGCTACTGATGCAAAACTACTCCTAATGGACTGCTACAGCAATATTGCAAGAAGTTACAGCTATACTCCATGTACTATACCATCACAAGGAAACAATTCCTTTGGTGTGAGTAGTTGCAGTACTGATGTACAGGAGTACTCCAATTCATCTTTTAAAAGAATGTTCAAGCACTGACAGAAAAAGAAGTGCAAAAAGAGATACAATACTCGGTTGTACTCCAATGGAGAGCATCATAAGAGAAGTACTCAACTATAGCTAAGGCTACATGATGGGAGCCCAAAAGAAAACAAAGGTAATGGCTGAAAAAATTACTCCAGTTTATACTCCTCTTTTAGCATTACAGATTATACCTAATGCAGCATCATGGGAGCTGATGTCCAGTTGTATTTACAAATCATACAAATGATACAACATCATGGAGTAGGATAACATGTTTTACCATCGCAGATTCATACCAATATTTGCGCAGCAAGTTTACCGTCTAACCAAACACCCTCTTAAAAGCAGAAATGTATTCACTTATATACAGTGTATTTGTAGTGCATAGGAATTTATAGAGCTCTCAAACAGAGCCAGCCGGAGTGGGAAGAGAAGGTAGGACAAACCTTGCGAGCAGTGCAGCAACGACGGTGGATCTGGGTTGCACGGCGGCGCAGCACCTCATAGCGGAAGTCGTCAAGGACATCATCGGCGTGGTACACGGCAGTCTTGAGGTCCACTCACGGACGGCAAGAACTTGTCATCCGCCGCCGCGACTGCGCAGTCCAGGATTATTGGATGAGAATCGTGGTGAGACCATTAATCATACGAGCTGGAGCAACATTCTGCGGTGATGTATGGGTTTGGAGAAGGAGGGATAACTCACATGCCGGCGAAGCAGGCCGGGAGAGGAGCGCAGTGACGGCCACCGCCACCAGCACCTGCCGCCGTGGGGTCGACGCCGTACCCGATCTGGATCCCGCGCTACCCCGCCCTGGATGTGCAGGATCTCCCTCGTCTTCGCCTCCCTACGCTCCCTACAGAATCGAGCTGAGATTTCGTGTCAGATCCATCGGAAACCTCGGCTTAAATCCCGAACAAATCAAACTAAATCGAAGCAAAATAGGCGTGGAGAACCCAACAAAATCCACCGAAAAATTCAGGAGCTGAGGGAAGATTGCGTTGCGGTGTTACCTGAGGAGTGGATTGGGATTGGGTTGGGGGCGGGCGGGAGAGCTTGTGGGCGCCAGATCGGACGGCGGAGGCGCTTCGTCGTCCGATGCGGCGAGCGCGGGGCGCGGGGCGGCGAAGCGAGAGACGAGGATGAAGAGGTGCTGCTCGAGGAAGGAGGAAGCCGTGGCAAGGGGGTTGGGAGGTGGGGAGAGGGAGGGGCGGCGGCGGCATCGGTCTGGGTCATGGGGAGTTAGGGTTCGGGGTAGTTGGGCTGCGGGTGGAGACTGAGAGCGCCATGGTCTGCAGAGGTGCGGGAGTAGTGCGGAAGGGAGCGAGAGCAGCGGCGGCGATGGGGAAAAGGGGGCGGGAGCGGCGGCGACGATGGGGAAAAGGGAGCGGGAGCGGCAGCGGCGATGGGGATAAGTGAGCTAGGGTTTTCTGGGTGTACGAGGATGATTCGGGAGGGGGCAAGAGTGACGAGGGGGGTGTGGGCTGCCGTTGGATCTGGGCGCATCCGACGGTGCTTAATCCATGATCCGCGTGAAATGGTTTTGGACCAATCAGAACGCAATACCCCTTTGATGATGTTAAGACCATTTAAATTGGTCATAACCGATTGAAAATAAGATGTTAAATCATGTCTGTTATTTGACAGCCTAGGAAATTTATAAAAACAAATAGAAATCAAAAACTTTCGCATTGTGTCACCAAGTGTGACCTACTTTTCAGTAAGAATAACAAACTTTGAATAATGCAAATATCATAAAAAAAGTGTTCTCATGAATGAGTTTTTTTGTAAGAGAATCATTTTTCGAGTGCCCCAAATAATTTTTATGAAGAACCTAGCAAATATTTGTTGGAAATTTGAACCACATCAATTTTATGGATGGGCGCCATGTCATCAATCCACGGGAAGTATTTTGATTGGTTGAGAAAGTCAGTGATTTAAAATAGTTTCCAAGTACTAAAAATAGAGATATTTTGGGAACTAGCTATCAAAAATATTTTGCAAAAGGGCACCACACAAATACTCATTAGAGTTAGACCACATTTTATGTATAAGGACCAATTTGTATGCATTTATGATCTTTCTAGCTATTTTTAATCATTTTTTGAGTACCCAAAAATCAGTTTTTTTGTGAATGACCTCCCAAATAATTGTTGCAAAATTGGACCAAATCATTTTTATAAAATACTAGGCCATATTTAATGCACAATTGACAAAAGGGTTGGGTGTAAAAAGTTTTGATCCACCTCTCGTGAAAAAGACAAATTTCCGCCGATTCAGCTGGAAGCGTGTCAAATTTGAACTACGGCTGCCTCGTAGTTTGCTATTTATTTTTTCCAAAAATCATTTGTAGGTACATAAGTATCTATTTAATCAGAGAAACACCAAAAAAATTCCAAGATTCAACCACAAGCTAGGAACGGTCATTCCCGCCGTTTTGACCGCATTTTGAAACGGGCATAAAAAATTCAAAAAAAATCAAAAAATTGGAACACCTTCGCATTTTGTCATTATATATGACCAAGTTACCAGGAAAAATAATAAACTTGTAATACGGCAATTCTATTAAAAAAGTGTTCTCAGAAATGAGCTATCATGCGTGAAGATTCATGGCTTTCAAGCTAAATGATCAATCCTATGGCCACATTCATGGCATAGTTTGTTCAAATGATCTCATATTGTGCACAAGGGTGCATCTTGGAATGGCAAACAATGTTGCCTAAGGAAGTTTTCATTTTCTTTGGACGAAAAATTCATTTTCCATTTTTCGAGTGCCCAAAAGGAGGTTTTTTTTGTGAAGGACCTCCCAAATAATTGTTGCAAAATTGGACCAAATCATTTTTATAAAATACTAGGCCATATTTAATGAACAATTGACAAAATGGTTGGGTGTAAAAAGTTTTGATCCACCTCTCGTGAAAAAGACAAATTTCCGCCGATTCAGTTGGAAGCGGGTCAAATTTGAACTGCGGCTGCCTCGTAGTTTGCTATTTATTTTTTCCAAAAATCATTTGTAGGTACATAAGTATCTATTTAATCAGAGAAACACCAAAAAAATTCCAAGATTCAACCACTAGCTAGGAACGGTCATTCCCGCCGTTTTGACCGCATTTTGAAACGGGCATAAAAAATTCAAAAAAAAATCAAAAAATTGGAACACCTTCGCATTTTTTCATTATATACGACCAAGTTACCAGGAAAAATAATAAACTTGTAATACGGCAATTCTATTAAAAAAGTGTTCTCAGAAATGAGCTATCATGCGTGAAGATTCATGGCTTTCAAGCCAAATGATCAATCCTATTGCCACATTCATGGCATAGTTTGTTCAAATGATCTCATATTATGCACAAGGGTGCATCTTGGAATGGCAAACAATGTTGCCTAAGGAAGTTTTCATTTTCTTTGGACGAAAAATTCATTTTCCATTTTTCGAGTGCCCAAAAGGAGGTTTTTTTTGTGAAGGACCTCCCAAATAATTGTTGCAAAATTTGACCAAATCAATTTTCTAAAATACTAGGACATATTTAATGCACAATTGACAAAATGGTTGGGTGTAAAAAGTTTTGATCCACCTCTCGTGAAAAAGACAAATTTCCGCCGATTCAGCTGGAAGCGGCTCAAATTTGAACTGCGGCTGCCTCATAGTTTGCTATTTATTTTTTCCAAAAATCATTTCTAGGTACATAAGTACCTATTTAATCATAAATACATGGTTTGGTGGCGATACGACGAGGTTTGGGCGGTGGTCGAGGGCCCCAACTCTAGAGCGCGTAAACTCGCATGCCTGCTGCGTGGTCACCGCGTGACTGTGGCGTTGCCATGTGTTCTGGGCGGCCTAGGCATGTCTAGTGGGTTGGCCATTCCCCAGGTAGGTGCTAGGAAGAAAATTACAACATAAGATTCTCACGAGGAGACCGATCGATGCTCAAACATGAATTAGCAGCCAAGTGTTTGATTAGCGGTACGGAAAATGCACATGGCTAATGGGCGTGAGTTTTGGTTGAGGATGATCAGTTACTAAGAAGACCGTCTTCACAAATTTCAGCTCAAAAGGAGGAGTCTAGGTGGTACTTGCTTTGCAAAGTACCACACTGGACATAAATACGAATGTTGAAGATAGGCTCAAAATAATGAATGGATTGAGGTGGAATTTGGTGGAGGATAGTTATTTGGGCATAGGAAAGCACTGTAGAAAATGGATACCATTTGGACATGCCAAAGTGGTACTTCCTTCACAAAGTGTTTTTTTGAACAGAATAGGAAAATGAATATTTTTGAATTATTTTTGAACTAGGCAAGGAAGGTTTTTTACATATTTGACGAAGATATGACCCAAAGAATTTATGAGATTTTTTGGGGAATTTTAGGAATGACAGAAATATAGGTTGCTTCACAACCTAGGGCAAAAACTGTCACATGGACATGACACATAGGCAAAACTGATGAGGTGGCGCCTAGTCGTAGCAACCCACCACAATTTTCAAGGTTATGACCATCTATATTGGTCATGAACAGCTAGAAATAAGGCAGCGAACCAGTGCTATCTGCTTTGTGACCATTTCGTGTAAGGAAATTATGACCTTTCTGACCAAAATGGTCGTTATAGTTTAGGGTTTGGAGCCCCCCGAACAGCTTTTGACCAATTGGTCTGAAATGGTCATAGATCTATGACCAATTCTTCCAGGGTCACTAACAAAAGGTCATAAGTTGACATATTTCTTGTAGTGTGGTATGGCCCGACCTCATCAACAACCACTCAAGACCCTCGTGAGGGGATGAGCCTCACGAGGCGGACGACGCAAGACATCCCCTGGGGCGGCCTCACTAGGCTTGCTCCTGAGGAGCGGAGATTTTACGGCAAGGGGCACCTCGTGATGTTCCCGTGACATGAGCCATGACGACCAAGGCCAGGCGGGCGCCAGCGGGCGCAGGGTGCCAGTTTCCCCTTTGGTGCTAAAGGGCCAGGCGCAGGAGAAGAGTCCCGAGGCATCAGGCAAAGGTTTCCATATCGGTGCAACAAGACCAAGACCAGCAGGACAACAGAGCGGAGGTCATCACGGAGCCCACGGCGGCGTCACCACCAGAGCCTTTGGCAAGCGAAGACCACCTTTTGTCAGGATAGCTTGTACTAGCTGTCCCCCTTCAAAATTGGCCATTGTGGGATCCCTTCCCGCTCAATATTTGGGAAGAGGACCCGGGCCTCTATAAATAGGACTAGCCACCACCATATGGGGCATCTGATCTGGAGCCAACCCAAACTAAGGACGAGGGATAGGATCATCAAGATCACCCTCGCTCTCTCCAAGCACAAGAACGCCTCTCCTGAGGAGGCTGTTCTTCCAATGTACTAGTTCTTCCTTAGCCTACAAGGCAACCCACCACACCACACTAGATTAGGGTATTACACCACAACGGTGGCTCGAACCAGTATAAACCCTTGTGTTCTTTGTTTTTCGGGTTCGATGAGCTAGGCCTAGGAATCGATGCGAGAACGAACTAGGGTGGAAGGAGAGATCTTCGTGCGCACCCCAGTGTTCGAACCTCAAGGGTTTTGCCGGAACCCAAGATCCGACAACCACCAAATAATAGAAGTTGTTTGAATGGTAAATTATTTTTCCGGTTTCTAAGCACATGCTTGTTTATTTTGCTTTTACAAAATGTCGAACCGCCAGAAAACAACTAAAATGTGTATGCCCCATTGCAACGCACGGGCCCTTGTGGTAGTATATAAATATGGTGTTTTCTAGATGTAAAAGAGTCCTGCTTTTAGACATGTTGGGTGTGCATGCGTGAGGGCCTTAGGCCAAGTTTGGGTCGGCTATATAAAGCCATGGTGCATCTTATGTGAAATGCAGGTTATATTTTTCTATGGTTTAGACAATATGTGTATCGACTATTAAGCGACCCTCTTTTGGTATCGCTGTTATTTATTTCGTGTTAATTTTCTGCATCAAAATTGTACTTGGCTCGAGATCCGTCGTCACCGACTAGTTGCTTGCTGGTTACCTCTTGTTTCGAGGGATTGTTCGTTGGTCATTGCCACCTCATCTTTAGGTTACGTGTATTGCTTCACATAATTAGGATATTTTATCATGGACCTTGGAGAAGTTCATTGCATCGTAAAAGATCGGGACAAATTATCGGCACTTTTGAGGCATGCCTTCATCAGCCATAGTCTGGGCTGGGATGATCAGGGTGGCAGTGGCACTGCTGCTGCCTCGGAGGGAGGCCGATGGCATGGTGGTGCACAGCGAGATTGTAGGTGCATTGAAGGAGCTCATGGAGGGGGTGTGGAAAAAGTACCTTGGGTTGACCAGCACTGCAAACAAGGCGAAGAAGCAAATCATCCGACACAACTCTCGCCGGATGCCTCTATGGAGACCCAATACAAGTCTTGCCATGCATCTCATTCAGGTTAGGAACACATTCACCTCACCCGACTACCCGTCAGATCCAAAATTATTTTTGCATAGCTATCTGTGTGCATCTTTGATGTGTGCCCCCAACAGTATCTTTTTATTTCTGTTTAATGTTGTGCACTGCATGAAACCCTACCTGACTTTGGATAAAGACAGAAGGGAGAAGGTTGTGAAGGTGGCCTTGTTATCCACACATCTGGTCGGAGGACCGACCTGGGTTTTCACGAGAGTAGGCAGGTCTTTGTGTGCCCGTCAAGGGCGCTAGCGCATACCCCGGGGTGATCATCACCACCTGCACCTCACATCTCGGCACAGTGGAACGTGTAACCCGCCTGTGTAACGACTGCCCTGCTGTCTCTGACATGGACCCGGTGAAATTGAATTCTCCATGAAGATGCGGAGTACCAACGGCTAGACGGTAAGACCCCGTGCACCTTGACTATAGCTCGGGAATTGTCTTCTGCATCCCTTGCACATTATAGTTCATCACGAAGCCTTTATAGCTTGGTGGCAATGATTGAAGAACTCTATCAATAACACTATCGTCGTGAACATTGCATCCAAGTTGAGTCATATGATTATGGTACCCAGACATTCTAAGCAAGTGTTCACTGATAGAACTGTGCTCCTCCATCTTGCAGTTGTAGAACTTATTGGAAATCTCATATTTCTCGATGCGGGCATTTGCTTGAAATATTAACTTCAACTCCTGGAACATCTCATATGCTCCATGACGTTCAAAACATCGTTGAAGTCCCGGTTCTAAGCCGTAAAGCATGGCACACTTAACTATCGTGTAGTCATCAAAACGAGCTTGCCAGACGTTCATAACGTCTAGAGTTGCTCCTGCAGCAGGCTTTTCACCTAGCGGTGCTTCAACGACATAATTCTTCTATGCAGTAATGAGGATAATCCTCGGGTTACGGACCTAGTCCGTGTAATTGCTACCATCATCTTTCAACTTAGCTTTCTCTAGGAATGCATTAAAATTCAAGGGAACGGTAGCACGGGCCATTGATCTACAACAACATAGATATGCAAAAACTATCAGGACTAAGTTCATGATAAATTAAAGTTCAATTAATCATATTACTTAAGAACTCCCACTTAGATAGACATCCCTCTAGTCATCTAAATGATCACATGATCCAAATCAACTAAACCATGTCCGATCATCACGTGAGATGGAGTAGTTTTCAATGGTGAACATCTTATGTTGATCATATCTACTGTATGATTCACGCTCGACCTTTCGGTCTCCAGTGTTTTGAGGCCATGTCTGTACATGCCAGGCTCGTCAAGTTTAACCCGAGTATTCTACGTGTGCAAAACTGGCTTGCACCCGGTGTATGTGAACGTAGAGCTTATCACACCCGGTCATCACGTGGTGTCTCGGCACGACGAACTTTCGCAACGGTGCATACTCAGGGAGAACACTTGTACCTTGAAAAATTGTAAGGGATCATCTTATAATGCTACCGCCATACTAAGCAAAATAAGAAGTATAGTAAGATAAACATCACATGCAATCAAAATATGTGACATGATATGGCCATCATCATCTTGTGCTTTTGATCTCCATCTCCAAAGCATCGTCATCATCTCCATCGTCACCGTCTTGACACGATGATCTTCCTCGTAGCATTGTGGTCGTCTCGCCAACTATTGCTACTACTACTATCGCTAACTCATAGTGATAAAGTAAAGCAATTACATGGCCTTCGCAATTTATACAATAAAGAGACAACCATACGGCTCCTGCCAGTTGCCGATAACTTTACAAAACATGATCATCTCATACAATAACGTATAAGTCATCACGTCTTGACCATATCACATCACAACATGCCCTGCAAAAACAAGTTAGACGTCCTCTACTTTGTTGTTGCAAGTTTTACGTGGCTGCTACGGGCTTAGCAAGAACCATTCTTACCTACTCATAAAAAAACCACAACAATTTTTCGTCAAGTATGTGCTGTTTTAACCTTCACAAGGACCGGGCGTAGCCACACTCAATTCAGCTAAAGTGAGAGAGACAGACACCCGCCAGTCACCTTTAAGTAACGAGTGCTCGTAACGGTGAAACCAGTCTCGCGTAAGCGTACGCGTAATGTCGGTCCGGGCCGCTTCATCTCACAATTCCGCTGAATCAAAGTATGACATGCTGGTAAGCAGTATGACTATTATTGCTTACAACTCATTGTGTTCTACTCGTGCATATCATCTACGCATAGACCTGGCTCAGATACCACTATTGGGGAACGCAGTATTTCAAAAAAAAATCCTACGATCACGCAAGATCTATCTACTAGATGCATAGCAACGAGAGGGGAGAGTGTGTCTACGTACCCTCGTAGACCGAAAGCGGAAGCGTCTAGTGACACGGTTAATGTAATTGAACGTCTTCGCGATTCAACCGATCCAAGCGCTGAACGTACAGCACCTCCGCGTTCAGCACACGTTCAGCTCAATGATGTCCCACGAGCTCTTGATCCAATTGAGCTTTACCGGAGAGTTTCGTCAGCATTACGGCATGGTGACAGAGATGATGAAGCTACCGACGCAGGGCTTCGCCTAAGCACTATAACAGTATGACCGAGGTGTGTTTCTGTGGAGGGGGGCACCGCACACGGCTAAAACAATGTTGCTTGTGTGTCTTTGGGTGCCCCCCTACCCCCGTATATAAAGGAGCAAGGGGGAGGTGCGGCCGGCCCATGTATGGCGCGCCACGAGTAGGATTCCTACTCCTAGTAGGAATAGGAATGCCCTTCCCTATTCCAACTAAGAGTAGGAAAGGAAGGGGGAGAGGAGAAGGTAGGAGAAGGGCGCATCCCCCCTTCTCCTAGTCCAACTAGGATCCCCAGGGGGCGCGGCCAGCCCTATGGGCTGCCCCTCTCTTTCCCTTATTGGCCCATTATGGCCCATACTCCCTCGGGGGATTCCGGTAACCCCCTCCGGCACTCCGGTTTTATCCGATAACACCCGGAACACTTTCGGTGTCCGAATATAGTCATCCAATATATTAATATTTATGTCTCGGACATTCCAAGACTCCTCGTCATGTCCGTAATCTCATCTGGGACACCGAACTACCTTCAGTACATCAAAACTCTTAAACTCATAATACCGATCGTCATCAAACGTTAAGCGTGCGGACCCTACGGGTTCGAGAACTATATAGACATGAGCGAGACTTATCTCTGGTCAATAACCAATAGCGGAACCTGGATGTTCATATTGGTTCCTACATATTCTACGAAGATCTTTATCGGTCAAACCACATCACAACATACGTTGTTCCTTTTGTTATCGGTATATTACTTGCCCGAGATTCGATTGTCGGTATCTCAATACCTAGTTCAATCTCGTTACCGGCAAGTCTCTTTACTCGTTCCGTAATACATCATCTCGTGGCTAACTCATTAGTCATTTGCTTGCAAGGCTTATTATGATGTGTATTACCAAGGGGGCCCAGAGATACCTCTCCGACACTTGGAGTGACAAATCCTATTCTTGATCTATGCCAACACCACGAACACCTTCGGAGACACTTGTAGAGCATCTCTATAATCACCCAGTTACGTTGTGACATTTCATAGCACACAAGGTGTTCATCCGGTATTCGGGAGTTATATAATCTCATAGTCATAAGAACATGTATAAGTCATGAAGAAAGCAATAGCAGTAAAACTAAACGATCATAGTGCTAAGCTAACGGATGGTTCTTGTCCATCACATCATTCTCCTAATGATGTGATCCCGTTGATCAAATGACAACTCATGTCTATGGCTAGGAAATATAGCCATCTTTGATCAATGAGCTAGTCTAGTAGAGGCATACTAGGGACACTGTTTGGTCTATGTATTCACACATGTACTAAGTTTCTGGTTAGTACAATTCTAGCATGAATAAAAGACATTTATCATGATATAAGGAAATACAAATAACATCTTTATTATTGCCTCTAGGTCATATTTCCTTCAAGCCCCAGGGCGGCGATGCGATCCAGCAGCTCGTTTAAGGACGAGAGTTCTGCCGAGGTCGCGTCATCGGAGTGGCCGAAATTGGCATAAAGGTGGTGCTCGACGGCCGCAAGGAGAGTGGTCGGCCTGGGGGTCATGTGAGCGAATATAGAGAACCCGCCGAGCTGGAGAACCTGGCCGACAGCAAGGCTGTTTCCGAGGGTGATCACGTCACTGATGATGAGACAAGCCATCGATCGCTCATCGCGAGCGCACAGCGGAGCTCTCAATGAAAGCACAATTGTCGGTGTCAAAACCGGCAGATCTCGGGTAGGGGGGTCAAGCTATGCGTTTAGAGGATCGATGGTAAGAGGAGGCTAGGGACACGATGTTTACACAGGTTCAGGCCCTCTTGATCGAGGTAATACCCTACTTCCTGCTATAATAATATGGATGAATATGAATACAAGAGTTGATCTACCTCAAGATCGTAATTTCTAAACCCTAAGTCTAACCTATGAGGATATTGTCATGATGATCCCCTCTACAGGCTAAACACCTCGGCTTATAAACACGCCTGGGGTGACCTAGGGTTTCAAGGGTGACTTGGGGAGGAAGTAATTGATACATCTGAACTCTACACTTGCCTTTCTACGTACATAAGAGTCCTGACCGAATACGGGGGAGGGCCTTCTGCTTCTTCTTTACGCGGCCCATTAGTGCGGCCTCGCTTCATCGACCCGGATGGCCGAGGACCCCTGAATACAGGACTCCCTCACCCCCGTCAATGCATAGGGCGTCAATGGCTTTCTATAATTCCTGCTAGCTAGTTTCCTCCTCATCTCCTTCATTACTCTCGTCATCACACTCCATCTTCTCATGGCCCCTGAAGGGTTTTCCTTGATACGTACTGAGATGTCTTGTCGGGGCAATTTGCTCCACCGCCACGGCCCTTCCCGCCAGTGCCATACTGATCCTTTTCCTGGTCACGTTTCTCATATTCATCCCTCTGTGTCTTGACAAGCTGCTCAACCTGACGGCATTCTTGAAGATCATGGCCTTTAGTCTGATGGATCTTGCAGTATGGGGCATCACCTTTCCCAGCTTTCTTGGCAGCCGCGGCTTCCCAACAGTCAGTGCACGCGGAAACTTCCTTGCCGGGGGCCTTGGTTCTGGCCTTCTAGCCGGTACTAGGTGTGCTTGATCCTTCGACAGTCATCACCACTTTAACCTTGCGCTTCTGATTGCGCTTCCTACTCGTCTTCTTCTAGATGGTGACGTCGTCATCATCCTCTGAGTCGACGACATCGCCATTTTCTTCTCCAGGGAGCAGCCTCCCTTCCTCCATGCGGGCACACTTGTTCACCAAAGTGTATAGCTCGTTCACAGTCTTGGGCAACCACACGTTCATCTTGAAACGCAGCCTGCGGTTGCGCACATTGGACTGGAATGCAGCTATTGAAGGAAATATGCCCCAGAGGAAATAATAAAGTTGTTATTTCTATTTCCTTATATCATGATAAACGTTTATTAATCATGCTAGAATTGTATTAACAAGAAACTTTGTACATGTGTGAATAAATAGACAAAACAGAGTGTCCCTAGTATGCCTCTACTAGACTAGCTCATTGATCAAAGATAGTTATGTTTCCTAACCATAGACATGAGTTGTCATTTGATCAATGGGATCACATCATTAGGAGAATGATGTGATGGACAAGACCCATCTGTTAGCTTAGCAACTATGATCGTTTATTTTTATTGCTATTGCTTTCTTCATGACTTATACATGTTCCTCCGACTATGAGATTATGCAACTCCCGGACACCGGAGGAACACCTTATGTGCTATCAAACGTCACAACGTAACTGGGTGATTATAAAGATGCTCTACAGGTGTTTCTGAAAGTGTTTGTGGTGTTGTCATAGATCAAGATTAGGATTTGTCACTCCGAGTGTCGGAGAGGTATCTCCGGGCCCTCTCGGTAATACACATCACAATAAGCCTTGCAAGAAAATAACTAATGAGTTAGTCACGAGATGATGTATTACGGAATGAGTAAAGAGACTTGCCGGTGACGAGATTGAACTAGGTATGATGATACCGACGATCGAATCTCGGGCAAGTAACATACCGATGACAAAGGGAACAACGTATGTTATTATGTGGTTCGATCGATAAAGATCTTCGTAGAATATGTAGGAGACAATATGGGCATCCATGTTCCATTATTGGTTATTGGCCTGAGAGATGTCTCGGTCATGTATACATAGTTCTCGAACCCGCAGGGTCCGCACGCTTAACGTTTCGTTGACGATATAGTATTGAATGAGTTATGTATGTTGGTGACCGAATGTTGTTCGGAGTCCCAGATGAGATCACGGACATGACGAGGAGCTCCAGAATGGTCCGGAGGTAAAGATTGATATATAGGATGATATGGTTAGGCCAAGGGGTCAAGCCCACGGGGCATTAAGTTGGTGCAAAAGGTGTTTTGTGGAGGCCGGGGGGCAAACGCCGGAGACCCTGGCGTCTGGCCGTGGGCCAGAGGCCGAGGCCCATGGCGTCTAGGCTAGACGCCAAGTATTGTGGCGTTTGGTCGTGGAGTCCGAGTGGGACTCTTGCCTTTTGGGCAAAACCGACTTTGAGGAGGCTTTTGCTCCAAGTTACGACCCCAGGGCTCAACATATAAATAGAGGGGCGGGGCTAGCACCTGGAACACATCAAAATACACCAAGCCGTGTGCTGGCAACCCCGACCCTCTAGTTTATCATCCGTCTAGTTTCTGTAGTGCTTGGCGAAGCTCTGCAGAGATTGTTCTTCATCAACAACCGTCACCACGCCGTCGTGCTGCCGGAACTCATCTACTACTTCGCTCGTCTTGCTGGATCAAGAAGGCAAGGACATCATCGAGTTGAACGTGTGCTGAACACGGAGGTGCCGTATGTTCGGTACTATATTGGGACAGATCGTGAAGGTGTACGACTACATCAACCGCGTGATAAATGCTTCCGCTTTCGGTCTACGAGGGTACGCAGACACACTCTCCTCTCTCGTTGCTATGCATCTAGTAGATAGATCTTGCGTGATCGTAGGAATTTTTTTGAAATACTACGTTCCCCAACAGTAGAACACAAGTGAGTTGTGGACGATACTAGTCATACTGCTTACCAGCATGTCATACTTTGATTCGGAGGTATTGTGGGATGAAGCGGCCCGGACCGACATTACGTGTATGCTTACGCGAGACTGGTTCTACCGACGTGCTTCGCACACAGGTGGCTGGCGGGTGTCAGTTTCTCCAATTTTAGTTGAATCGAGTGTGACTACGGCCGGTCCTTGTGAAGGTTAAAACATCACATACTTGATGAAAAATCGTTGTGGTTTTGTATGCGTAGGTAAGAACGGTTCTTGCTAAGCCCGTAGCAGCCACGTAAAACTTGCAACAACAAAGTAGAGGACGTCTAACTTGTTTTTGCAGGGCTTGTTGTGATGTGATATGGTCAGGACGTGATAAGATATACGTTATTGTATGAGATGATCATGTTTTGTAAAGTTATCGGCAACTGGCAGGAGCCATATGGTTGTCGCTTTATTGTATGAAAGACAATCGCCATGTTACTGCTTTACTTGATCACTAAGCGGTAGCGATAGTCGTGGAAGCAATAGTTGGCGAGACGACAACGATGCTACGATGGAGATCAAGGTGTCGCGCCCGTGACGATGGTGATCATGACGGTGCTTTGGAGATAAAGATCAAAGGCACAAGATGATGATGGCCATATCATATCACTTATATTGATTTCATGTGATGTTCATATTTTATGCATCTTATTTTGCTTAGATCGGCGGTAGCATTATAAGATGATCCCTTACAAAATTTGAAGGTACAATTGTTCTCCCTGAGTATGCATTGTTGCGACAGTTCTTCGTGCCGAGACACCACATGATGATCGAGTGTGATAAGCTCTACGTTCACATACAATGGGTGCAAGCCAGTTTTGCACACGCAGAATACTCGTGTTAAACTTGATGAGCCTAGCATATGCAGATATGGCCTCGGAACACTGGAGACCGAAAGGTCGAGCGTGAATCATATAGTAGATATGATCAACATAAGATTTTCACCATTGAAAACTACTCCATCTCACGTGATGATCAGACATGGTTTAGTTGATTAGGATCACGTGATCATTTAGATGACTAGAGGGATGTCTATCTAAGTGGGAGTTCTTTAGTAATTTGATTAATTGAACTTTAATTTATCATGAACTTAGTCCTGGTACTATTAGCATATCTATGTTGTAGATCAATAGCTCGCGATATAGTTCCCCGTTTGTTTTTATACGTTCCTAGAAAAAACTAAGTTGAAAGATGTTAGTAGCAATGATGCGGACTTGTTCCGTGATCTGAGGATTTTCCTCATTGTTGCACAGAAGAATTATGTCCTTGATGCACCGCTAGGTGACAAACCTATTGCAGGAGCAGATGCAGACGTTATGAACGTTTTGAAAAAATCCCGGTATGACGACCACTTGATAGTTTAGTGCACCATGCTTTACGGCTTAGAACCGGGACTTCAAAAAATGTTTTGAACGCCACGGAGCATATGAGATGTTCCAGGAGTTGAAATTAGTATTTCAGACTCATGCCCGTGTCGAGAGGTATAAGACCTCTGACAGTACATTGCCTACAAGATGGAGGAGAATAGCTCAACCAGTGAGCATGTGCTCAGATTGTCTGGGTACTACATTTGCTTGAATCAACTGGGAGTTAATCTTCCAGATAAGATAGTAATTGACAATTTTCTCTAGTCACTATCACCAAGTTAGTAGAACTTTGTGATGAACTATAATATGCAAGGGATGACGAAAGTAATTCCCGAGCTCTTCGCGATGCTGAAATCGACAAAGGTAGAAATCAAGAAAGAGCATCAAGTGTTGATGATTAACAAGACCACTTGTTTCAAGTAAAGGGCAAAGGGATAGAAGGGGAATTTCAAGAAGAATGACAAGCAAGTTGTCACTCTCGTGAGGAAACCCAAAGCTAAACTCAAGCCTGAAACTAAGTGCTTCTACTGCAAAGAAAATAGTCACTAGAAGTGGAACTGCCCTAGATACTTGGCGGATAGGAAGGATGGCAAAGTGAACAAAGGTATATGTGATATACAGATTATTGATGTGTACTTTACTAGTGTTCATAGCAACCCCTGGGTATTTGATAACAGTTCTGTGGCTAAAATTAGTAACTCAAAACGAGAGTTGCAGAATGAACAGAGACTAGTTAAAGGTTAAGTGACGATGTGTGTTGGAAGTGGTTCCAAGATTGATATGATCATCATCGCACACTCCCTATACTTTCGGGATTAGTGTAGAATCTAAATAAATGTTATTTGGCATTTATGTTGAGCACGAATATGATTTGATCATGTTTGTTGCAATACGGTTATTCATTTAAAGTCATAGAATAATTGTTATTCTGTTTACATGAATAAATCCTTCGATGGTCATACACCCAATGAAAATAGTTTCTTGGATCTCGATCGTAGTGATACACATATTCATAATATTGAAACCAAAAGATGCAAGGTTAATAATGATAGTGCAACTTATTTGTGGCACTATTGTTTAGGTCATACTGGTGTAAAGCGTATGAAGAAACTCCATAGTGATGGACTTTTGGAATCACTTGATTATGAATCACTTGGTGCTTGCGAACCATGCCTCATGGGCAAGATGACTAAAACTCCATTCTCCGGAACAATGGAGCTAGCAACATATTTGTTGGAAATCATACGTACTGATGTATGTGGACCGATGAGTGTTGAAGCTCGCGGCGGGTATCGTTATTTTCTGACCTTCACTCATGATTTGAGAATATATGGGTATATCTACTTGATGAAGCAAGTCTGAAACATTTGAGAAGTTCAAAGAATTTCAGAGTGAAGTAGGGAATCATCGTAACAAGAAAATAAAGTTTCTACGATCTGATCGTGGAGGTGAATATTTGAGTTACGAGTTTGGTCTTCATTTGAAACAATGTGGAATAGTTTCACAATTCACGCCACCCGGAACACCACAGCGTAATGGTGTGTCTGAATGTCGTAACCGTACTTTATTAGATAAATATGGTGCGGCCTATGATGTTTCTTACTGATTTAACACTGTCATTTTGGGTTATGCATCAGAGACAGTTGTATTCACGTTAAATAGGGCAACATCTAAATCCATTGAGACGCCGCCTTATGAACTGCGGTTTGGCAAGAAACCAAAGTTGTCGTTTTCTTAAAGTTTGGGGCTGCGATGCTTATGTGAAAAAACTTCAACCTGATAAGCTCGAACCCAAGTCAGAGAAATGTGTCTTCATAAGATACCCAAAGGAGACTGTTGGGTACACCTTCTATCATAGATCCGAAGGCAAGATATTCGCTGCTAAGAATGGATCCTTTCTAGAGAAGGAGTTTCTCTCGAAAGAAGTGAGTGGGAGGAAAGTGGAACTTGATGAGGTAATTGTACCTTCTCCCGAATTGGATAGTAGTACATCACAGAAACTAGTTCCAATGATTCCTACACCAATTAGTGAAGAAGGTCATGATGATGATCATGAAACTTCGGATCAAGTTACTGCTAAACTTCGTAGATCAACCAGAGTACGTTCCACGCCAGAGTGGTACGGCAACCCGGTACTGGAAGTCATGTTACTAGACCATGATGAACCTACGAACTATGAGGAAGCGATGATGAGTCCAGATTCTGCAAAATGGCTTGAGGCCATACAATCTGAGATGGGATCCCTGTATGAGAACAAAGTGTGAACTTTGGTTGACTTGCCCGATGATCGACAAGCCATTGAAAATAAATGGATCTTCAAGAGGAAGACCGACGCCGACGGTAATGCTACTGTCTACAAAGCTCGACTTGTTGCGAAAGGTTTTCCTCAAGTTCAAGGTGTTGACTACGATGAGATTTTCTCACTCATAGCGATGTTTAAGTCTGTCCGAATCATCTTAGCATTTGCCGCAATTTTATGAAATCTGGCAAATGGATAACAAAACTACATTCTTTAATGGATTTATTAAAGGAGAGTTGTATATGGTGCAACCAGAAGGTTTTGTCAATCCTAAAGGTGCTAACAAAATGTGTAAGCTCCAGCGATCCATCTATGGACTGGTGCAAGCATCTCGAAGTTGGAATATACGCTTTGATAAATTCATCAAAGCATATAGTTTTATACAGACTTGTGGTGAAGCCTGTATTTACAAGAAAGTGAGTGGGAGCACTACAGCCTTTCTGATAAGTAAATGTGAATGACATATTATTGATCAGAAATAAAGTAGAATATTCTGGAAAGCATAAAGGAGTGTTTGAAAGGAGATTTCAAAGAAAGACCTCGGTGAAGTTGCTTACATATTGGGCGTCAAGATCTATAGAGATAGATCAAGACGCTTGATAAGACTTTCGACGAGTACATACCTTGATAAGATTTTGAAGTAGTTCAAAATGGATTAGTCAAAGAAGGAGTTCTTGCCTGATTTGTAAGGTGTGAAGTTGAGTAAGACTCAAAGCCTGACCACGGCAGAAAAATATAGAGAGAATGAAAGTCATTCCCTATGCCTCAGCCATAGGTTCTATAAAGTATGCCATACTGTGTACCAAACCTGTTGTGTACCTTGCCATGAGTTTGGCAAGGAGGTACAACAGTGATCCAGGAGTAGATCACCAGATAGTGGTCAAAATTATCCTTAGTAACTGGAGGACTAAGGAAATATTTCTTGATTATGGAGGTGATAAAGAGTTTGTCGTAAAGAGTTACGCCGATGCAAGGTTTGACACTAATCCAGATCACTCTAAGTATAAATCTGGATGTGTATTGAAAGTGGGAGCAATTAGCTAGAGTAGCTCCATGTAGAGCTTTGTAGACATAGAAATTTGCGAAATACATACGGATCTGAATGTGACAGACCCGTTGACTAAACTTCTCTCACGAAGCAAAACATGATCACACTTTAAGTACTCTTTGGGTGTTAATCACATGGCGATGTGAACTAGATTATTGACTCTAGTAAACCCTTCGGGTGTTGGTCACATGGTGATGTGAACTTTGGGTGTTATTCACATAACGATGTGAACTATCGGTGTTAAATCACATGGCAATATGAACTAGATTATTGACTCTAGTGCAAGTGGGAGACTGAAGGAAATATGCCCTAGAGGCTATAATAAAGTTGTTATTTATATTTCCTTATATCATGATAAATGTTTATTATTCATGCTAGAATTGTATTAACCGGAAACTTAGTACATGTGTGAATACATAGACAAAACAGAGTGTCCCTAGTATGCCTCTACTAGACTAGCTCATTGATCAAAGATGGTTATGTTTCCTAACCATAGACATGAGTTATCATTTCATCAATGGGATCACATCATTAGGAGAATGATGTGATGGACAAGACCCATCCGTTAGCTCAACAACTATGATCGTTTAGTTTTATTGCTATTGCTTTCTTCATGACTTATACATGTTCCTCCGACTATGAGATTATGCAACTCCCGGACACCGGAGGAACACCTTGTGTGCTATCAAACATCACAACATAACTGGGTGATTATAAAGATGCTCTACAGGTGTTTCTGAAAGTGTTTGTGGTGTTGTCATAGATCAAGATTAGGATTTGTCACTCCGAGTGTCGGGGAGGTATCTCCGGGCGCTCTCGGTAATACACATCACAATAAGCCTTGCAAGCAAATGACTAATGAGTTAGTCATGGGATGATGTATTACGGAACGAGTAAAGAGACTAGCCGGTGACGAGATTGAACTAGGTATGATGATACCGACGATCGAATCTCGGGCAAGTAACATACCGATGACAAAGGGAACAACGTATGTTGTTATTCGGTTCGACCGATAAAGATCTTCGTAGAATATGTAGGAGCCAATATGGGCATCCAGGTTCCGCTATTGGTTATTAACCGGAGAGATGTCTCGGTCATGTCTACATAGTTCTCGAACCCGTAGGGTCCGCACGCTTAACGTTTCGTTGACGATATAGTATTGAATGAGTTATGTATGTTGGTGATTGAATGTTGTTCGGAGTCCCAAATGAGATCACGGACATGACGAGGAGCTCCGGAATGATCCGGAGGTAAAGATTGATATATATGATGATATGGTTAGGCCAAGGGGTCAAGCCCACGGGGCATTAAGTTGGTGCAAAAAGTGTTTTGCAGAGGACAGGGGCCCAAACGCCGGATAGCCTGGCGTCTGGCCCTGGGCCAGACATCGAGGCCCATGGCGTCTGGGCCAGATGCCAAGGATTGTGGTGTTTGGTCCTGGAGTCCGAGTGGGACTCTTGCCTTTCGGGCAAAACCGACTTTGAGGAGGCTTTTGCTCCAAGTTACGACCCCAAGGCTCAACATATAAATAGAGGGGCGGGGCTAGCACCTGGAACACATCAAGATACACCAAGCCATGTGCCGGCAACCCCGCCCTCTACTTTATCCTCCGTCTAGTTTCTGTAGTGTTGGTGAAGCTCTGCAGAGATTGTTCTTCATCAACAACCGTCACCACGCTGTCGTGCTGCCGGAACTCATCTAGTACTTCGTCCGTCTTGCTGGATCAAGAAGGTGAGGACGTCATCGAGCTGAACGTGTTCTGAATGCGGAGGTGCCGTACGTTCGGTACTAGATTGGGACGGATCGTGAAGGTGTGCGACTACATCAACCGCGTTGATAAACGCTTCTGCTTTCAGTCTACGAGGGTACGTAGACACACTCTCCCCTCTCGTTGTTATGCATCTAGTAGATAGATCTTGCGTGATCGTAGGATTTTTTTTGAAATACTATGTTCCCCAACAACTATCACTGTTGTCGAGTGGATGTCTGGGATGTTTCTGTGCACTCGACTGAACCTTTGCATGTACTTTTGCAGAGTCTCTCCTTCTTTCCGCGGAAGAAGCTGCAAGCCATTGGGCCACCCTGGTCTTGATGGCCGCTAGTGAAGGCGCCAACAAACTCACGACACAGATCGGCCCAAGTCGAGATGGGGTTCTCCGGTAGGTGCATCAGCCAAGACCTCACATTTGGCTTTAGCACCAAAGGAAAGTAATTGACAAACACCTTCTCATCCCTCCTCGGGGCAGCTTGAACAGCGATGATGTAGATGCTCAAGAACTCTGTCGTGTTCAGTCTTCCATCATACTACTCAGGTATCTCTGGCTTGAACGTGCGGGAAGACGGCCAACGGACCTGCCGCAGCTCACGGGTGAAAGCAGGGCACACAATCTTGAAAGGGGGGTAGCCGCTCTCACCAAGCGCTGGCTCGTCAACGTCGAGGCCATCGCGCCTATCGAACTAGCGGAGGGTTGCGCGGCATTGCTCGATGGTGACGCGAGCGACCACCCTCAGCCCATCCACTAGGGCTCGCCGCTGATCCTCACGTGCTCGAGGGCCCGATGAAGCCATCGACACATCGTCGGGTGCTTGGTCGTGCAGTTCTGGACGCGGTGTCTAAGCTGGCTGCCACGAAGGGGACTGCACCATGGGTGTGACCCCCTTCGTGTGGCCAGTGGCTCGGGTCGTTGTAGCTGCCAATGGAGGTCGTGGCGGGCCTACTCACTACGATCCTCCCGCTTCTGCAAAGCTAATTAAAATCTGAATGGTGGCTCTCCATTCATCCATTTGATCGGCCGCCGACGGAAATTTCAACAGGAGTTGGGCCCACGCCATGGCATCCGAGGCAGTGGTCGGCATGGATGACGACGTAGACTGCAACGTCGTCTGGCTTCTGGTGGCGTTGGTATGAGCAGCGACGTGCCCTCGCCATCGTCAGTCGGTCACCAAGATGGCGTGGTGACGAAGCGAATGCGCTTGGGGTCGATGGCTCCGTCTGGTGCATCGGCCCGAGAGACTCCCCCAGGGGCGGCGCGTGCCCAGCGGCTGCACCGACGGTGGGGGCTCGCAGCTAGTGGAGCATGGTCTACTCCGAAGCGAGCGTCCCCGCTGCGGCTACGTCCTCCAGGAGAATGGAGAGGGGGAGATGGAATGACCTCTCCACCTACGCTGGGCGGAACATAGCCGCTGGGGCTATACTGATGTTGTCCTCCTCCGGTGCCACCTGCTCCCGCTTCGGCCGCAGGGGAGGTGGTTACGACACCACATGTGTCGACCACCCTCCCGCAGCACCCGCATTCCCATGTGCCTCCGCAGCCCCTGCGGCCTCGGTGGCCGTGTGTGGAGAGGCTTTCGAGGTGGACGGGTGAGCCGCAGCACCGGATTTCTTCTTGGGCACCATGGATGATGGAGCCATTGACGAAGAAAACGATGATGACGCGCTGCGTACTCTCTCGAATTAGCGTAAGCGCTTTCCCCTACCTAGCGCGCCAAAGATGTCATGGGAAAACACGGCCACCTATGGGACCATCGGCCCCTTTTGGTTCGGCAAGGGGAAGATCATGTTGCACAAAGAGTGGAGGGCCCGGGGCAGCGCGGCAGCGATGACACGGGCAGTTTTTACCCAAGTTCGGGCCGCCGTGAGGCGTAAAACCCTACTCCTGCTTTGGTGGATTGATGGGAGGGACCGTAATGGAGATGCAATGCTCTCGCCCGACAAGGTCGCCTAGGGGGTGAGAGCAACTACGTGCGTATGAGTGTACAATGGTCTGAATCCTTTCTGCGATCGTCACGGTCCTCCTTTTATAGATCAACGGGTTACCACAACGGCAAATCAGTCCTTGTGTACTGATTAGATAGGAAACAGTGCTATCATACCTAATTCTGCAGACATGATAAGGCGCATTAAATGCGCCACTTAGTATCACTTCGGGGTGTAGCCCGGCAAGCCTTGCCGGGCAGATTCTACCACCTCCTCGCCTGCCTGCATGACATGTTGCTGGACGGGTGTCATCTGTAGGTTATTTCCTCTGGAAATGTCTGCCACATACCGAATTACGGCCACTTAGCCAGTTGAGGGATTGACACCGCATTGGGGGTGTTCCTTGGCGGCGGCGGTCCGGCATGCTGGCGGGGCATCCTGGGTGTGGGAACGGCGCCGCGGCTTGGCGGTGCCCGCTCGGCCCAGATCTAGGCCCTTTGGGCCCCGTCTGGGTCTGGGCGGGCCAACAGCGGTGCGGGCTTGCGGAGCGACTTCCAGGAGGCGGTGGAGCGGCGATGGGCGGTGGGGTGCTGGTGCCGATGTTGCCGCCCTGCTACAGCGTCGCCGGTGGGGCTTAGCGGGCCCGATTCGGCGCTGGCTGGGCCAGGTGTGGCCTGGTATGCCCTGCTGCCACGTCTGGACGGCAACCGCGAAGGTGCCGGAGGCACGGGCCTCCGGCATGACTACGGTGAGGTTCCCTCCCGCGCGTCTACGGTGCTGCTGCTCCCGTCGCCCGTCGCCTCTCTCCTAGTCCTCTTGGCCTCATGGTGGTGATCTCAGTGAGGCGGCGTGGGTGGCGTCACGACCACGATGGCGCATGTTGGTGGGCGGCGAGTTGGCTGGTTGGCTCCGGTCCGGTTGGGCGGTGTGGTATGGAGTACAGGAGAGATCCTTGTCGGGTCTTCTGGCTCCGATGTGGTGACGCCTGCGGGGTCGCCAGTCCTTCCTGGAGGGTGTCGGTGGTATCCATCCCCTACTCCCCTCCGCGTGCCGGGGGAAACCCTAGGACTCGTCCGGGCAGCAGCATCATCGGCGTCACATTCCTTCTTGGAGGTGTTCCTTGGTACGTGGCGGATCGAAGCCTTGTATCGTGGTGGGTCGATTCCGGAGGGCGTTGCGGTGGCAAGTCATCCACGCTTTATCGAACTACCGTTATGGCATTTGTTTCCTCTTCCTTTTTTTTGACTTGTTGTGCTGCTTGCCGCAACATTGTCTATGTAATCGGTGTTGGTTGCTTTGGAATACAATGCGGAGGGAAACCCTTTTTTGGTAAACCGCCTGAACCTTCATGCACGGACACCCTCACGCCATGGCGCCATGCCACATGGCCGGCCACCATCGTCATCGTTGCACGCCACCTTGTCGGCCACTATGTGTCACTAACTTGCGGGCCATAGGCCATTAGCTAGGCTTGTTTAAGGAAAAATTATAAGAAAAATGATTTTTGGTGAAAGATGTTTACGGGAATTAAAAAAAGTTGTCTTGTGACAAGTTCCCCTAAATTATATAGACATCCCGTAATATGACTTTTACGGAAAGTTTTTTAGGTGAGCTATTGGAGTTGCTCTTATTGGGTCTAGAAGATCACAACCGTTAGATTTTCTTTTCTCAAGTTTTGGGTCAGTTAGTAGTAGGGGGAAACTTGGCTATGACCCAGATCAAAGGCAGACAAGAAGGGACACAATCAGGACAGAGGAAATGTGCGCAGATATACATTGTGCCCTCAGTAAAAAAAATAGAATGGGCAAACAAACGACTGTTACCCAAATGAAAAATAACTAGCTTTTCAAAACTTTATTTTAGAAAAGGCCAACGCCAATTACATTACTGACTAGCATTACATTCCACCTGGAGGAGGAGCCTGAGCGAAACTGGGAATATCAGCAACGGTAACACTGTCCCCAAATCTCCTAGCGTAAGCAGCTAGTTCATGGGCCATTCTGTTACACACCCTCTTGACTGCAGTGATGGAAACCTCCTTAAAACTCCCCATTAGAACTAGATTTTTAATAGACACTTAGCATCCGATTTTTTTTTTAAAAATCTATTTATGTCATGGGAAAAATTATAATAAAAAGAGCAGCCAATGTGGGAAAAAGTCCACTCACAACCACCAACACCACCTAAGAAAATGCGCTGTAGCTTACCACGATTTTATATTCGAAGCCAAGCTTATTGGGCAAACGGCTGGCATCCTGCAAAAGCTCTCTGGTAGTCGACGAGGAGGGAGGTGTTTGACAAGCTTTTTAGTAGAACAAGCCCGCCACGACAGGGAGGAGACTAGAGGACCAACTTCTTATGACTTATCCAGAAGAACGCATAATAACTTCACTGAGCACCAAAAATCTAAAGATACATGTAGCAATGCCAGTTGGAACATAGTAATACATCATTGTACACATCGCGAATTCTGTCCTGCGAATATTGGGAGTAACTGGTCCAAAAGGAAATAGAAACAAGAATCCATGTCTTGGTGTCTGGCTTCTACTTCTGAATACACCAATCTAAGATAAATCATTCAGAATGTTGTTTGGGACAAGCCTACGCTTTCACCAATGACTTTAGTTGCGAGGCCTGCTACCTGACCCATTGTCGAATCTAGAGTGATATGTGGAGCTAGAGCGAGAGAAACCTTTCGGTCTTTCAAAACCATAACGATCGTTCCCGGACCCTGGATGCGACATGGGAGGCCACACACAACCAGGAGCAGAACCGCTAGGCGTCCTCAAGTGTAGTGAACCTGCAATAACATAGTCAGTCTCACGCCATTCGCTAAACATCCAATGTTGCTAGTCAGGAGAAATACCATTGTTGTTTCCATGACCAGTTGAGGGCCTCAAATATCCTGGTGCAAAACTGGGAGGGTGATGGGAAATGAAACCTTGGTCACTTGCGCAAGGAGCATGCCATTGAAAGACGCCTTGACATTCTGGGGCGTGAGGAGGATGTAACCCTTGACCTGGTAGTCCAGGAGGAGGATGCCGAGCATGAAAGTCATGACTTAGTAGTCCAGGAGGAGGATATGGACAATATGCGCCTTGCTCTGCTAGTACGAGAGGAGGAGGCCGAAAATATATGCCATCATCTACTGGAACATGAAGAGGATGAACAGGGTATGATCGTTGATCTGAAAGAAGAGAAGGATGATGTGCATGATCAGCAACTACCAGAGGACAATGAGAGAATAAGACTTCCATGTATGTGGACTAATAGATAATACAAGCTTACCATGTATCACTTGTTGTGCTTCCACATGAGTGCCCCCAATTTCTTGTATTTTGTCAATGCTTATCTCTCCCTTGCTTGTGTTTACCAGTGATCTTCGGTCCCGTACAACAAAACCGATCAATGAGTCTTGGTTTGTATCGACCGTTGACGCGCCTTTCCAGAAACCATATTTTTTAAGGACTGTTATTATCTCCTTCTCTCCGGGACATACATACATACATGTATCATCTTCTATTGTTGCTTTACCAATTCTTTTGTTCACTTTTAACATCTTTGCAACCTGCATCAGTGTCATAAATACCTTAAACATAATATTCTGAATGTCCATACCTTACAAAGACTGGAAATGGAAAATCAAGTGTCAACGTTACCTCCTCCGTTCCCTTTAAGCCATCTTTCGAAGACTCATTCAAGCACAGGGAAATTACCTAATAGAATATTGATTGCAAGTAAATTATTAGTTCAGGTTTATTTCTGTGATGTTTCATCAACTAGATAAACTTATGATGAAAGAAAACTGACGCTACAAAACACATACTCCCTCCGTTCCAAAATATAAAGTCTTCTTAGAGATTCCAATATGGACTACATACGGAGCAAAATGAGCGAATCTACACTCTAGAATACGTCTATATACATCTGTATGTAGTCCATATTAAAATCTCTAAATAGTTTTATATTTAGGAACGGAGGGAGTAGTTATCTAGGTATGTCACATACAATTTCAAACTCATTTCAGCACAATAGTAAATAATCCTATAGGGGGAGAATGTCAAATCATAAGAACAAGGATGAATCATCTATAATGTAAGAAAATAATCTTACCATTATCAACCGGTTTTGAGAGTGACGAAGATCCTTGAGGAATTTTTTAAAATCCCCCCATTTCACTCTTTTATTGATTTCTATGGTTCCCGGCCAGACAATATCTTGAATTTTTTCCCCACTGCAAAAAGAACACATGGATATCTTATAATAAGAAACAACATGGTTCCAACATTCACCATTCACAACAACTAAATATTTATTTCTCAATCTAAGAAACAGGTATATTCCTACTGTATGATTACGGTGGAAACAAATAAATACACTACGCACATCGATTATCATTAAATCTGATCGACTCAAGACATGTGTTGTCGTACAAAGACAAATTATATTAATTCTAACTTGCAGAAAGCAATTAAAGCACCATATATATCAATTTAGTTATGCTTCAGACCTTCACTAAGAAAATGGTACAAATGTTATCTATGTAGGCAAAGATTTTGATAGCAAGGTAAATGTCTAGCCAAATGAGATCTTGCATGTAGGCCTGCGTCATGTGGTGTAGAGGTACTTCATCTGAAAGTATACATATTCTTCAACAAGCAGAACATCCCTTGGATGAACTTCATCTAGCAAGCTCATTACTCTGACATGTCTGCCCCCACAACACTTTGGCAGATGTTGCTCCTTTTGGTGGAGAGATTGTATGTTTCCATGGGACCAATTTCAGTCTTTGGCTAAATGTGATGTTGGGAGAGGCGATACTGTTAGGATTTGGTAGGACACATGGTCTGATCATACTATGCAATCTAAATCCCTCCCC
>LR738710.1:881891290-881918081 GCA_902687465.1 Secale cereale
CCTCTAAATATAGGCTCACGAAGGGGTGGCTCCCATGCATGGAGGCAGAGGAGGAACAGATGGAGCCCCGGACGAGGAGGTCAATCCCACGGGTCAGCCTGGACGTAGCGAGCTGTCTTTTGGGCCCGCTCGTGGACCGACCAGGACCGGACCGATCGGTCCCGGCCCGCTAGGAAAATTGGCCGGTCCGAGCTGGCAAATTCGGCCCGAAAATCGACCGGTCCGGTCCGGTCTTAGCTCGGTCCGGCTCGGAGGACCGATGGCCCAGCCCAATAGAGCTAATCAGGACAGCCCATCACGCATCACATATAGATCGTGCGTGTGTGTGTGACCTAAACGCATCCCGCATCCCGTTCGGCTCCTCCAGGACGCATCGCGCCACCGCGGCTCCTTCCACCAGCAGACTGGACTAGCCACCAGGACGCGCCGTCGGCCGCCGTGCCTCTGCCTCGCGTCGCCGCTCCCTTGCGCGGCTGTTCCTCCCCTCTCCCCCGCGCGGCCGTGCCTCTCCCTCTCTCTCCCTCGCGCTGCCGTGCCGCCGCCCATCAGGTCCGTCTTCTCCGTCTCCGTCCACCGTGCTGCTGCGCCAACTACCGCTCCGAGAGCCTGGACCTACATGGCTGTGACTGTATGTCATCGGAACCGTGAGGACCGATGGTCCGCACCGAGATTTGTGTCTGCCGGTCCGGTCCCTGAAATCGGGACCGTTGCACTGCTCGGTCCGGTCCGGACCGGACCGCCGGCGGCCGGTCCAATCGACGGCTCGGACCGGGACCGGACCGGCCCGGACCGTGTCCACCCCTACCCACGGGGCGCTTCATATGGATCACGAGGCGTGTTGGAAATAACCACGACATGGTTCGTGTCCGGTTTCTACACGCTCAATCACCTAGTTGTAGTTGTAGTAGGATTAGAAATTCTAGCCGAGTTAGACTAGAATCGGATCGGTCCTAGCTGCTTCTATATATACATCAGTATACCCCTGTACTTGGCAACACAACCGTGAGTTGTGGAAAAGCAATAAAGAAAACCTCAGGCTCGACACGAGCCTGTTGGCTATCAACTCAAGTCTTGTATGCGTGCGTAGTTGTGCCAGCCGGCTAGTAGATCGAATTGATCGGCCGTGCTTTTGCTGTATACGTGCGTGTTCCGGCTGGGTGGTTGTGTTCCAGCGGATTGAGCTAGCTTGGGGCAGGAACCAAGTCAACCAGCGTTGCTTCGCTTCATCGTCGGTCGTATCCCCGCCCCGCAAGTACTCGGCGTCGGGTCTGGGCCAACAATTGGTATCAGAGCTTGGTTGATCTTCTAGTAACGGGAGGTCATGTCGGACGACGAGAAGAACAAGCAGCTGGTGGAATACTCCGGTGTGGCTAAAGTAATTGCTGCTCTGGCGAGTTCTTCGTACCCACAGTTTGATCGCGAGAACTTCGGGATCTGGAAGGCCCTCATGGAGTGTGGTCTCTGTGCCAACGAGCTATGGGACGCCGTGGATCCAGGAGGCGACGCGTATAAGAAGGAGGGAGCCGAGCACCGGAAGGATCGGCAGGCGGCGTCGGCAATTTACTCGGTGATGCCGATGGATGTCCTCCAGCACATGATCGCGAAAGCAACGGCGAAGGAGGTGTGGGATACGCTGAAGCTCCAATTCGAGGGACACACCCGCCTCAAGCAAGCAAATCTCCAAACTCTCCTAAGGAACTATGAGACTTTGGTCATGGGCGACGATGAGTCCGTGGACGCGTTCGCTTCACGGGTGGCAACTCTCGTCAATCGGATTCGCGCGCTTGGAGAAAACCTCACGGAGGCCTCGGTTGTCCGGCGGTTCTTGCGCGCGGCCCCTCCCCGGTACCTCCAAATTGTCACGGCGATCGAGCAGTGCGTCGATCTCGCGACTCTCTCCATCGACGATCTCGTCGGACGGTACAAGGCTCACGATGAGAGGATGCGGTACAGTCTTGGGGATGGAAAGAACGACGAGCTTGTGATGCTCACAAAGGCGCAGTGGGACGCCCTAGAAAAGCAAGGCGGATCCAAAAGCAGTAGCAAGAAGAAGGGGAAGCAGCGTTCGGTGAGAAAGAACTTCGCCAACTCGGACGACTACTCAGACGATGAGGCTGCACCACCACCGAGGAGAAAGTTTGACATCAAGAAAGTGAGGTGTTATAACTGTGGCCTCCTTGGTCACTTCAAGGCTGACTGCGTGGAAGCACCGAAGCAGAAGGCGCTCATGGCCCAGCAAGGACATGATGGTGACATGATGTTGATGAGCGAACTCGTGGACGAGGAGGATCCAGACTCACAAGTTTTGACTAAAGAAATTGTCGAGCTTGCGAAAGAAAACGTTTGCCATCAAGATTATGGTTCGGTAACTCGTGTCGATGCTACGGACGCGGGGGGTGATTCCGAAACCTACATCGATGTTACGGGCATAAGTGCTAACTTCGCTGGAGCGGACGAAGCAATTGCCGCATGTGCTCGGCCGTGGAGAAGCAGTCTTTATACGATGCGTTCAGAGAAAACTAAGGCGTACGTGGCGCCGGAAGTCCACGATGAAACAACATACGTAAGTGCAATTGTTGTTGATGCTGATGCAAAGACGGACACGGATGCAACTCAGGCGTACGTGGCATCAAAAGTTCACGAAGGAAGGCGTACTGGAGGTGTGTCACTGAGTAGAACATGCAAGCTAGGCGGTGACGCAGCTTGTTTTGGTGAAGCGAGTGCTGCGAGCGCTCGACCAGGACGTTCTGGAGGCAGCTGCTACACCGTCGCAGTAGATGGACCGAAAGGAGACGGCCTATCCAGCCAACCGAGCAACTCAGAAGTGGACACACGGCCTAGTGGCCAGGCCAGCTCACAAGTAGTGTGTGAGTCATGGAAAGAGGCAACAGCAACAGCTGGGCGCTGCCCATGTGCTGGGGATGCGTATGCATCAGGAGCCCAGCCGGCTGCATGCTTGTACGCATGGGAGGATGCCACGTTGGCACCTGCATCACCTCCAAAAGCACCAGAGGAAAGGACAACGTCACCTACATCCATATATCCACAGCCGGTGTTACAACAATATTCGTAGCAAGTTCTTCAAACGATTGACTCGGTAAAGGTGAACAAGAGTGGGCGACATTGTCTAGCAAGCGCCGAGGAACCGGCGGAATTTGTGGACGCAAATACGAAGGAGTGTTGGCATCATGCTATGAAAGAAGAGTTGGAGTCGATCCACGACAACAATGCATGGGAGCTTGTGGATCTTCCCAACAATGAAAAAGTCATGGATCTTAAGTGGGAATTTATGATCAAGAAAGATGTCGATGTGTCCGTGAAGCACAGAGCAAGGCTAGTAGTCAAAGAGTACGTGCAAGAGGAAGATGTGGACTTCGAAGAAGTGTTCGTTTCCATTGAAAGGATGGAATCGGTGAGACTACTCATCGCTCTCGCAGTTCAGGAATCATGGAAGATACATCACATGGATGTAAAATCCGCGTTTTTGAATGAGGAGTTAGAAGGAGATGTGTATGTGAATCAGTCACCGGAATTCATCAAAGAAGGAGAGGAACACAAGGAACTGAAGCTACACAAAGTCTTGTACGGACTACGACAAGGCTCTCGGGCGTGGAACATCAAACTTGATCAAGCGATGATTTCTCTTGGATTTGAGAAGGCCCCACTAGAGCATGCGATGTACAAGCGAGGTGAAGGAAGGGATCGTCTACTAGTTGGCATCTATGTCGACGGTCTGTTGATAACTGGAGCAGATGAAGAGGTGATTGCAAAGTTCAAGCTAAAAATGAAGGAGCTTTTCAAGATGAATGATCTTGGTGTTTTGAGTTACTACCTCAGGATGGAGGAACATCAAAAGCCGGAGGGGATCAAACTATGCCAGGAGGCATATGCAAGGAAGGTACTTGAAAGCAATGGCATGAAAGATTGCAATCACATTGTTGCTTCAATGAAACCTCGTCTTGAGCTAAGCAAGAAGAGCAAAGCACTCACAGTTGATGCAATAGAGTATATTGCAGCGGCCGCTGCGGCGTGTCAAAGTGTGTGGCTAGGGACGCTACACGGTCATCTCATGAATCGAGATCTGGAATCAGTGGTGCTTAATGTTGACAGTGAGTCTACAATTTCTCTATGCGAGGATCCAGTGCGACAAGAAAGGAGCAAGCACATTGATACGATGTATCATTACATAAAGGATTGCACGGAAGAAGGGAAGACGGAGGTCAACTACAATCGCACCGATGATCAGCTAGCGGATATCTTGACCAAGGCTTTGGATCGAGAGAAACTCGTGGAGAAGCGAAGAAGGATCGACGTCGGAGCTGTGACGTGACGATGTCGTGCTTAGGGGGGTGATTGTTGGAAATAACCACGACATGATTCGTGTCCGGTTTGTACACGCTCAATCACCTAGTTGTAGTTGTAGTAGGATTAGAAATTCTAGCCGAGTTAGACTACAATCGGATCGGTCCTAGCTGCTTCTATATATACATCAGTATACCCCTGTACTTGGCAACACAACCGTGAGTTGTGGAAAAGCAATAAAGAAGACCTCAGGCTCGACACGAGCCTGTTGGCTATCAACTCAAGTCTTGTATGCGTGCGTAGTTGTGCCAGCCGGCTAGTAGATCGAATTGATCGGCCGTGCTTTTGCTGTATACGTGCGTGTTCCGGCTGGGTGGTTGTGTTCCAGCGGATTGAGCTAGCTTGGGGCAGGAACCAAGTCAACCAGCGTTGCTTCGCTTCATCGTCGGTCGTATCCCCGCCCCGGAAGTACTCGGCGTCGGGTCTGGGCCAACAAGGCGGAGGTAGCTTCATACGGACCACGAGGCCAAGGTAACACATGCGTACAAAGCTAGCTACCTAAGCAGCTAGCTGGATCGATGGATCGATTCAGGCACTTGTGAGCTAACCAGCCGGATCAGCTTCCTTGCGGATGGATTGATGACACGAGCCACTGATGCAAACCAGAGCCTTCGCCATTGCACACGGCAGCCGCCATGCCATCTGCGGTATCCAAGTCTGAGCAGACGCTCATCGCCACCGTTGTAGAGCAAGAAGACGTCGTCGAATGTGTCGAAGAGCAGAAAGGTCAGTACCCAAGCGCATACTATCGCATGTGCTGCCTAGCCAGGACGCTGTCGACAGTGCAGAGGAGGCTCTATTCAGGAGGATTCGCCGATCCCGTCACGATGGGGCCACTGGTAGGAGATGAGCTCGATCGAGGGGAAGGGAATATGATGGGAGCCACCCCTCACGGGCGGTTAGCCTTCATTGATGCCTCACGGGCGGCGCAGTGAAGGCTGGGCGACGCGTCCCTCGGCCGCCACGCAATCACGTCACGCGTAACGCGCCGGCCAAGCCTACCACGCGGCGTCTCCGTCTATAAAAGCCGATCGCAAGCGCGCCGGAGAGACTCGCCCCGATCATCCACCGACGACGCGCTCATTTTTCCACCTTTCCTCCTCTCGTCGTCACCAGTTGAGAAAGCATGGCCGAGCGTTTCCCAGGCGACGGCGTGGCGGCGAACGGATTCGGGCGCCGTCATCTGCACGACGACGGGGCTCGCCTCCTTTTCGAGGCCGAGTACCCGGTCCCGCCGGACATGCGGGTGCCCGGAGCGTGGAGGATCAGCGTCGGCGGCGTGCCGGTGCCCCCGGTACCCACCGGCGCGGCGCGGCGTGCGGAGATCGCACGCATCCGCTCGTCCCTGCCGCGTGCGGCGAGCGAGGGGCCCCGGTACGTCCCTGACAGCCCAATCTGGGAGCCGTACTTCCGCCGCCGGCACGACGAGCAGCTCGAGGCCACCAACGGCGTCATGCCCTCCGGCAGGTTCAACGCCGATGGCCGGCGCCGGTGGTGGGGCGTGCCCGGGCGCACGTTGGAGTCCTCGAGTACATCGAGGGCGGCAACACGCCGCGCCTCGAGTAGCCCGCTCCCCCGTCCTTCTCACGCCGTCGGGGAAGCTCCTGGACGCCGAGGCGCATGGAGATCGGGGTGTCCTCCTCCTTGTCCGGCGGCTCTCCCTGCCTCTACCTCCGCCCCGTCAAGCCGGAGCCCCAGGACACGCCTCTCAGCGCGCGTACCCGCAGCTCCGGCGCCCTCGTCGAGCCCAAGGCGGAGTCCAGCCTCCCCCCGGAGTACGAGGAGATAGCCCGGCGCGGCTTCTCCTACGAGGACACCATGCGGTGGTCGCGCGACGACTACCTGCGTGAGGAGATGGTCCGGCAGTGCCGGGCCCTGGAGGAGATCGCCGCCCGCAAACGTGGGCGCGAGGACAAGAACGGTGTCGTCGTCCTCGATAGCGACGACGACGACGCCCCCGGACCGTCCAACCCTCCGCGCCAACCGGGGGAGGGATGCAGCAGGGACGGCGGAGGCGAAGGCGTAGGCGGGGGCGACGACGACGATGACGACGACGGTGACTACACGCGGTTCTACAGCCTCCTCGGCATGTAGAACCGCGTGGGCGGGCGGCGAGGCGGGCGGCGAGGGAGACGGCGGGGTAGCCCGCAGTAGTTTTTTCTTCTTTTTTTGTAAAATATGTTTAAATTTGAACGAACTCACCCGTGTTTGCGTTGTGTTTGCGCCGAAGTTGAACATTTTAAAAACCCGTGGGGGGCCGTGACTGGGAAGCATCACGCCCCCAGTGCGCGGTTTAGCGCCGGTGCGCCCCCAGAGGGCGATTTTTAGCCCCTCCTGGGGGGCCAACGGCTGGAGATGCCCTTATGCTTCTGGATACAAACAATAGATGTGGATCATGTCCGTTTAGGGCTTGTGAAAGCTTATTTTGTGTAGATACTTTCCACCCCTAAACTTATTTATATGCAGGAATATTTATGTGCTCCTTGATCAGGTTTTTTATAACTGACGAGATCTTACATTGTTGTCTTTTACCGATTAAATGGTTAACTCTTTTCCTAAATGGTCTTAGATTTCTGATTTCTATTTGCGCCAGTTTCTTTTTACAAGAGATGAGATCTTACAAAATAGTTTTTTTTTGCTTTTGTTGTTCCAATTCAAATTTTCCTTCAGGACGTGCTTATGATGTTAATATAAAGCTATTTATAAGAACATATACATGGGTGAAAAAATATTATCATGTATTTGGTCTGTCATTTTGCTTGTGTTGATGTAATTTATTAAGCTTTTTTCGCATGTCATGATATTATGCTCTAATTTCCACTAGGCTGCTTTTACATTGAAAATTCATAGTAAGAAAATTATTTACCTAATTTCTCACTCAAAACAATAAATTTGTAGCCCAGGTTTGGAGATGATGCAAGCCAAGTCGCTCACCGATTTAAGGTGGTATGTTCCGAAAGTTTGTTGGTTTATGAAACGACAATAGATGTTATATACGCATGCTACTGCAGTTGCGGCATTTCTCAGTTTACTGCATGAGCCACGATGCCGAAGCCTTTGGACAGGCACTTTGTGGTAGAATGTGAAGAACATAGGTATGTTTGCTAGAATATGTGTTGTGTCGATGTTGCAACTAGCATACACAAAAATGACTTTGTTATATATTTTCATAATGCTATGTTCTGCCAGTTAAATGACTTCTTGTTGTTTTGAATCTACTACAAAAGTGTTTAAAGATTTACTTTGTCCCAGCGCCTACTTTGGATCAAAAGAAAGTAAAAACAAGATAGAAGATACTCCCAATGGAACAATTTATCCTATATCGAGTGGTGATTGTGTTATGTATCAGATAACTTCTCATATTAGTAGTTCCCACTAAGAATTCTTAGTTTTCCTTCTTTTCTTTTAAGAAAAAAATTATGAGTATTGGCGTATCCAGAAAGGATCTGGAGGTCAGCTTGTTAGTAATCCCAATATGTGTGCCAAATTATGTTGTTGTGGAGGCAGCAATAGGATGCTCATCGGCAGCATCCTATGAAACTGAGTGCTGCATGCTAACTATCCATATGCATAATCCTATATTTGTGTAGATAGTTCCTATCACCTGAAGTATCGAAATCTTGTTAAGCGTTGGCCTGATGTTTTATATATTTTCAGCACCAAGGGAGATGTAGAAATGCAAGAACAGAAGCTTTGCGAGGTAACTCAGTCAGCTATATGCATGTATGATTTCTGCTATAGCGAGATCATTTATTTTATTTAAAAAATAGAACATGAAGTGTGATTACAAGAATCTACTACTGTTAGCATGAACAGGCTTTGTAATGTACCTACTGAACAATAGCATAATTGAATCCTTCCTAAGCAGCGTCCGTCAAGACTTCCATGCCTGGTTTTACTTTACGAAGAGTAGTATGTGGTGCTCCAATATTCAACTGTGTTCTTGAATTAGGAATTATGTTTTTCTATAGTTAAAGTGCTTGTATATTGGTCTGGTGTATATAAGTGAAAGAAAACAAAAACAGATGAGGAAGGGAGTTTCTTGCTTTTCTTTTCCTTTTGTTTCTATTTGATAATTACTCCCTACTCTGATGCTTCAGTGTTTTTTTAATCTCCCGTGTTATATTTTTTTGGTGCTACTTAGGCTTTCTGAGGTCCTTTTTGTTTTCGTTAAGAACAAAATAGAGTTACTTAATTTTTGAATTGAATGTTAGACACAGAGCTATAAGTCAATGTACTGGTTTGACAAGCTGTATTGTCATATTCACCTGTGCTTTGGAAATTAAAAAGAATTACTTTGTTTTAGGTTTGAATGTCAAGCAAAAATAGAATGGGGGAAGGGAGCTCGCAATACAGATTCTAATTGTTACTTGGTATTCTGATCCTTGTGTCTGCTCTTGTAATAATCTTGTGTGGGTGCCATCACATGTAATCTATTGCCTCTCTGACACGTTTTGCTACAAAATTATGTCTCGACCATATGTATTCACATTACTGCTGTCAGCTTCTGATATTTAAATTATGATAGGACAATGCCTCTTTAGCTGTAACTGTGATACTCCTGATGTGCAAGTAAACACTACTAGGATAACTAAAAAAAATCATGAAATGCGAGCAATTGTCGATTTAAATAGTGTGACCTTACATAATAGGAGCTAATCATTGCGTCGTGTTCAAAATGGGTACTAGAAAACATGAGGCATTGAAGCTAATTTGAATTAGGCGTGATGAACCAAACATTTTTGTAATTGCCATTAGTGGGTCAACAGGGTAGGCTTTTTCATAAGACAATATTGATTTCAATGACACTGCTGCCTTTGTTTCAAAAGTAAAACTTTGTTATCTTTGACCTTGCCTGTAGGAAAAAAACATGAGCTCAAAACTGAAATACTCCGAATTTACTTGCTATCTTTTAGACGTAATACTGTGTTGTTTGTGAAGGTTCACTTGGAAGTGATTGAGGTAGCCTGACCTCTGGTGAGGATCCAGCTAACGAACTAACCTGGTGACGCAATGCGTACATCGGAGGAAGTATATCTTGTGCGTGCGGGAGTAGATCTTGCAATTGAAGTCGTCTCTCCGATGCAGAGGAGTAGCGGCGATGCGGTGGAAACTACAGGGTGAGTGAGAGATTGGAGGAGGGGATGGTCATGTCATGAAGTGAGTAAGTGGATTAACATCATCTGGTCAAGTAACTTGGGCCAGCCCATTATTGTGAATTTATCATTTGTCTTCTTGTAAGCCCACAACACGGTTTAAATATGTATTGGGAGTTTGGGACAACTAAATCATATAAATGGAAGAAATTATAACACTTATAACGGTTTATAAAATGAAGTAGAAAAGTGCATATCCAAGTTTAGTAAATTTTAGAATGTGGTTGTTTGTTGTTATTCATTGTTTGGCTTGGCATTTGAATCTTTGTTAGATCTGAAGTGCCTTTGATAGCATGGAATATTTGTACAACGCACTGTGGAGGCATGATCTTTCTCAGGATAACTAACAAGGATGATCGGCAAGTGTTTGTTTACCAAAGTTAAGGCGGTTTGAAAAAAGTCATTGGTGCATTGTTGTGGATCTCAAGATGGCTATGTGTTTATATTTTGCATAATCACTCTGAAGGCCATGCTTTATATTTTCTCTGAAATTTTCTCTTGAAGAATCATGTATCTATGTTAGATCCGGTGAGAAAAGGCGGCTTCCAAGCAGAGGATGCGGGAGTGTTGGCCACATTTGGTTTTCGACTTGGGTGTCTAAATATTCTCACAATACTTGGCTCCCTCTCGCCCCTTGCGCCATTGGCGCAACGAGTCATCTAGTCAATTTAGAAGCTACTATTGTGGTTAATAGTTCAATGACAATTTTTTGCTCCGTGCTCCATGATATTTAAGCTACTATTGTAATAAATTGAAAGATGTTTAGCAAAACACCAATTTGGTAAGTGGAAAAAACAACAATCATTTTTACATGTATAAGGTTGTCGGTTATTGAAAGAAAATATGTTACTTGTCTAAAGACAGAACAATGAGACATCATACTAAATCAATGGTGAGAATGATGTAAAAATATCATTTGAAAGCTTAAATCATGGTACTTATTTACCTTCTAAAAAAGGCGAGCACAAACACCGTGATTTTCTGAAGTTCGATCACACCAGCCCATAGACTTGTACGGACCGACAGAGATATGCGACCAACGACTGATTCCATATCATCATCTGAAAAATGATTGCATTAGAAATATAATGTGTTGTTTTACATTCTTGTAAATCATGTTTAGTACTCCCCCTTCCAAAAATAAGTGACTCAAAAGTGACTCAACTTTGTACTAAAGTTAGTATAAAGTTCAGTCACTTTTGAGTCACTTATTTTGGGACGGAGGGAGTACCTAATAAATGTTGCACCATGTTTATATTTCACTCTGTCACTAGGAATCACCTAGAGGTAATATATAGCCATGTTACTTTATTCAACCTTTTGATAGGCCAAAGGTGCCTCTGTCTAGCTCTGACATCTCGCATGTCTCTTTGGTACAACCATTGTTACATCCTATTTAGTTTCAAATTATTTGGAGGTCGACAGAGACTCAAATTTGCATCATGTGGTTACCTTCAAAGTAGAGGGAAAAGGGTTTCAATTCTAAAGTTTTTAACCAGCCAATCTTGTGAGCTTAAACTTTATAGTAACTCACAGAATAAAAAACAGGATTGATTTTTATAATCAAGATTCACCTAGATGACATTCATTGACCCTCACAACAAAGAAGTGTGAAAAAGGGTTTCAATTCTAAAGTTTGTAACCAACCAATCTTGTGAGGCCAAATTTTTTAGTAGTTCACGAAAGAAATATGTGGATTGAGTTTTATAATCAAGATTAACCTAAATGAAATACCTTTGATGTGACAACAAAAAAGTCATCATAAACAACATTATTGTGGCCACTGCTAAATAAGGTCCAGATTTTTTTTATTCTTAATGTATAATCTGGAAGGTATTGTTTAGCCTAGTTTTTCATCCTTTACACAAGTGTATGATAACATGTTCTTACTTGCATCTCTTGTTTCGCTACAAAATATGTTACTGTCAGTGTTTAAAATCTCAACCCTGTTTGGTAACTAGCTGAGTTCGTTAGATTCTTTGTGGTGGAACCAGTCCACCCGGGTTTCAAGTCCTAGACTTGCCACAGGTGCCCACAATTTAATTTCCTGGATTCATTCCAGGCTTTTTGATGCTTTCTTTCAGTGGTATGGCATGCTCATCAACTACAAGGTGCATGTGGCGACTTCGACAATCTAAAGATCTACCTATTCAGTTTCTCAAGGTTTCACAATGACAGGGTGTGCGTGCTTGCGTTTGTAGGGGTGAGTGTGCGTGTGTTTTTCTGAGCACCTTTGTTTGTACTGTGTTTGTCAAAAAAAATCTTAATCCTATTTTGCGTTGGATCTATTTGTTTCTATTACACATGCGCATGTTATGGACTTATGGTAGCATTTTATTTACAAACATGACATGATCTATTTTTTGTCTTGGATAACAACTAGCCTTGAAAAACTGGTTAAGGCATTTAGGAAGATGTTGATTCTCAATAACCTATTCTGATTGTGAAACCTACTACCAGACATTCTGGTTTGTTGTTTCAGCATTTGTCAAAGCTTCCTCTTGCAAGCAATGAAACATTTTATAGGGATAAGTGTATTTTTCATCCTCAAACTCTCGCCAAAGTATAGAAATCGTCCCTCAAATACAAAACCACCAAAAATCAGTCCATCAACTATTTAAACAGGATATTTTTCGTCCCTCAAAATGCCTAAGCTGGTTTTGCTGTGACCTGGACCTGGTTTTGACTGAAACCGTCCACATGGCCTGGTTTGACCGGCATGTCAATCACGTGACTAAGGGCACCCGCCGACTCTTTTGCTCTCCCACATTCATTCAATCCCCTTTCTCTCACGAACCCTACCTAGAGCAGCGGCAGCGATTAGCCATGGGCAGCGGCGGCCGGCGGTGAGGCGTGGCTACGGCAGCGTGGCCTAGGGGGATTGAGTCCCGCGGTTGCGGGGTCAGCACAACTGCGACTGCGCGGTGGCGGCTGGCTGGGCAGGACGGCGGTGACCTTGAACGACGACAGCAAGCTCGATGCCGGAGGTATTTTTTGCTTGCAGATTTTACAGCCAAACAAGTTCTGTTTTTTATATGATTATAGGGTAGTCACATGGGTCCCAGAGAGGTGTTGTTCATTAGATTTCATTTTGAAGGGCAGCTTTTGAATGATTGGAAATCAGTGCAATATATTGGGGGAAAAGAGGCCATGTCATTCATCTATCGCGACAAGTTCTGTTTTTTCGATCTTGTTAAGAGTTTTGGTATGCACTGACAAACAAAGGATGAGAAGATGTTCCATTGGCTATTTCCTGAAAAAGAGATGTTTTATGGTCTAAAAATGGTTGCTTTAGATATTGATTGCAAACAGATTAAAGATTGTGTTGCTGTTGAAAGTGTAGCTGAAATATATGTTGAGATATGTCCAAATTCTGAAAATGACGAACACGACAGGGAGCCGGGCAGTGATGTTGAGCTTCTGATTAGTCCAAATGCTAGTGGTGAATCAGAGGGAGCAGCAAATCATTTTGTCGCATTGGCTAGTTGTCCACCTACGGAAAATGATTGTATTGCAATAACTTCTGGTAACTCAAAAGACTTCTGCAGTCCATCAACAGTTCAACACACCAATCAATTACGTACATGATTATGTGGCTAGTTGCTACTCTGTGGAAGCATTGAAGAGAACATATGCACATTGCCTGCAACCAGTTGAAGGACCTCAGGGTTGGCCAGAATCAGACAAGCCTAAACCACTAGCTCCTGGATATGTTATGCCAGGAAGGCCTAGGAAAGAGAGAAAAGGAGAGGGCCAAAAGCTACCGAAGTTTCAAGGGTTGGAACTGTAATTAGATGCAGGAAATGCAAGTGTACTGGTCACAACAAAACAACATGTTCAGGAAATGCTGCTTCAGGTTCAAATGGACTGGCTACTATTGGACAAAATGCTATATCATTATCCAAGTCCAGATGCAATGGAAAAGTCTCCAAGATGTCTACTTCCAAGGTACAAAAGCATATATTACATACTTGCAAACATTTCTTGTTTTGTTAAATACTCCTAATGAATTGCTTTCTTCTGCTATCCTGTTAGGCAAATGTGCAAGCATCTCAACAAAGCACTAACCGAAAGAGAGCTGCTACAAGTGATGAGAACCATCCATCCAAAAAAGTGTGCTCCACATTAGCTCCTGTGCAGAAAAGGTCATCTAAATCCCTAGGATTACCTAAGCAAAAGATAAAGGCTTTTTTCCAATATTGCTGTCAAAAATGTGACAGCAAATGTGAACTCCAGTTTACCTACATAGTACCTTAATTGCTCATCATTCATTTTGAAAAAGGACCATAATCCCAATAATTAATTTGCATCTGTTGTTAATCCTGCTAAATCACATGCATATGCTGAAACAACATGTAGATGATGATCAATTGTATATGACATTTCATCAGGTATTGATAACTTGTTAGGCATGAGGAGAAAGTCGCAGATAATGTGACTGGTCTAATTTCGCTGTCAATTTCTATATAATACACAAAAAAACATTTTTTTTTCATACAGGCATTCTCACAAACACCTTGCAAACAAACTCCATTCCACGTATAAACGCACAATATACACTCCAAAGCAAGAAATCGTTCATAATTCGCAAGCAAGACATGAAAGGAAAGCATATAATCTCACCAGATTCAACAATTGCACAATTATAGAAAAGGAAATAACAAAACCAATCATGGCACGGGAGGGAGGGAGGAGGGTGGAGAGGTTACCTGGTCGGGGCAACGGGAATTCAGCAGAAGACGGGGGAAAGGCCGGGATCAGGAGGAGAGAGTCTGGCATAGGGCACGGCTGGCCGGGACTGACTGCTTGAGTGGCAGGAGGGGAAGCTGGAACCCTAGCTGCCCTTGACCTCCCGATGGCAGCGTGATTAGAGGAGGAGTTACGCGGAGTGTATGTTGGGGGATAATTTCTCTGGTTTTCTCTCAATGGGCACCTGCTTTCTTAGTTTTTTGCTTCGATCGGGGGCCCCACGATTTTTGGGGCCCTGTGCGGTCACACCGTTCGCACATGCCCTCGATGGGCACCTGCTTTCTTGGTTTTTTTCTTTGATCGAGGGCCCCACGATTTTTTGGGGCCCTGTGCGGTCACACCGTTCGCACATGCCCCTCGATGGGATTGCCTGGATCCCAATACCCGGCCTCCAAAGAAGCGTGGTTCCTTTGAAGGGGGTGTGCCACTCCTCTTGATTTTATTCAAGCGGGTGTAAATGAGAGTACATGCCCATGGGAACTATTCATAGCCTAGGCTAGGGTCCTTAGAAATGACCAAAGCTACCCTACAGAGTGGTAGGTATGGAGGTGTATTTAGTAAGAGTTGGTCCATTAGTCCATGGTGAGAGAGGGTACATAGTCCATGGTGAGTCATCCTTCTCATCCCTACACCATGGCAGGCTTTTAGCTTCATGGGCCTATTCTAATCATGGGCTTCTTTACTTCTCGTTTCTTACTTTGACTTGTCTTTTGTTTGTCCCCCTCCTTTGACTTGTTGACCATGACTAATTGCTTGGACTATTGTTGACTTCACTTGATGTTGATTTTCCATGTAAGAATAGGTGGGACCCCAATAGTATTTAACTATTCCTACGACACGTGGTAGCACTAGCTTTATCTTGATAATATTGCTTGCTAGAATTCCCTTGCCATATACGCTTGTTCCACATAGTTGTAATTGAGATAACCTTCATTTTCTCGTAATACCCTAAAATCAATGAATTGATTACATTCTGTCCTACCTCAATTCCAAAATATAATGTAGTTTAACTGTCCAAATTCATGATTTGATCAACAATTGGTCTAATGGTATGAAGTTTATGTTACAAAAAATAGACATCATTAGATTAGTATTCAAATGCTCTTTACTATAATTATGATTTTGTGATCATTTAATAAATATTGTTTGAGAAATTTACGGTCAAAGCATGAATTCAAACAGTCAAACTATGCCTTACATTTTGGAACAACGGGAGTAGCAGCATGTTCACCCTCCTCTAGTCAACATCCTTGATCCTTCGTATAGTTGCAACAGAAGAGCACCACTATGTAAAGTCTAAAGGTGAATAAAAGCCAATAATCCAAACAAAGCAAAACCAAATTGTTGAGCCAAAAAAAGCAACAAAAATTGTTGAGCAGTAGGTTTCAAAATCAAAAGAACACACTATCTAACATCGGCATATATTCCAAAATAACTTGATCATACTTCATTCGAGGCCAAGGAAGTTAAATACAGGATTCAAGATAAAGAACAGGGAATGCAGTGGTTCTATGTAAAAGACTAACATAACAGGAGCATATGTAAATTAAAATGGTAGATCTACGCAAAAATAGGATTGAGATTTTAAAGATGCCCTTGTAGCATGTCTCGTAGCAAAACATGGGATGCAAGTAAGAACATGCTATGATGTCAAATTTTCTCATAGCTATAAGAAGTTGGAAATCATATATCAAAATCAACAAACAGCAAATCACATTTCAATAACATTAATTTAATTTTAGAGGCACCCTGCAGTATGAAAATATGGAAAGAAATATGTATCCAAATTTGGAAATCATCACAAATAAAAGGTTACAATTGTAGATATAAAATGAAATCAGATAAGAAAGACTATTTAGAAGCCATCAACAAAATAAGAACAAAAAAATGATAGCAATTGGGGCGTAGGAGTTGAAAGGAGTACCATTGCCCATGATGTCGAAACAGAAGTTACTAGACCGCCAACCAATGAGAAAGAACTGTGATGCAACCAATTGAAGTTGAGTTTAAGAGAGAAAAAATCAAGGCTTGTGTATTTCAGTTTCCAAAATGAAGATGCATTAACCCCAAGGTTTTCGAGTCGATGAGTCGACGAGTCGTTCTGGGGTAGCGACTCTTGACTAGTCGTGACTAGTCAAGACTCATGGACGAGACATGAGTTGCCAGGGGAGCAGACCTGCAGCAACCGGCGGCAACCAAGGGAGGAGCAGACCAGCAGCCGCAGCAACCAGGTGAGGAGCAGACCAGCAGCCGCAGCAACTAGGGGAGGAGCAGACCAGCGGCTGCAGCAACCAGGGGAGGAGCAGACCATCAGCCGCAACAACCAGGGGAAGAGCAGACCAGCTTGCGGCGGTGCCGGCCGGCAGGATTGTGGGGCGGCGGCACCAGCCAAGTGAGAGGGTCGCAGGAGAGGTTTGGGTCGGGGGAAAACTGGGCGATCTAGGTTTCCAGGGGGACTCGGCAAGCAAATAGAAAAAAGATATGAGTTTTGAAACCTACCAAAGCATGCTAGTTGAATTTACAACGTGGAAGAACTAAAATTAAGGAATAAAGAGAAGCATAAATAGCTGGCTGAGCTGCTTTAAGACTCCAGGCACTGGAGAAAAAACAGTAAGTGGGCAGTTAAGAATTGCTACCTTAAGAAGTTTGCTCGAGTTCTTCAATGCCCATGTCAAACCATAAGAACCTGCAAGAAATCCCTATATATAAGGAAATGAATGAGGTGATTCAGATAGTCCATATGAGAACTTTCATGGCAAGGATTTTCCAAAAAACTTCCAAGTATGTACCTGGACAACTAAGAAGAATGGTTCAGTGATATTTAGAGTACAAGAACTTTATCAAATGCCTTGTGGAAGTCCTCTTCTACAAATGGTACAACATACATATGCATTTTTTTGCGAGTGATACGTGTATCTTTGGTTAACTCCAGTTTTGTAGACACATTTGTACCGGGAATTTCATAGACATTTCCTGACCTTTGAATCGAACCCATATCCAGTCTGTCATCTCACGTGGATCAGGAGAACCTAAAATTGTATTGTGAACTGTATGATAACTAACAAGCACGAGGATTGTGTTTACAGAACATGGAACAAGTATTCTGATGATTCTTAAACATTGAAGGGCGTGACACAGCTGACAAAGATTACAAACTAAAACATCAGTTTTGTAGGATCATCGTGAAAGCATGCAGCAACAAGTTTGTTTTCGCGTTTCATTGCCAAAAGTGAGGGTTACATCATATACATAAATTGCATTAGAAAAAATAAAAGATCAACAGTTTCAAGTTTCAGCTCGACAAAAGTCCGTCACAATGGATCAAGTTTCACAAGGTGCAGCACTGCCCCATCCGGATACAAATGTTACCCTAGGAAAGTCATCTCCACGTCACAAGGATGAGCAAGCAAATTATCCGTTTCCTACTGTCAAAACAAAAAGCAAATTACCTGTTTCTCTCACGAACCATCCCAGCTCTCCTCATCTCACGTTATTGCCATACTCCATGTCTCCATCTCTTTGTCCTCTACACGCAACAAGGCACGTCAGTCATCAGCCGCTAAAACGCACAGCAAGAAGGATCAGACAAGAGGAAGTGGAGATCGGCATTACGTAGAGCATCTGGCCGACATTGCCGTCCTGAGCGGGCGACTCCACGGCACCTGGATGGCGCTGCGGCTCCACGACTCCACGAACCCGAACAGGTTGAACGCCGGCTCTCCCTCCTTCTCCCCCGCCTCCGCCTTCTCATCCTTGCTGCTGCAATCGCGCGTGCCTCTCCGTCGCATCCCGCTCCTCCGTGGGCCGCACGAGGAGAAGGCGACCCTACTGCATCTCGGAGTAGAGGGGACGGAACTGGAAGGCAGGAGGGAGAGTGGAGAGGAGGAGGTGGAGGTGGAGCAGGGGCAGCCGGACATGCGGCGGCGGCGGCGGCTGCTCCCTGGATCGGTGGGGTACCAAGCGGCGCCGCTACCCGGGAACCACGGGAGCGAAGATTCACGGTTCGGCTCAGTATTTTTCTTTTAGAACTCTTGCCCCATTTTTTTAATTAATGGAAAATGTTCATAGGTTTTTTTTCATAAATATGCGTGAATGCGTATCATCCCATTGATAGAAGGAGAAGAAATTAGTAAAAGGTCGAAGGCTGGGTTCCTCTTATGTAGGAAATAACACATCGGCGTCCTCCTTCAGGGAGGGTCGCCGGAAGCAATGAAACTCATAAGTTGGAACTGTCGGGGCACCCTCGCTTCTGGACATCCAGAGGCGGCATAATCCGGATGCTTTTTTTCTATCCGAAACGCATCTGGACGAAGATAGGGTGGAGGCTCTAAAAGTAAGATTGGGGATGAACCATCGGATTGTGGTGCCTAGTCTCGATGAAAGAAAAGGTGGGTTGCCGCTGGAAAGAAGGAGGTGAGGATCTACTTCCGGACTACTATCTTTAATTGTGTTGATGTAACGGTGGAGGATCTGAATGGAAGGATGTGGAGGCTTACAGACATATATGGGGAGCCTAGCTGGGACAATAAAGATCGGACGTATCAACTCCTGCGCGATTTGCATGCCCAGTCTAGTCTCCCATGGATAGTTATTGGAGACTTTAAGGAGATACTATACTCAACGGAAAATGAAGGAAGTGCTCCGAGACATCAGTGCCGCCTCCAAGCTTACCAGGATGCTCTCACAGACTGTTCGTTGGAAGATACATTGGAGACTTTAATGAGATACTATACTCAACGGAAAAGAAAGGAGGCGCTCCGAGACATCAGTCCCGCCTCCAAGCTTTCCAGGATGCTCTCGCAGATTGTTCGTTGGAAGATATTGGTTACAGGGGAGACAAATTCACTTGGTTTAGAGGAGGCTTACGGGAACGGCTGGATCGAGGAGTGACTAATGCGGAATGGATGGAGATGCACCCATTGCTTGGATTATCAAACCTGGAGATGGGTAAATCAGATCACCGCCTGATGCTTTTGGATATTGAGGCCCAGTTCTTTTGGCGGCTTAAAAAATAAGCCGCCTCCTCCATAGCTTTTCACATAAGCCGTCTCCCTCATCCATTAGGGCTTCTGGACTAGTTATGGGATAACTAATTTAGAAGCCTTAAGAAATTTTGAGAGCGGCTTATTTTTTAAGCTAGGGAGAGGCGGCTTATTTTTTAAGCCGCCCAAAAGAACTGGCCCTGAATACTTGACGGGTGTAGCTGACCCATCGCAGCGACCAAGCCGAAAATTTGAAGCAAGATGATTGGCAGAAGAAACTGTGGAAGAGGTGGTTAAAACAGCTTGGCAGAAAGCTGTCACTCAAGGTCTGTGCCCTTCGGCTACAGAGAAGCTGTGCACAAGGATCTGCATAAATGGGACCCCAAGGTCCTAAAGGGACCTCGTACCCGGCTAAGGAATGCCCAGCGAGGGCTGGAAGACTTGATGCGGTCTGAAGGAGGAAGCAAGTCTGAAGCAAAAGGACTTGACGTTGCTGATTGAAAATCTCCTTGAATAGGAAGAGATCTACTGGGCCCAGCGTGGCAGGATTGACTGGATGCATCGCGGAGACCGTTATACGAAGTACATTACTCAGTATGCTGCAGTACGTAGACGCCGCAATTTAATTACTACCACCGTCTAGGTGAATAAGTCATTCGCGTAGTTCTAAGTTGACGATTTAACTATCTAAATATGTATTATATGTGACAAAAAATATATATTTAGAAACTACATTCGTGTAGAAATCTAGTGATATACTTTTCATGACATATAACACATATTTAATTCCTCAAATCGATGACCTAGAACTATGCAAATGACTTATTCACCTAGACGGAGGTAGTAAGAAGCTAAAGAATAATAATAATGGATGGGTTGAGGGTAATGATAACCTCAAGCCCCTCGTGTTTGATTATTTTCATGGCATCTTTCATTCAGATGCAGGAGATATCGATGCAAGCTTGTTTTTTTTCAAAAAGAAGGTGTACCCTCGGCCTCTGCATATGTTGATGCACACAGCCATACATTTATTGAAAAAAGAGGTTCCGAAAAGGCTCTAGCAAGCCGTCTCGCAGCGAAGCAAATAGTCTAGTAGTAAAAAGATAATAAAATAAACGCCACAACCGATAAAAATAGGACTAGGAGACTAGACGCCTAGCCTATTACTGGACTGCCATCCAAACCGATTGTAAGTATCCCGTGCAACCATCTCCCATCGGCTGCACCCAATATCCATATGCGCCCTGTGATCCGCATGGCTAAGTAAGGACCACATATGGATCCTAGTAGACGTTCTGAAGATGACCTGCAAAAAGTTTGTGATAGTATGTCTGTTAAAGGTAACATCATTCCGACGAGTCCATATAGGCCAAAGTAATGCACATGCTCCCACACGAATATGTGCCGCGGTCTGAGGCGTCACCCCAGCCAACCAGTTATCAAAAATATGAGCTATCGTGATAGGTGGAGTGACATTAAATGTTACATGAATAGTTCGCCAACGTAACTTAGCAAGCGGAGAACTGATAAACAGATGCTCGATTGTTTCAACCTGGTCGCAAAAACCGCATCCTGTACTTCCTTCCCACTTACACTTAGTTAGGTTGTCTTTAGTTAGAATTACGCCATTATGCACGAACCACATAAACACTTTTATTTTTAGAGGTATCTTAATTTTCCAAATATGCACCGACCTCAGGATAGTCCCGGTGTTAATCAAATCTGTGTACGTTGATTTAACCGAGAAGGCTCCTGACCTGGATAGCTTCCAGTATAAAGAGTCTGGAACATCCGAAAGGTTAACCCCCAATAACCTACGCACGAGATGTAACCATCTATCCCCACTAGTAGAAAAATGGTCATTTATCCCGGTTCGTAAGGGCCATTAGTCCCGGTTGGGGAACCGGGACTAAATGGTCGATACAAATGCCCTTGACCATTAGTCCCGGTTCTTATACCAACCGGGACAGATGGCGTTTCACGTGGCCACTGCGGCTTGCCCAGGCACGGGGTCTTTTGTCCCGGTTGGTAGCACCAACCGGGACAAATAAGCTTCCACGCATGAGCAGTTCAGTGGTTCGGGTTTTTGTTTTTTTTTGAAAGGGGGAGGGGGTTTGGGGGGTTTTGTAGGGTTAATTTAGGGATTTCATATATTGTGTTAGCCCGCTAATAGAGAGAAGTGTCCTCTCTTATCTCCGTGCTTAGTCGACGCTACATTCTATATATATATACGTATAGATCGGAGGACTCGACACGCTAGCTAGTAAGCAAATGAAGGAAACCATTAAGTATAGAAGATCGACCTCTCTCCTTCTTCGAGAGAGATAGGTCGAACAACAAGTTTTCGTATATCTATCCGACGCTACTGGCTGCATACATACAATATAAGATCTCTTACTACAATTCTCTAACATCTTAAATCATATTCCAGATGGAATTCTCCGGCTTTATTGATGGCGTGATCAAGAAAGAATCCCGCCAATTCCTCTTGAATTGCCCGTATGCGATCTTGTGGTAGGAGTTCATCCCGCATCTGCCACATCTAATTTGAAGAAGGGGGCCACATTTATATATATGAATTAAACTCAAATGAAATGATGGTAATAAAATAAAATTGTGAATATTTTTACTTACACATCTCAAATTGTCTTTTAGAGTAGAGTAGCCCCGCCTATTCTTGGCTGTTGCGTTGTAGATGAACTCGCAGACGTAGTATCCACGGTAATTATTTCCGGCTTTCTGCCACAAGCACTTTACAAGAAATAGAGGTCAATCAAACTGATAATGAAGCATTATAAAGGCGTTGATGAAAGTATAGCTAGAGTCAACGGGAGATGCGCGGAACTAGCTAGCTAGGAGTACTTACTTTCGGGTAAATCCATCGCAGTTGCCGCGGCATTGCCGGAACTTTTTTGGTGAATTCTTTCCAAACCCTGCGAGACAAAGAAAACAATTACTTTATATCAGGAAAATGAACAAAGTTGCCGATATGGTGCGGTAATGATCGATTGAACTTACTTGTTGAGCATTTTAGACATGTCCGCATAGTCCTCGCGATCTTTTCGTCTCGAGTCTAAGACAGTTACAAGTCCCTCCTCAAGCTTAATCTCTAGGAGAATATAGCGGAAACTACGCACGCATGCATACAACTCATCAATTACATTAATTACTATAACCTCGAGTAATATATAATTAAGGGAAAGCCAATATGCACAAGACAGTAACACTCACTTGAAGTTGTAAGGAAAGAGTATTTTATCTTTGTTTTGATTTACTACCAACGATTGTAGCAAGTTGGCCTCGGCTTCTTTGGCATGATCTTTTACCTGATGTTCATCTATGAGATTTGTGTTAATGAAGCCAATATCGTAGATATCAGCTTTTCTACATTCGATGATCTTCAACCTGCATAATATAGTGAGGATAATTATATATACTTGAAATGAAGTATACTTGCAATATGAAGAGCTGAGCTATATAGAGAGACTTAATTGATGACAGAATTAGTACTTACAGACAGTAGCAAGTGATCGATGGTTTATCGAGGGCCTTCTGATTGAAAATGTTGAAGAACTCCTCAAATGTAATAGACAACAGATCAATTCCAACGAGGTCGTGCTCCTCTGTAACTTTCAGCATCAGAGTATCCTGGCCACCAGAGTCTCTGCAGGTTTTCATGTACCAGTCATGCAATCTTCGCATCATCGTGGTTAGAGTTCTGGGATCTTTGGCGAGAGGGTTCCCGTACTGGTATTTGTGATCATCCACCTCTAACACATCAGGAAGTAAATCATTGGACACGTAATCTGCAAGATTGGTACCGGGCGCCATCCCCGGATGATAAGGGACGATGTCGCTAGGCACCTTGAGCGGGGGGCACGATTGGTTCTCTTGTTCGCCGAGCTGGGGAATTTGTTTCCCACTTTTTTTCTGTGCTAACCTTTGATCACTGCAAGTACTTCCCGACCGTGATGCTTCGACATATGACTTTTGAATAATGCGCTCATAGTTGCTTTTCGGCAGAGACGGTGGTGGTTTCTTCAGGGCATCAATAGTGTGCTTCGCTCTCGCCGGATCTATCTTCTGCTTTGGAGGTACAGGTTTCTTTGCAAAAAAAGTCCTTCACATCGGCTTTACAGATCTCCGCGTTCTCCTCGTCGGTCCTCTCGTATGGTAACTTCTCTAAGGGTCTGAGAGATGGATTGTATCTGTATTGCCTCCTGCCTTTGGTTGTACTGCTAGACGCCTGAGCAGTCCTAGCGGCAGCCTTCTTTTGTTGCTTACGAGGCGGAGGAGGAGGCGGGGTGCTACCACGCGTCGGAGCAGCCGGAGCGTCGGCGGCTCTCTTCACGCCTTGCTGACGAGGCGGAGGAGGAGGCATGCTGCTCGGACGCGCCGGCGCAGGCGGAGGAGGAGGCGGGCTGCTCGGACGCGCCGGCGCAGGCGGAGGAGGAGGCGGGCTGCTCGGACGCGCCAGCGCAGGCGGAGTGCCGCCACGCGCCAGATCACCCGGAGAAGGAGATGGAGTGCGCTGATCCCTTGCTGGTGGAGGAGGCGGAGGAGGAGGTGGAGTGCGCTGACTCGCCGGAGGCATCCTGTTCACAAGGTTTATGAGGTCCTTCCGCCATAGGCATGGAGTCTTCAGAGAAGAACCCAGCCGAGTCTCCCCTTCACCGGTAGGGTGGTCAAGCTCGAGATCCTCAAACCCCTAAGTTATTTGATCCACCATCACCCTAGCATATCCTTCTAGAATCGGACGACAGTGAAAAGTTGCGCCGGGTTCCGAAGGAAAAACAGAGCCTACAGCCGCCTTGACTTTGAATTGCATCCATTGCGTCATAAGGTGGCAATTTTGAGACTCAATGATAGCATCCACGGGGTAGCTAGCAGCTGGAGCATCCAAGATAGGCTCCTCAGGCAGCTCGGTGGAAGCCACACTGCTTTTTCACTGAGATGGCGGGGTAGCTTCGAAGGTAGGTTCGACAAGTTGCTTGCTTCGAGATTCTTCTCGTTCGTCCTATAGCGCTTTTACTCTTGCGTGCAGCGCTTGCAAAGTGGTCTCATCCACTTTCTTCTTCCTCTCCCAGCATTTGTAACCGCCTGCGTCGGGAAACCCGGTCTTCCATGAAAGGGAGCCTGGCGTGCCTCGTGTCCGTCCAGGGTGCTCAGGATTCCCGAGGGCCATTGTGAGCTCGTCGTTCTCTGTGTCGGGAACGAACGTCCCTTGCTGCGCTGCTTCGATATAGAACTGAAGCTGCCTGATGGGTATTGCAAGTTGCTCCTTCGTCCATACGCACTTCCCTGTTACAGGGTCCAAGGTTCCCCAACTCCAAAGAACCAAGTCCTTGAACGGTCTGGCCAGTGTAATGTCTATGATTCGATCCCTTTAGCAATCAGGTCATTCTCGGCCTTGTCCCACAACTGCCGGGCTTTGAGGTAGCCACCTGACCCCATGCGATGGTGATACAGCTTCTTCGCAGCATTTTTCTTGTTTCTCTCTGACATCTGCTTACTCTTTTCCGATTTCTTGTGGGCCACAAATGCGTCCCAGTGATCTCTGATCTTCTCAAACCGGCCGGTGAATTCTAGAGTCTTCTTTTTATGACAAACTTTGCATTCAGCTCATTCTTCCACCTCCTGAATAGCTCCCCCATCTTCTTAAGAGCGTCCGCCTTGACCAATTCCTCTATAACTGGCTTCTCCGGATCCTCCTCTGGCGGTAGGGTGAAATTGGACTTCAGCGCGGTCCAAAGATCATTTTTCTGCATATCGTTGACATAAGACACTTGAGGGTCTTCGTTCTTAGGCTTGCACCATAGGTGGATGCTGATCGGGATCATGTCCCTAACAACAACCCCGCACTGAGCACTAAATGCGTCCTTGGCCTTCCTGGGTTTACTCGGTACGCCATCGCGCCCGATTTCTTCGATGATGAACTTTTCATCCTGGCGCAACCTTTTCTTTGGGCCTCGTGTCTTTACCGAACTTTGGCTCGATCCGGAGGGCTAGAAAAGAAGAAAGAAGAGAGTTAATACGTGTACATATATAGCAAAACAATCAATGCATCAATTAGCTATAGTGTCAGCACATGCTTAATGAATACATATATACCTGGCCGGACTCCGTTCGATCACCGGAGCCGTCATCGCCGTGTCCTTCTTCCACCGGTAATCGGTCACCGGAGCCATCATAATCATGTGTGTCCTCCTCCATTGGATCACCGGAGCCTTCATAATCATGTGTTTCCTCCTCCATTAGATCACCGGAGCCTTCATAATCATGTGTTATCTCCTCCATTGGATCACCGTAGCCTACTTCTTCATCACCATGTCCTTCCAAATGACCATCGTAGTCGACGTTGATATACATTTCGACAGCAGCTCCGTCTGCGATTATGTCCCCCAACACCTGTTCTGCTACCTCGTCTCGTCCTATGGCCATAGTTTCTGCAAATATTACGACATGGCAATTATTATACAAACATGACAGAACGGTTATATTAGTGGCCTCGACGCTTCTCTAGGGTTTGTGCTGGCCTCGGCGACCCTCGACCCCCTCGACTCTCGAACCCTCATGTCGAAGTTATCAGGGAGGGGGTATATCGACAAAATTACATCATCATATATCATTGAATAAAATTACATCATCATCATCATATATTATACATCTAATTTTTTTTCATATATCACCATATATATCATCATCATCTAGTACAAAAAATTGACCAATCAAGTTTTCATATATCATCATCATCTACTACAGAAAAAATGACCAATCGACGACACTCGAACCCTCGGCCCCTCGACGACCCTCGAACCCTCGACCCTACACCCCTCGGTGACCCCTCGACCCCTCGGTGGCCCTCGACCCCCTCGAACCCTCAGCAACCCTCGACCCCTCGGCTACCCCTCCCTCCCTCATGTCGAAGTTATCGGGGAGGGGGTATATATATATATATATATATATATATATATATATATATATATATATATATATATATATATATATATCGAGAACGACGACATATACATAGAAAAAATGTTATAGGGTAGGGGGTAGATATCGATCGACCCCCCTCATGTCGAAGTTATCGGGCAAAGGTATATCGACAAAATTACATCATCATATATCATCGAATAAAATTACATCATCATCATATATTATACATCTAAAAACTTATTTATTTCTCCTCTTCTTCCTTCTCCTCTTCGTCTCCTTTTTCTTTTCCTTCTTCCTAACCTAAACATAAACTAAAATAATCCTAACACTAAACGCAACTTCTCATCCTTTTTTTTCTTCTTCTTCTTTTTTTCATCCTAAAACTTTATGAACAAAATTACAACAGAAAAAACCATAAAAATTACATATGGATATAATCTTTGCATATGAACATACAAACATTTGCATATTCTACAATTATATCACCAAAAAAAATCTATGAACAGAAAAAAATTCTAACTTTTGCATACATACATATATACATTATATATATGAAAAAATGATATGAAAAAAAAAATTAATACACTATATGAAGAAAAAATG
>LR738710.1:881919594-882010171 GCA_902687465.1 Secale cereale
CATAAAAATTACATATGGATATAATCTTTGCATATGAACATACAAACATTTGCATATTCTACAATTATATCACCAAAAAAAATCTATGAACAGAAAAAAATTCTAACTTTTGCATACATACATATATACATTATATATATGAAAAAATGATATGAAAAAAAAAATTAATACACTATATGAAGAAAAAATGAAAAAAAATGCCCGAACAGCCGTGATGGCGGCGGCTCACATTGGGGGTGGTGACGACGAAGATGGTGGGGGTGCGGGCCGGGGCAGGGGCCGGCGTGGCGAGGGCAGGGGCCGGGGCAGGGGCGACGTGCGGACGGCTACGGTGGGGCGGCGGACGGCGGGGGCGGGCCGGCCAGGGCGCAGGGGCGACGCGCGGACCGCGACGGTGGGATGGCAGATGACGGGGCCGGGCCAGGGCAGGGCACCGGCGAGGGCACCGGCGAGGGCGTCGGCGAGAGCGAGGCCGAGGGCAGGTCCGGCAGCCTGGCGGTGTCGTGCTGTTCGGCGCGGCGTCGGAGGGAAGAAGAACTGTGAATGGTAAAACTGCTAAGTGTGGGCTTATATAGGAAAGCCATTGGTTCCGGTTCGTAGCACCAACCGGGACCAATGCACCCTTTAGTCCCGGTTGGTGCTACCAACCGGAACCAAACTCCTCTTTTCAGCAGCCCAAAGGGCGGGAAACTGGGACCTTTGGTCCCGGTTGGTGGCACAAACCGGGAATAAAGGTGGGCATTGGTCCCGGTTCATGGCACGAACCGGAACCAATGCCCACCTTTAGTCCCGGTTGGTGCCACCAACCGGGACCAAAGGCCTTGCACAGCGGCGTGGTGGTGGGAGTTTAGTCCAACCTCGCTAGCTGAGAGAGAGTCGCACCTGTTTATAAGGTGCGGTGCACCTGAGCTGTCGAGCTCCTCTCTATAACAGGCTTACGGGCCTAACCTTTCTTTACATGCCCGTGGGCCTAGTGGGCCTGCTGCGGGCCTGAATCCTAGCCTACCTAGTTGGTTGGTTTTCTAGTCGTATTCAGGCCGTGGTGGCCCAGTAGTCGGCATTTTTTGCATTATTTATTTTATTTTTTGCTTTTAGGTCACAAAAATTATAAACTTTCTGTTAGTGCCATTAATTGTCAAATTTGATTTTTTTTTAAATTTCTGTGAATCACTAGTTTGTGAATAACTTTACTATAAAATAGATTTTTGATGTTTTCAACAGACAATTCTTAAATAATTTTAGTTGCTTAAATTTTATATAATTTTATATTCAAAAATACTAGAGGTTTATAAAATCTTTTTAGTTGATTCCTTTTGCTTTTAGTTGCATAAATTCTTAGAAAATTCCTTTTGCTTTTAATGTTTTGAAAAGAAACAAAAACTTTCAACCTTTTTTGAACTTATTTGAACTCCAGACTTTTTCTCTGTTCAAAATGGACCATTTAAAGCCACATCATCAATTTTCAACCCTTTCTGACTTCATTTGTTCTTTTTCATGCATTTACTGATTTGGTTGATCTAAATGACCCTGAAATTGAAAAGCATTTCAAATGAACTCTGAAAATGTTGAAAGTTGGCATGGCATCATCATTTCAACCACATAGCATGTGCTAAAAAGTTGAGAGGGTTACGACAAAAACTGGATGCACTTCATGTACAAAACGTACTATCTGTTTGGAGGTATCAGGGTTTCAGACGAAAACTCATCTGTTACAAAGGGATTTCAATTTTTTAACTTATTTGAACTACAGACTACTTCTGTGTTCAAAATGCACAATTACAAAGTGATATTCTAGATTAAAGGCATCATCACAATAGTTGTGGAGAAAAAGTCTTCACTTTTTCTTCGCTTGTGTCCTTTGCTTATTGCGCCGTAACCATGGATAATCTTCATCGTTTGTTAGGGTGCTTGGGTCAGCCTTGACTTTGAAGGGGGGAATTTCATGAAACTTTTCATAATCTTCAAAAATGTCTGTCTTGTCCTCCACTCCCACGATGTCTCTTTTTCCCGAAAGAACTATGTGGCGCTTTGGTTCATCGTTTGATGTGTTCGCTTCCATATCTTTTCTTTTTCTGGTTCTTGTAGACATGTCCTTCACATAGAAAACCTGCACCACATCATTTGCTAGGACGAACGGTTCGTCTATGTACCCAAGATTGTTCAGATCCACTGTTGTCATTCCGTAATCTGGGTCTACCTGTACCCCGCCTCCTGACAAATTGACCCATTTGCACTTAAACAAAGGGATCTTAAAATCATGTCCGTAGTCAAGTTCCCATATGTCCACTATGTAACCATAATATGTGTCCTTTCCCTTATTGGTTGCTGCATCAAAGCGGACACCGCTATTTTGGTTGGTGCTCTTTTTATCTTGGGCGATCGTGTAAAATGTATTCCCATTTATCTCGTATCCTTTGAACGTCAATACAGTCGAAGATGGTCCCCTGGACAACGAGTACAGCTCATCACAAACAGTGTTGTCACCTCTGAGACGTGTTTCCAACCAACTGCCGAAAGTCTTGATGTGTTCACATGTAATCCAGTCGTCACACTGCTCCGGGTGTTTGGAGCACAGACTGTTCTTGTGTTCATCGACATACGGGGTCACCAGGGTAGAGTTCTGTAGAACTGTGTAGTGTGCTTCAGACCAAGAATGCACGTCCCTGCATATTATTGACTCCCCTCCAAGCGTGCCTGTCCCAGTTAGTCTCCCCTCATACCGCGATTTAGGGAGACTAATCTTCTTAAGGCCAGGAATGAATTCAACACAAAACCCAATGACATCCTCCGTTTGATGGCCCATGGAGATGCTTCCTTCTAGCCTAGCGCGGTTACAGACATATTTTTTAGGACTCCCATGAACCTCTCAAAGGGGAACATATTGTGTAGAAATATGGGTCCCGGAATGACAATCTCGTCGACTAGATGAACTAGGACGTGCGTCATGATATTGAAGAAGGATGGTGGGAACACCAGCTCGAAACTGACAAGACATAGCGCCACATCACTCCTTAGCCTTGGTATGATTTCTGGATCGATCACCTTCTGAGAGATTGCATTCAGGAATGCACATAGCTTCACAATGGCTAATCGGACGTTTTCTGGTAGAAGCCCCCTCAGTGCAACCGGAAGCAGTTACGTCATAATCACGTGGCAGTAATGAGACTTTAGGTTCTGGAACTTTTTCTCTGCCATATTTATTATCCCTTTTATATTCGACGAGGAGCCAGACGGGACCTTCATACTGAGCAGGCATGCAAAGAAGATTTCCTTCTCTTCTTTGGTAAGAGCGTAGCTGGCAGGACCTTCATACTGCTTTGGAGGTAGGCCGTCTTTTTCGTGCAAACGTTGCAGGTCCTCCCGTGCCTCCGTTGTATCTTTTGTCTTCCCATACACACCCAAGAAGCCTAGAAGGTTCACGCAAAGGTTCTTCGTCACGTGCATCACGTCGACTGAAGAGCGGACCTCTTGGTCTTTCCAGTAGGGTAGGTCCCAAAATATAGATTTCTTCTTCCACATGGGTGCGCGTCCCTCATCGTCATTCGGAACAGATAGTCCGCCGGGACCCTTTCCAAAGATTACATGTAAATCATTGACCATAGCAAGTACATGATCACCGGTACAGGATTATTCAGGTGATCTGCCTCGCCTTCGAAATGCTTGCCTTTCTTTCGACATTGATGATTGGTCGGAAGATAACGACGATGCCCCAGGTACACATTCTTCCTGCATCTGTCCAGGTATATACTTTGGGTGTCATCTAAACAGTGCGTGCATGCGTGGTATCCCTTGTTTGTTTGTCCTGAAAGTTTACTGAGAGCAGGCCAATCATTGATGGTTACAAACAGCAACGCATGTAGGTCAAATTCCTCCTGGTTGGCCTCATCCCACGCACGTACACCTTGTCCATTCCACATCTGTAAAAGTTCTTCAACTAATGGCCTTAGGTACACATCAATGTCATTGCCGGGTTGCTTAGGGCCTTGGATGAGTATTGGCATCATAATGAACTTCCGCTTCATGCACAGCCAAGGAGGAAGGTTATAGATACATAGAGTCACGGGCCATGTGCTGTGATTGCTGCTCTGCTCCCCAAAAGGATTAATGCCATCCGTGCTTAAACCAAACCATACGTTCCTTGTGTCACCTACAAACTCCTCCCAGTACGTTCTCTCGATTTTTCTCCACTGCGACCCGTCAGCGGGTGCTCTCAACTTCCCGTCTTTCTTACGATCCTCTGCGTGCCATCGCATCAACTTGGCATGCTCTTTGTTTCTGAACAGACGTTTCAATCGTGGTATTATAGGAGCATACCACATCACCTTGGCAGGAACCCTCTTCCTAGGGCGCTCGCCGTCAACATCACCAGGGTCATCTCGTCTGATCTTATACCGCAGGGCACCGCATATCGGGCATGCGTTCAAATGCTCGTACGCATCACGGTACAGGATGCAGTCATTAGAGCATGCATGTATTTTATGCACCTACAATCCTAGAGGGCATACGACCTTCTTTGCTGCGTACGTACTGTCGGGCAATTCGTTATCCTTTGGAAGCTTCTTCTTCAATATTTTGAGTAGTTTCTCAAATCCTTTGTCAGGGACACCATTCTCTGCCTTCCACTGCAGCAATTCCACTACGGTATCGAGCTTCGTGTTGCCATCTTCGCAATTGGGGTACAACCCTTTTCTGTAATCCTCCAACATGCGATCGAACTTCAGCTTCTCCTTTTCACTTTCGCACTGTCTCCTTGCATCAACAATGACCCAGCGGAGATCATCATCGGGCACAACATCGTCTGGTTCCTCTTGACCTTCAGCAGCTTCCCCCGTTGCAGCATCACCGTATTCCGGGGGCACATAGTTGTCATCGTCCTCTTCTTCTTCGTTGTCTTCCATCATAACCCCTATTTCTCCGTGTTTGGTCCAAACATTATAGTGTGGCATGAAACCCTTATAAAGCAGGTGGGTGTGAAGGGTGCTCGAGTCGGAGTAAGACCTCGTATTCCCACAGATAGTGCATGGACAGCACATAAAACCATTCTGCTGGTTTGCCTTAGCCACTTCGAGAAAATTATGCACGCCATTATTGTACTCTGAGGTGCGTCTGTCACCGTACATCCATTGCCGGTTCATCTGCTTGCATTTATATACCATTAAGTGTGTCAAAAACCATTACATAACATCATGGATACATAAGTGATCAAATTAATATAAGTTCATCATCACATTAATTATATTCAAAGTACATGCATATATAACTCACCACAGTGGTGCTGGTGATGAGATCGGCTCGGGCGATCGACGACGGTGAAGACGGGAACGTGACGTATGACGAACCGCTCAACCTAGCCAAATCTTGGAGAAAATGGAGCTTCGAGAGGAGAAAGCTTAACTAGTGTGGCTCGGGAATTTCATGGAGCACCTCATGTGCATATATGGGAGGTGAGCTAGAGCACCACACAACTCCCCTCGCCGGCCAGAAAAAACAGAGCAGTGTGGGCTCGCCGGCGATGGGGTATATATAAGCAAACAATTGGTCCCGGTTCGTTACAAGAGCCGGGTCTAAAGGCCACCCATTTGTCCCAGTTCTAGTTACGAACCGGGACCAATGGGTGTGGGCCATGAGCGAGGCCCATTGGTCCCGGTTCGTGCATGGAACCGGGACAAATGGGCCCAGACCAACCGGGACAGATGCCCAACGAGGCCCGGCCGGCCCCCTGGCCGCACGAACCGGGACGTATGCACCCATGGGTCCCAGTTCATGGATGAACCGGGACTAATGGGCTCGCAAGGCCCGAACCAAAGCCCTGTTTTCTACTAGTGCCCACCGCTCATCAATAACTGACCGCCGGAACTGCATATTAAGCGGAATGGATCCCAACACAGAGGCAACAGAAACCTCTTTCCATTGAGCAATGTTGTCAAGAGATGGATACTGCAAGGCCAATGGGATTTCACCTAGCCATGTGTCCTCCCAAAACCTAGTATCTCTTTTAAATTCCCTACAATGAATTTGGTCCTATTAAAGAAGACGACATTTGTCTTCATAATCCCCTTCCAGAACGGAGAGTCAGACGGTCGAGCGGTCACCCTGGCTAGCGTTTTGGAATGGAGATATTTGTTACGCGGTAGCTCAATCCAGACCTCCTCTCTTTCAACTGAAAGACGGACATCCATTTGCTGAGCAAACATCTGTTTTTTCAACTCCAAATTTTCAATACCCAAGCCTCCCTAGTCCTTCGGTCTACATATTACGTCCCATTTTGCCAATCTATATTTAACCTTGTTTTCATCAATTTGCCAGAAAAATCGAGATCTATAGAAATCCAATCTTTTCCACCCCAATCGGTACTTCAAAGAAAGAAAGAAGAAACATTGGCATACTTGTGAGTACCGAGTTAATAAGAATCAATCTTCCTCCATAAGACAAGAGTTTGCCCTTCCAGCAACTCAGCTTCTTTCAAACCTATCGTTGATACACTTCCATTCTTTATTCGTGAGCTTCCGATGATGAATTGGGATCCCTAAGTACGTGAAGGGCAACGACTCTAGTTCACACCCAAAAAGTTGCTTGTAGGTTTCTTGTTCTTCTTTGGCGCGTCCAAAGCAGATCAACTCGCTCTTATTAAAGTTGATTTTCAATCCTGACAACTGTTCAAACAAGCACAACACTAACTTCATGTTTCTAGGCTTAGCAAGATCATGTTCCATGAAAATAATGGTGGCATCGCATACTGAAGAATGGAAACCCCACCATCAACCAAATGTGGGATAGGACCACCTACTTGGCCATCTTGTTTTGCTCTATTAACAAGAACAACCAACATGTCAATGACGACATTACAAATGATTGGAGACATCAGATCGCTGTGTCTCACTCCTTTAAGCGTCTAAAAATAATGACCAATATCATCATTTACCTTGATTCCGACGCTACATCCCTGAACAAAAGACTCGACATGTTTCCTCCATTGCTGATCAAACCCTTTCATACGTAAAGCCTGCTGTAAAAATGGCCATTTCACTTTATCGTAAGCCTGTTCGAAATCCACTTTGAAAACCACTCCATTGAGCTTCTTCGAGTGTATTTCGTGCAAGGTTTCATGTAAAACGACCACTCCCTCGAGAATGTGTCGTCTAGGCATGAAAGCAGTCTGAGTTGGCTGACCACCTAATGTGTAATCTGTGTCAAACGGTTAGTGCCAACTTTAGTGAAAATTTTGAAGCTCACATTGAGCAAACAAATCGCTCGGGATTGCTCTATGAGGATTGCTTTCGACTTCTTCGGTAGCAACGTGATGGTGCCGAATTTTAACTTATAAAGTTGAAGGTTGCCATTAAACAGATCATGGAACATGGGCATCAGGTCACCTTTAATGATACCCCAACATTTCTTGTAGAATTCGGCAGGGAAGCCAGCTGGACCAGGTGCTTTCTTATTTTTCAATTGAGATGTTGCTTCAAACACCTCCTTCTCAAAAAAGGAGTAGTAAGTATCTCATTCTCATCATCCCGTAGTTGAGGAATGTCGTCCACCATGCGCTCATCGAGGGCGACATAGTTCTCTACCCGGTCCCCAAACAAAGATTTATAATAGTTGGTGATATACATTTTAAGATTTTCATGACCAACAATCGTGCCCTCATCCTATTCAAGTTGAATGGTTCTCTTTTTCCAATGTTTGCCGTTAGCAATCAGATGGAAAAATTGCGTGATACTATCTCCTTCAACAACCCAACGCACTTTCGCTCTAAGTGACCATTTTAATTCCTCTTCTCTAAGTAACTTTGCCAGAGCAACCTCCGCTTCTCTTTTACTTACTTGTTCATCCATGCCCAGCGTATTGCTTTCAGCCTTAATGTCAAGGTCATTAATGATCTTCAACGACCTTTCTTTCTCTTTCCTATAGACTCCACTGTTATTCTTAGCCCATCCCCTCAAGAATTGTCTAAGATGTCTAATCTTAAACTGCCATCTATCAATATTCGACTCCCCCTTTGTTCCACTGGCCATTCCCTAGCTATCAGCTCAAGGAAATCCTCCCTCTCGAACCACACAGTCTCAAAAGAGAAGACATTCTTGTTTCCCCGGTGCATCGCTTCACCGGAGTCTACAAGAAGAGGCGTATGGTCAGATATTCCCCTTTGTAACGCTTGTACCATCACTAAAGGGAATTTTTGTTCCCACTCGATGCTTGTGAGAACCCTATCAAGGCTTTTATAAGTCGGATTTGGAAGGGTATTTGCCCACGTAAATTTCCTTCTCGTAAGATCAATCTCTCGCAGGTCCACACTTTCAATGATCGCATTGAACATAAAGGACCATCTGCCATCAAAGTTATCATTGTTCTTCTCTTCCCTTCTTCTAATAATGTTGAAATCTCCACGAACCATAATTGGTAATGTTTCGTCCCCAAAAATCATAACCAGATCTGCAAGGAAGTCAGGTTTGAGCCCCGACTGTGCCGCCCCATACACAGCCACTAACGCCCACCTGAATCCGTCATCTTTCGATCACACATGGAATTTAACAGCAAACTCACCCCAGAAAACATCAACACCTCAAGTGTCTCGCAGTTAACACCGAGTAGAATCCCTCCAGATCTTCCACGAGGCGGCAGACGATGCCAATCAAACTCTAGACCACCCGAAATAGTCCCGAAGAACTACGAGGTGAAATTGCCGTGCCCTGTCTCAAGCAACGCGACAAAATCAAGCTTGTATTCTATAGAAGCCTCCGCCAAGAACCTACGCTTAGCCAAGTCCCTGAGACCTCTGCTATTCCAGAAAATACCTCTCGTGGATCATCGTCAAATTTCTTCTTGAACTTAAGCCTTGCACTTCGACGTACAGATGAAAGGCCATATACCTTTTTTTGCCGTTTGCATCTAGGTGCCACTGGAAAAATCTCACAGTCTGCATGACTGGAGACATCACCGAGTCCTACGCATGATTGTAGAGGGCCGCATGCCCCTCCACATTGGAAACCTCCTGATGAATAGAATTTGTAGGAACTAAATCCTTACATAGACCCTCCAACTCGCACATACCCAAGTCATTAATCTCACTCTCTTTCATTGGTAATACCGTGACATTATTTTAAGCATGGTCATCGCTCTATCCATTTCTGAGTCAAGAAGTTTATTAATAGAAATAGGTACCTCACGAGTAGTATCACCCAAAGAAATGCCCAACTTTTCAGCTCTATGTATAATATCATGCTAGGAATAATGTAAAACTGAAATATTGGAGTTAAAAGACAAACCTGTAGATGACTCAATATGTCTAATCTTGGCCGCCCGCATGGCGCGCCCTAGTTGGAACTCGTCAGCATCCGACTGCTCCTAAATCCGCTTGCTCGACCTCATCCCTCCAGAACTCGGATCTGGGATACCCCCAAAGGCCACCACCTCATGGACGGAGAAGTCCGTCTCCCGTCCAACAGAAGAAGACGTGGGATGTGGCACCGTAGCGCCCGCCTCCGATACCGTCATCAGAACCATGTCCTTCGAAGTCGCCTCCACAGTCATCATCTCATGCGACAACTGTGGACAAGGCGAGGCCCCCCGAGAAGTCAGAGTAGAAGGGACCCCAGATTCCTTCATCACAACTTTCGCCTCCTGCGACCATTGTGATAATAGACCATCATCGAGATAAGGCATGAAAGGGGATGCCGCCCCAACGAACGACGGATCCACCAACACCGCCAACGGTAGAGGAGGTGAGACCACCTGCCTCGAACTCCCCTCAACAGGTGATATGGGAGGAGATGTCAAAGTAGCACCCCCCCAGCAAAAGTGAAACAAACAGGAGATAGCGGAGGCAGCTCACTGATGACCCACGAGTGTAGGGGATCTATCATAGTCCTTTTGATAAGTAAGAGTGTCGAACCCAACAAGGAGCAGAAGGAAATGATATGCAATTTTCGGTAAGGTATTTTCTGCAAGCACTAAAATTATAGGTAACAGATAGTTTTGTGATAAGATAATTGGTAGCAAGTGACAAAAGGTAAAAGTAAATAAGGTGCAGCAAGATGGCCCAATCCTTTTTGTAGCAAAGGACAAGCCTGGATAACCTCTTATATAAAGGAAAGCGCTCCCGAGGACACATGGGAATTATCGTCAAGCTAGTTTTCATCACGATCATCTGATTCACGTTCGGTACTTTGATAATTTGGTATGTGGGTGGACCGGTGCTTGGGTGCTACCCTTACTTGGACACTTATGATTAACCTCTAATGCAAGCATCCTCAACTACAAAATAAGTATTAAGGTAAACCTAACCATAGCCTAAAACATATGGATCCAAATCAGCCCCTTACGAAGCAACGCATAAACTAGGGTTTAAGCTTCTGTCACTCTAGCAACCCATCATCTACTTATTACTTCCCAATGCCTTCCTCTAGGCCCAAGTTATGGTGAAGTGTCATGTAGTCGACGTTCACCTGACACCACTAGAGGAGGGACAACATACATCTCATCAAAATATCGAACGAATACCAAATTCACATGACTAGTAATAGCAAGACTTCTCCCATGTCCTCAGGAACAAAAGTAACTACTCACAAGACATAATATTGTTCATGATCAGAGGGGTATTAATATGCATAATGGATCTGAACATATGGTCTTCCACCAAATAAACCAACTAGCATCAACTACAAGGAGTAATCAACACTACTAGCAACCCACAGGTACCAATCTGAGGTTTACGTATGCTAACGAATGGGTCTAGTCCATCACATCATTCTCTTAATGATGTGATCTTGTTGATCAAATGACAACTCATGTCTATGGCTTGGAAACATAGCCATATTTTCATCAATGAGCTTGTCTAGTAGAGGCATACTAGGGACATACTATTTTGTCTATGTATTCACACATGTATCAAGTTTCCGGTTAATACAATTCTAGCATGAATAAAAGACATTTATCATGATATAAGTAAATACAAATAACATCTTTATTATTGCCTCTAGGGCATATTTCCTTCAGATGTTGATGAAGATAGCCCTCCCCAAGATGGGAGAGTTGTTGGTGATGACGATTTCCCCCTCCCGGAGGGAAGTATCCCCGGCAGAACAGCTCTGCCGGAGCCCTAGATTGGTTTCCGCCTCGGTTCCGCCTCGAGACGGCGGCTTCTGGTCCCGAAAGCCTCCTTATGATTTTTTCCAGGTCAAAACACCTCATATAGGAGAAGATGGGCATCAGGGGCCTTCCGGCTGGCCCACGAGGCAGGGGGCGCGCCCTGGGAAGGGGGGCGCGCCCCCACCCTCATGGGCAGCCGGTGGCCCCCCTTGTGTACTTCTTTCGCCAGATATTTTTTATATTTTCTGAAACGACGTTCTGTTGAGTTTCAGGGCTTTTGAACTTGTGCAGAATAGGTTTCCAGAGTTTTCTCCTTTTCCAGCCCAGAATTCCAGTTGACGGCATTCTCCCTCTTCATGTAAACCTTGCAAAATAAGAGAGAAAAGGCATAAGTATTGTGACAAAACATGTAAGAACAACCCATAATGCGATAAATATCAACATATAAGCATGATGCAAAATGGACGTATCAACTCCCCCAAGCTTTGACCTCGCTTGTCCTCAAGCGGAAGCCGATATCAAAAAATATGTCCTCATGTTTAGAGATAGAGGTGTCGATAAACACAAAATACGGACATGAGGGCATCACGATCATTCTCATAACAGCAACTTAAGTAAATATAGTCATATGATTATTATGCTAAAGTAACAAATCATCCACAATATCAAGTATGAATCATAAACTTCATTGGAAACTAACAAACTTTGATCTCGGTCATTGAAGCAATTGCAATTTATCGTAATATCGGAAAGAGTAAATATAAGAGCTTTTCAGCAAGCCTACATACTCAACTATCATATAGTCTTTCACAATTTCGCACACTCACGCAATACTTATGTTTATGGAGTTTTAATCGGACACAGAGAAAGATAGGGGCTTATGGTGTTGCCTCCCAACCTTTTACCTCAAGGGTAATGTCAACAGTAATAGATCATGAAAACTTACATCCAAGTGGGTATATATGTCAGGATCTTTCCAACACAATGTGCTTGCCAAAGGATAAAATGTAAAAAGGAAAGGTGGATTTCACCTTGACACTTATAAGACAGGAATAATAGATAGGCCCTTCGCAGAGGGAAGCAGAGGTTGTCATGTGTTTTTATGGTTGGATGCACAAAGTCTTAGCATAGAAGAACTTCGCTTTATATTGCCACTTGTGATAAGGACCTTTATTATGCAGTCTGTCGCTTTTATTACTTCCATATCACAAGATCGTATAAAGCTAATTTCTCCCAAACTAATAAATCATACATATTTTAGCGAGTTTGCAACATGACAACTTACTTGGAAGGATCATTCTCAATCCATAGGTAGGTATGGTGGACTCTCATGGTAAAACTGGGTTTAAGGATATATGGAAGCACAAGTAGTATCTCTACTTAGTGCGAGGGGTTTTGGCTAGCATGAGGGGGAAAGGCAAGCTCAACATGTTGGATGATCCATGACAATATACTTTATTTCGGATATAAGAGGACATAACCCATTATGTTGTCTTCCTTGTCCAACATAAACTCTTCAGCATGTCATACTTTAATGAGTGCTCACAATCATAGAAGATGTCCAAGATAGTATATTTGCATGTGAAGCCTCTCTTCTTTTATTACTTCCTATTAATTGCCACGATGACCAAAACTATGTTTGTCAACTCCCAACAACTTTTATTTAGCATACTCTTGCATGTGAAGTTATTACTTCCCACGAGATCGATATGATCTCTTTGATACTCTTTATGTTTTCTTTCTTTCTATCATGACCCAAGTGAAGAAATCAAGCCCTTGACTCAATACTAATCTTTATTATATAGCTCACGGACTCGATTACAAAGGATATAGCTCACAAAGCAAAAGCTCACAACTAGATCATGCTAACTTTATTCTACTAGATCAAGATACTACCAAAATGATCGAACTAAGTAAAACGGTATAGATAGGAGTGATGGTGATACGATGCCGGGGTCACTCCCCCAAGCTTGGCAGTTGCCAAGGGGAGTGCCCATACCCATATGATTATGTCTCCTTCTTCGAAGGTGGTGATGATGGAGTTGTTGATGATGTAGGCTTGTTGTCCACCTTCCAAGGCATGGGTTCACCATCGTAGAAGGATGATCGAGTCTCCGGGATAGTCAAATCTGCAGCCAAACTCATCTTCTTGAATCTATAATCATACTCACAGTTTTGGTTCTACAAGTCATAGATCTGGACTTGGAGGTGTTCGATCTTCTCTTGAAGATTGGAGATAGCTTCCCCAAAGATCCTTGAGTCCAGCTTGAGGTTGTTGGCGAGCTCCGAGATCATCATGTGGTTGGCGTTGAGTCCTCGTTCCACCATACCCTAACACTTGAAAACTTGCTGCTCCATTGCTTCGAGTCTTGTCTCCACGCTTCCGGTCCTCCTCGGCCCCTCAACGTCACGGATGTGCAGCACCCCCTCTTGCAACTCCATGGTTTTAGGGTGGTGTAGCACCTCCGCAAGGTAAAGGTTGATGACCTTCTCGAAGAACTTGTCCTTGGGGTGTTGGATGACGCCATGATGATCTAGATCTGTCAAAAACAGCAGCTCGAAACGAAAACAGAGGATTTTTGCGTGATACAGAGGTCAAAACCTTCGGGAGTATATATAATGATTTTTTACCGACCAAAAGGAGTAACCCACAAGAAAACGGAGTCTGGGGGACACATGGGGTGCCCACGAGGCAGGGGGGCACCCTGGGAAGGGGGGCGCGCCCTCCACCCTCATGGACGGCCCGTGTCTCTTCCGGACTGCGGCTTATTTTTCTATTTTTCTAAATATTCCAAGACAGAGAAAAATTGTCTTTAGAACTGTTTTGGAGTCGGTTTACTTACCGTATCACATACCTCTTCCTTTTCGGAGGCTGAATCGTTCTGGAAAGTGCCCCTTGTGTATTCCTCTGGGGTTACGGTTTCAACAACATTGGTTCCAACATTTATAGGATTACCAGAGATATAATATTTGATTCTTTGACCGTTCACCACCTTCGGATTTGTGCCTTCGAAGTTGTTGATTTTTATGGCACCGGAACGATAGACCTCCTCGATAACGTAAGGTCCTTCCCACTTGGAGAGAAGTTTTCCTGCAAAAAATCTTAAACAAGAGTTGTATAGCAAGATATAATCACCTACGTTAAACTCACGCTTTTGTATCCTTTTGTCATGCCATCTTTTAACTTTTTCTTTAAACAGCTTCGCATTCTCATAGGCCTGGGTTCTCCATTCATCGAGATAGCTAATGTCAAATAACCTCTTTTCATCGGCAAGTTTGAAATCATAATTGAGCTCTTTAATAGCCCGATGTGCCTTATGTTCTAGCTCAAGAGGTAAGTGACAAGCTTTTCCATATACCATCTTATATGGAGACATACCCATAGGATTTTTGGATGCAGTTCTATAGGCCCATAATGTATCATCAAGTTTCTTGGAGCAATTCTTCCTTGACCTATTAACTGTCTTTTGCAAGATTAATTTCAACTCCCTATTACTTAGATCTACTTGACCACTAGTCTATGGGTGATCGGGGGATGCAATTCTATGGTTGACATCATACTTTGCAAGCATCTTACGGAAAGCACCATGAATAAAGTGTGAACCACCATCCGTCATTAGATATCTAGCGACTCCAAACCTCGGAAATATAACTTCCTTAAGCATCTTAATAGAGGTGTTATGATCAGCGCTACTAGTTGGAATAGCTTCTACCCACTTAGTAACGTAATCAACAACAACTAAAATATGTGTGTACCCATTAGAGGCAAGAAAAGGTCCCATATAATCGAAGCCCCAAACATCAAATGGTTCAATAACAAGTGAATAATTCATAGGCATTTCTTGACGTCTACTAATATTACCAATTCTTTGACATTCATCACAAGATAAGACAAACTTAAGTGCATCCTTGAAGAGAGTAGGCCAATAAAAACCGGATTGCAATACCTTATGTGTAGTTCTATCTCCCGCATGGTGTCCTCCATAAGCTTCGTAGTGGCACTTGCGTAGGATCTGTTCCTGTTCATGCTCAGGTACACAACGTCTAATGATACCATCTACTCCTTTATAAAGATTTGGGTCATCCCAGAAGTAATGTCTCAAATCATAGAAGAACTTTTTCTTTTGCTGGTATGTTAAGCTAGGAGGTATAAACTTAGCAACAATATAATTAGCATAATCAGCATACCATGGAGCAGTATGAGAAGTATTTATGACAGCTAGTTGTTCATCAGGAAAGCTATTATCAATAGGTTGTGGGTCATCAAGTATGTTCTCTAACCTAGACAAGTTATCTGCAACGGGGTTCTTAGCTCCCTTTCTATCAATAATATGCAAGTCAAATTCTTGCAGCAAAAGAACCCATCTAATAAGTCTAGGTTTTGCATCTTTCTTTTCCATAACGTATTTGATAGTAGCATGATCAGTGTGAATAGTTACTTTAGAATCAACGATATATGGTCTAAACTTATCACAAGCAAATACAACTGCTAAAAATTCTTTCTCAGTAGTAGCATAATTTATTTGGGCACTATCTAGAGTCTTACTAGCATATTGGATAACATTCAATTTCTTATCAACTCTTTGCCCTAAAACAGCTCCTATAGCATAATCACTAGCATCGCACATAATCTCAAAGGGTAAATTCCAGTGAGGAGCCTAGACAATAGGTGCAGAGATCAATGCTTTCTTAAGTACTCCCTCTGTTTTTATTTACTCCGCATATTAGAGTTGACTAAAGTCGAACTTCATAAAGTTTGGCCAAGTTTATAGAAAAGAATATAAGCATTTACTGTAACAAATCTATATGATGTGAAAGTACATTGAATAATAAATATAATGATATTAATTAATTATTGTACATGTTAATATTTTTGTTTATAAACTTGGTCAAAGTTAACAAAGCTTGACTTTGACCAAAGCTAATATGCGGACTAAATAAAAACGAAGGGAGTATTTCAAATGCTTCTAGATAATCATCATCAAAGACAAAAGGAATATCTTTTTGTAAGAGATTAGTCAGAGGCCTGGAGATTTTGGAGAAGTCCTTAATGAACCTCCTATAAAACCCGGCATGACCAAGGAAACTTCGTATACCTTTGATGTCCTTAGAGCATGGCATCTTTTCAATAGCATCAACTTTAGCTTTGTCAACTTCAATACCTCTTTCAGAAATTTTATGTCCCAAGACAATGCCTTCATTAACCATAAAGTGGCACTTCTCCCAATTCAAGACAAGGTTAGTGTCTTCGCATCTCTGCAAACCTCGATCAAGGTTGCTTAAGCAATCATCAAAAGAAGTTTCGTAAATGGAGAAATCATTCATGAAAACCTCAACAATCTTTTCACAAAAATCAGAGAATATAGCCATCATGCATCTTTGGAAGGTAGCAGGTGCATTACATAAACCAAAAGGCATACATCTATAAGCAAAGGTACCGAAAGGACAAGTAAAAGTGGTCTTTTCTTGATCCCCTTTTGACACAGGTATTTGAGAGAAACCAGAATAACCATCTAGAAAGCAGAAATGAGTATGGTTGGATAACCTTTCTAGCATTTGATCAATAAATGTCAAGGGGTAATGATCTTTCTTAGTAGCTTTATTTAACTTACGGAAATAAATTACCATCCTATAACCTGTAACTATTCTTTGTGGGATCAATTCATCTTTATCATTAGGAATGACAGTCATACCTCCTTTCTTAGGGACACAATGGACAGGACTTACCCACTGACTATCAGCAACCGGATAGATAATACCTGCCTCTAGAAACTTCAGTATTTCCTTCCTTACCACTTCTTTCATCTTAGGATTTAACCGTCGCTGATGATCAATAACCAGTTTAGCATTTTCTTCCAATTTTATCTTGTGTTGGCATATAGTGGGACTAATGCCCTTAAGATCATCCAGAGTATATCCAATAGCAGCACGATGCTTCTTTAGAGTTTTCAATAATTTTTCTTCTTCCTGCTCTAAAAGGTTAGCACTAATAATAACAGGATATATCTTCATTTCATCAAGATAAACATACTTAAGATTATCAGGTAAAGGTTTAAGTTCAAACACGGGATCACCCTTGGGTGGAGGAGGATCCCCTAGTATTTCAACGGGCAAGTTGTTTTTCAATACGGGTCCCTGTGTAAGGAATATTTCATCTATCTCTCTTCTCTCATTCATATGCATATCATTTTGGTGGTCTAGCAAGTATTGTTCTAAAGGATCATTAGGTGGCACGGAAATAGAAGCAAGACCAATAATTTCATCTTTACTGGGTGGTGCCTTTTCAAGGGGTTGTCTACGGAATTTAGCAAAGTTAAAATCATGAGACATATCCCCTAACCCAACAGTAACAATATCTTTCACGCAGTCTATCTTGGCATTAACAGTATTCAAGAAGGGTCTACCAAATATAATGGGACATAATTCATCTTGTGGGGACCTAAGAATAAGGAAATCAGCAGGGTATTTAACCTTCCCACACAAGACTTCAACATCTCTAACAATCCCAACTGGTGAAATAGTATCTCTATTAGCAAGCTTAATAGTAACATCAATCCCTTCTAACTCAACAGGTGCAATATCATGCATAATTTCGTTGTACAGATCAAAAGGGATAATACTCGCACTAGCACCTACGTCGCATAAACCATGATAGCAATGATCTCCTATCTTAACAGAGATAACAGGCAAGCCTACAATAGGTTTATGTTTATTCCTAGCATTGGGTTTGGCTATTCTAGCAAACTCTTCTTGGAGGTAAATAACATGTCCATCTAAATCTTCTACCAAGAGATCCTTAACCATAGCAACACTAGGTTCGACTTTAATTTGCTCAGAGGGTGTAGGTGTTCTAGTATTACTCTTACGAACTACAGTTGAAGCTTGAGCATGATCCTTTATCCTAACAGGGAAAGGTGGTTTCTCAATATAAGCGGTAGGAATAACTGGATCAACATTATAAGTGACAGTCTTTTCTTCAACTTTAATAGGTTCAACTACTTTTACTTCAATAAGGGGATGGTATTTAAACCACTTCTCCTTGGGGAGATCAAAATTAGTAGCAAAAGATTCACAAAAAGAAGCTACTATCACAGAGTCAAGTCAATATTTAGTGCTAAACTCACGGAAAACATCGGTATCCATAAAAGCTTTTACACAATCAAACTTAGGGGTCATACCCGACTCCTTACCTTCGTCGAGATCCCAATCTTCAGAGTTGCGTTTAATTCCTTCCAATAAATCCCATTTGAATTCAATAGTCTTCATCATATAAGAGCTAGAACAAGAAGTATCGAGCATGGAGCGATTATTAAGAGAAAGCCGAGCATAAAAATTTTGAATGCTCATTTCGAGACCTCATGATTGGGGCATGAATATAACATTGACTTAAGACTCCCCCAAGCTTGAGAGATGCTTTATCCTTCATGAGGCCAGAAATTATAAATATAATTACGATCACGATGAACCTGGTGCATAGGGTAGAACTTGTGATGAAATTCCAACTTCAGACGATTATAGTTCCATGATCCCATATCATCGCATAGCCTAAACCATGTCAATGCATCTCCCTTCAAAGATAAAGGTAAGACATTCTTCTTGATAATATCCTCGGGCATACCTGCAAGCTTAAATAATCCTCAAACTTCATCTACATAGATTAGATGTAAATCGGGATGCAACGTTCCATCTCTTGTAAAAGGGTTTTCAAGCAGTTTCTCTATCATACCAGAAGGAATCTCAAAGCAAACATTTTCAATAGGTGCAGTAGGTTGACGAGCAACTCTTTACTCTTCTGGTCGGGGTGAAGATACCCCGAACAAGCCCCTCACAGGATTTTGAGCCATAGTAACAAGTGACAATAAATTTCAGCACACTATATAAATTTTTCCTTACCAAATTCCACTTACCAAAGGCGCTTCACTCCTCGGCAACGGCGCCAGAAAAGAGTCTTGATGACCCACAAGTGTAGGGGGTATATCGTAGTCCTTTCGATAAGTAAGAGTGTCGAACCCAACGAGGAGTAGAAGGAAATGATAGGCAGTTTTCGATAAGTAATTTTCTGCAAGCACTGAAATTATAGGTAACAGATAGTTTTGTGATAAGATAATTGGTAGCAAGTGTCAAAAGGTAAAAGTAAATAAGGTGCAACAAGATGACCCAATCCTTTTTGTAGCAAAGGACAAGCCTGGACAAACTCTTATATAAAGGAAAGCGCTCCCGAGGACACATGGGAATTATCGTCAAGCTAGTTTTCATCACGATCATATGATTCACGTTCGGTACTTTGATAATTTGGTATGTGGGTGGACCGGTGCTTGGGTGCTTCCCTTACTTGGACAGGCCTCCCACTTATGATTAACCTCTAATGCAAGCGTCCGCAGCTACAAAAGAAGTATTAAGGTAAACCTAACCATAGCCTAAAACATATGGATCCAAATCAGCCCCTTACGAAGCAACGCATAAACTAGGGTTTAAGCTTCTGTCCCTCTAGCAACCCATCATCTACTTATTACTTCCCAATGCCTTCCTCTAGGCCCAAGTAATGGTGAAGTGTCATGTATTCGACGTTCACATGACACCACTTGAGGAGGGACAACATACATCTCATCAAAATATCGAACGAAGACCAAATTCACATGACTACTAATAGCAAGACTTCTCCCATGTCCTCAGGAACAAAAATAACTACTCACAAGACATAATATTTTTCATGATCAGAGGGGTATTAATATTCATAATGGATCTGAACATATGATCTTACACCAAATAAACCAACTAGCATCAACTACAAGGAGTAATCAACACTACTAGCAACCAACAGGTACCAATCTGAGGTTTGGGTACAAAGATTGGATACAAGAGATGAACTAGGGTTTAAGGGGAGATGGTGCTGGTGAAGATGTTGATGAAGATAGCCCTCCCCAAGATGGGAGAGGTGTTGGTGATGACGGCGGTGACGATTTCCCCCTCCCGGAGGGAAGTATCCCTAGCAGAGCAGCTCTGCCAGAGCCCTAGATTGGTTTCCGCCTCGGTTCCGCCTCGAGACGGCGGCGTCTGGTCCCGAAAGCCTCCTTATGATTTTTCCCAGGTCAAAACACCTCATATAGGAGAAGATGGGCATCGGGGGCCTTCCGGCTGGCACACGAGGCAGGGGGCGCGCCCTGGGAAGGGGGCGCGCCCCCCACCCTCGTGGGCAGTGGCCCCCCTCGTGGACTTCTTTCGCCAGATACTTTTTATATTGTATGAAACGACGTTCTGTTGAGTTTCAGGGCTTTTGGAGTTGTGCAGAATAGGTTTCTAGAGTTTGCTCCTTTTCCAGCCCAGAATTCTAGCTGCCGGCATTCTCCCTCTTCATGTAAACCTTGTAAAATAAGAGAGAAAAGGCATAAGTATTGCGATAAAACATGTAAGAATAGCCCATGATGCGATAAATATCAACATATAAGCATGATGCAAAATGGACGTATCACACCTGCTCAGCCGGGTCATCCCTATCCACTTTATCGCCCCAAAGGCGCCCCGGTGCCGAAACAGCACCAAAGCGAAGCCCTGCCCTCAGCATCGCCGTGATAGAGGATGTTGTAAAGTCCGTAGACGTGGGAAATGGGGCATCCTCCACAATCCTCGCTCTTGGAAGCCGAATCGGCGTCAAGTCCACATCCATACCACTCCGAAGCCCCACCATAGGCGCTGAAGCGGACGAAGTCTTGCCTGCTGGGGCCTCAGAAACTGACCCTCCGTGACTAGATGGATGAGTAGCAGGCTGGTCCTGGTCCATGAGATCATCCTTCCTGCCATCACCACCACCAGGACCACCGTCCGTGCCCTTGCCCAAGTCAGCATTTTGGATCATAGGAACTCCCTCAATGACAATCCACAGATTATAACTGACGCCCTCATAGAACCATCCTAGAAAACACGGCACCACATCCACATCCAGAACCCCCACACGCATACGAGCAATGCCATGCATACGAGTGAAAGGCATATCCATTTCCAACATCTTACCAATAAGAGAGCCAACACTCCAAGTCTCTAGGAAATAGTTACGAGGCTATGGTGGTAGCCCAAAGAACCTGACCCAAATCTGAGTTAGCGGAGTTCTTACCGGATTGTTGTGTTTCCACTCATCAAATTCAAGAATACATGTACTGCCCGGAACCTTACACATGCCAAACTCATTAATCTTATCAAGATCTTACTTCGTCGGATAATCAACCTTAAACATCTTCTCATCAATCCGAACGAGAGCCCATTGAAAAGACGCGGAAACCAATCTCTTAAGCTGCAAAATAATTTGGTCCTCACACAAAGTGACCTTAGTCACTCGAACCACACCGGTTCTAGCATTCTCTGAAGGAAATATGCCCTAGAGGCAATAATAAAGATGTTATTTGTATTTCCTTATATCATGATAAATGTCTTTTATTCATGCTAGAATTGTATTAACCGGAAACTTGATACATGTGTGAATACATAGACAAAATAGTATGTCCCTAGTATGCCTCTACTAGACTAGCTCATTAATCAAAGATGGCTATGTTTCCTAGCCATAGACATGAGTTGTCATTTGATCAACGGGATCACATCATTGGGAGAATGATGTGATGGACTTGACCCATCCGTTAGCTTATCACTATGATCGTTTAGTTTTACTGCTATTGATTTCTTCATGACTTATACATGTTCCTATGACTATGAGATTATGCAACTCCCGAATACCGTAGGAACACCTTGTGTGCTATCAAACGTCACAACGTAACTGGGTGATCATAAAGATGCTCAACAGGTGTCTCCGAAAGTGTTCGTTGTCGTGGAATTAGCACGACAGATGTCCGGTTTAGAGGACTTAGGTGTGGAGCCATCGCGCGGGTTAGCTTGAAGAGGTTAAAAGCACACAAAGGACACAGAGGGTTTATACTAGTTCGGCCCCTTCGATGAAGGTAAAAGCCTATGTCTAGTTTGGTTTGGTATTGCTTGGGCGTCGATGAACAGGGAGCAGATTGCTTGCCTATCTCTCAACGGATTGTTGCATGTCCCTGAACCGTCGCCGGGTCGTTCCTTTATATAGGAGGCAACGCCCAGTCCGGTTTACAGAGTCCCGAGGCCGGCTCATAATCGTGTCCGCCTCGGTCTCTACTCTTTCTTCCTTGTACCTCAAGTTACATGATAGGACGGTTTATAAACCGTAAACTTTACATATGGGCCCTGAGCCTTCATGGGCCGTAACCTCTACTGAGCTTATAACAACACAGCTACATTACCATAATCCGGACCTCCCTAGCCGGTTTATACCTGCTAGTAATATCCCTGACATTAGGCCCCAGAGTGATTTGAACTTGTTCATGTCAGTCTTCTTAATCTTGCATAAACTTCTTCTTTGTATCTTCTCTGCTTTGTAAACCGGCTATGATGTCATCTTCCGGAAATCATTTTATTCGGCCGTGACATCACCTCCGCATTTATTGCTCATAGCTGTTTGTTACCTTTGTTTAAAGGCTATCCCAAAAATCGAGGCGACAATGGAATCTTTATCCAATCTCTGTCCTCCTCAAATCCCACGCTTGCCGTTTCGTCTCTCCAGTCTCTATAAATACCGCTGAGCCTTTACTATTTTCCTTCCTTCCGCTCTTCTTCTTCCTCCGTTGCCCGAAGCTCCGCCGCTACCTTCGAGCTCGTCGCCGTCGTCAACCAGGCCGCTGCATCACCCTGAAACGCGTCCAGAGCCACTTCACCGCCGTCTCCTTCTGTCTCAGGTATTCCTCTCCTCTTGCTGTAGATTTCTCATCTAGGGTTCTTCCATGGCCTCCGCCATTAGACCTCGAAGCTTTGCTGTTCATCTTATATGTCACGTCTGCAGTAGATTCCAACTTTGGATTTTTTTTTTCGAACACGCCCCTGCTCCGTAGTTTAGACTTAGATTCAGAGCTTTAGATTCAACCCTTAGATTCATTTGCTCCGTGGAAAACCTTCGTAGTTCTTCCTGTGATAGACTTGCGTATATTTCATCTTTTTCTTACTGCTCAGATCTGTTTTTACTTTAGCCTTCTGTAGAAACCTGTTTCTTCGTCTTGATAAACCTGCAAGTTACTCACCGGTTTAACCAAACATATGTTCCTCTTGCAAAACATCAACCATTAGCCCGACGGTTTAGCTTCTTCCTTTTTGTTATCATAAACCGGTAGCAGCTCGTCTCCCATCTGCTTCCGGGTTGTCAATGCCATTAGCCCCTTGTCTTAACCGTCGATATAATTTGATAACACAATTCGGTTTATGCTTCAGCACTTGAATAATCCGGATTTTGCACTTTACTTTTTCAGCGTTTTCCTTTTTGCTCATATGGCTGCCAAGTAGTTCGTTTCTTGCAACTGGGTCCCTTCCCACATTATGGAAGAGGACTTAACCAATGCTGCTTCGATTGGTATTCTGGGCCCCCAAGCAGTTCTGAAATGGCGGGCCCTAGGGGATGAGTGTCCTCCTACCCCCAAAGAAGGAGAAGTTATTGTTTTCTTTGATCATCTGGCCCGGGGCTTTAGCCCTCCCGGTTCAAAGTTTTTCAGGGATGTGCTGGCCGCTTTTCAACTCCATCCTAAGGACATTGGTCCAAATTCCATATCAAACGTCTGCAACTTCCAAGTCTTCTCCGAGGTGTACCTCCAAGAAGAGCCGTCAGTGGATTTGTTCCGGGATTTTTTCCACTTAAACCGGCGGACTGAGTTTACTGCCGGACCACATCAAGAACTGGGAGGTGTCAGTATTCAGAAGAGAAGAGATGTGGTCTTTCCTCATGTTGCTCTCCATACACACCCCAAGGAATGGAACCAATCTTGGTTTTATTGCACAGATACCTCGCCTGAGGGAGAAAACCCACTGCCGGGTTACCGCGAACATCGTCTTCCGGAAGATCATCCCTTGCCACAGCGTCTTACTTCCTCAGAGCGAGCCCGGTTTGCCCCTCAGCTTGCCAAGCTCAAGGCTTTTATGGCCAACGGTTTGACTGGAGTCGATTTCGTTCGTTGTTGGCTTGCCTGGAGTATCCTCCCTCTGAGCCGGCGCTCCGGTCTGATGTATCAGTACATCGGAAAGACGGATGATCCTCAACGCCATATCGACGTCATGCTTCCTAAGAAGGAAGTTACTGAATCCGCCAAGAAACTGCTCAATATTTCTCTAGAAGAGTGTAGCCAAACCGGATTGGCTCCATACTACAAGAAAAACAAGCTGCCAGCCGTAAGTTTTTTCTGACCTCTTCTGTTTGTTTCTAATCCGTTCATATCAATTATCTTCTATTTATTTTTCCTCTTCTACATAGGCCGATGATCCTTTTTGGAAAAGGAAATCTCAGGACAAGTCAGGTAAACAGCCACACCGAAAAACATTCGTTGTCAAGAAGAAAAAGGCAGCTGCTGGCTCCGGTTCACATCTGGAGGAGGATGACCCGGATTCTGAGGTATGAGTTGATCCTGATATGTTTTGATCTCTTTTATCCAGATTTATGTTAATAGTGTCTTTTCACAGGAGTTGGCTGAAGGAGATAAAGCGGCAGAAACTGAGGTAATCTCTCTTTCTTCAGATTCAGAACCGCCGGTGCCCAAAACTCGTCGGGCATCTCGGAAGTACCCTTTTTCTCATCCCTACGCTCAACTGGACCCTAAATTTCTTTTGAAGAAGCAGCAACATGAAGCCCGCCGGACTACATGCCATAGTGGCCATGTAGTAGAGTCTTCCGGAATATCTCTTACTCCGGCTCGGAGGCGCCGCTCTGAGGTTTTACTTTTTCCAACTCTTCTCCATCCAAAGGCCGTACTTATACGCAAACCACTTAAACCGTCTGATCCTAACTACCAAGAGACACCTTTGTCATCCTCTGGCGAATCAACTTCCACACAGCTCCCTGTACTGAAGACTGTACCTGGGTAAGTTCTTTTCCTCATCCGTTTTATATTTGTATTTGTCCTTTATAACTCTGATTGCTTCTTCAATTTCTTTCAGCAAGCCCAAGCCTAGCAAAAAGGCAAAGGCCAGCAAAACGGCTGTTGAGACTGCTGCTGCTGATCCGGTGGCTGATCCGGATGAAGTCATCCTTCTAGAGAGCGAGCCTGCAATTCAACTTGATGATCCTGCTCCCATGGACCATGATTACATTGATGCTCCTGAAGGTACAAATGTAGAAGATGTCCTTGAACCGGCGAGTCCTGTCCGGGCTAGCCCTCCTCGGACTAGCCCGGCTCCTGCTAGTCCGGCTCATACTGCTGCTCCTTCACAGCCAGCCACTTCTTCTTCCCCGGATATTCAGATAACCGAGACAGGTTTTACCGCTCCTGCTGAGCCTATCGCTTTAGCCAAGCATACTGCTAAAGCGGAGAAGCTTCAACAAGAGAAGGGCAAGTGGAGCACGGACTTGTCCAATTATGCCGAACTGAGTGCCCAGGAACTTTATTCCGGGTATTTGAACCGGCTTCATACCAGCCGCGACTATGAAATGGGCTTGGTTAACATGATGAAGGACAAATACGAGGTACCTTACTTGTCCTTGCTTTGCCTTCTTTATACTTCTGTCTTTATACCATAATAGCCCCCAAGTGCCGGTTTAGCTTCGTTGTAGGTGAACCGGTACTTCCAAATGTATGAAAATAAACTTACATTAGCCCCCAAGTGCCAGGGGCATAACTTGTTTTATGTGCCTGGGACTTGTCTGAATCTCTCCTTTGATACTTCAACTGCCCATTAGCCCCCAAGTGTCAAGTAGATAACTTTCTTATGTGCTTGAGACTTTTAATATTCATATTTTGATACTTCAATTGCCCATTAGCCCCCAAGTGTCAAGTAGATAACTTGCTTGTGTGCTTGAGACTTGTCTTAATTGTCATCTACTCCACTTGATTTTCTTGTAGGCTGACTTGACCCGGAGGGCTGCAGAAGTAACTGAGCTCCGGAATAGACTTGCTATCACTGAAACTACTTCTGCCAAGGCCAAAGATGAGCTGGCGTTGAGCTTAACCAATGCTGAACAATTGAAGAAGGATTTTGAAGCGGAGCGGACAGCCTGGGAAGTGCAGAGGAATGCTCTTGAAAAAAGAGCAAAGGATGCTGAAGAGGCCCTTAACCCGGTGACGCAAGAGCTGACCAGTTTAAGGCAGCAAATAGAGCTTATGACCTCTGCTGTCTTCGGTAAGTACTTAACGTGTATATGCTTTCATCTCTGCAATCTTTATCTTGCTCCGGTTTAACTGGAATAATCATATGCAGGGCGACGCGTCACCCATCTTGGGGATGACCTCCGTAAGAAACTCAAGGCCTCTTATACTCTGGTTGAGCAGCTATATTCCGGCGCTCAAAGGATTATAAGTGCAATGTCTCATTATAAAGCGGCCCCCACCACTATCCAAGGTACTTTGGAGAAGCTTTCTATATTGCCTGTACGCTTGGAAGAGGTGAAGAAATCTGCTGCACGGGCCGGTTCACTTGTAGCGCTGACCAGAGCCAAGGCGTGGGTTCCGGACTTTGATCCGGAAGAAGCTATGAATGGGTACCCAAGCACCAAGGAGGATGGATCGGCCTTCTCTAGCAAAGACCTTCATGCTTTGACTAAAGAAATGCGTCCTCTTACCAGCAAGCTTGCTGATGAATCGGACTTGACCAGGTATCATCCGGCGTATGACTTAAAGAATGAGCGGGTGGATCGGCCGGTTTATGACACCGAAAATCTAATCCCACCAGTGCACCCCCATACTTTCGCCCCGGATGTTGATCCGTCCGATCTCATTACTGAAGAGATGTACTTTCGTGCATTATCCAAGATCGACTGGCGCGCTCCTGATTTTCAGCCGCTTCAAGAGGACGAAGAAGTTCCGGAACAAGTCGATCCTCAGCCTTCGCGGCAGGAAGAAGCATAAGTCACTTCATTTTATTTTTATCGGCTGTAATCCGTTGATGAAAAACTTTAATCCGTCTAGGCCTTGAAGTGCCTTATAATAGGATAGCTCGAAACATTTTCTGCCTTAATCCGGATGTCAGAGTTTTGATTTGGCATCTGCCAATTTTAATCACTTATCTGCTATGGTCGATCCTTTATATTACCTGCGTCTGCATAAATAACACTGAAAAAATGTCCTGGCGGTTTACCGCCGGACCGATTAAAGTGCTCTCACAGGCATATATACATCGAATAAGTATCTGCTTTATACTTTAGAAGTGCTTTCATACCTTTAACTAAGTATGCTTGACATCCTAATCCAGTGGACATTGTAATTTCTGAGGAAGCTCTTGGCTCTGTTGGTATTTACCCAAGGATTATTCCGGGTTATAATAACTGCCGGTTTAAATAATGCTGGAGTTCTATGACCAGACTTTTGTAAATACGTGGTCAACTTCAAAGTTGCCCAGCTCCGGATCAAAAAACCATAGAAAACATTGAAAAATCACCAAACACAAAACACAGTTTGCAAATAAGACCATGTAGTCGAGGCTTTTTACGAGCTGCCAGGCTCCATATGTGCCAATCAATGGGTGCGACCCAAAGGGCTATGATTCTTTTCTTTTGCCATCAAAGGATGTACTCCAAGGGGCAAGAACTGTTTCTTTTGCCATCAAAGGATGCACTCCAAGGGACAAGAACTTTTTCTTTTGCCATCAAAGGGATGTATCTTCCAAGGGGCAAGAATTTTTGCATTTGCCATCAAAGGAAGTACCCTAGGGACAAGAACATATTTTCTTTTGCCATCAAAGGGAGTGATCAACCAAGGGGCAATAATTTTTTGCATTTGCCATCAAAGGAAGGCCCCCTAGGGACAAGAACAGTTTTTTCTTTTGCCATCAAAGGGAGTGATCAACCAAGGGGCAAGAATTTTTGCATTTGCCATCAAAGGAAGGCCCCCTAGGGACAAGAACAGTTTTTTCTTTTGCCATCAAAGGGAGTGATCAACCAAGGGGCAAGAATTTTTGCATTTGCCATCAAAGGAAGGCCCCCTAGGGACAAGAATAGTTTTTTCTTTTGCCATCAAAGGTAGTGATCAACCAAGGGGCAAGAATTTTTGCATTTGCCATCAAAGGAAGGCCCCCTAGGGACAAGAACAGTTTTTGCCAATCGATGGATGTTATCCAAAGGGCGCTGATGTGAAGACAATCATGTAAACCGGACCAGAAGAGATTTTAGCGAGGATTCACATGTGATTAGTAGCCCCCTAGTGATCCTGGAGGTAGGGTTCCTATGAAGGAGCTTGCACTTTGAAAGGCAAGTCCTGTTTGGTCCCTCCTGCATAACAAAATAGACTGTTCGAAATATCTGTAATAACTTTCATAAGACATATATTGAGAAGAAAAAAGGATGATCCCCCGGTTTACCGAGGGTGCCGGTTTATTTATTAATCATAATATATATAGGATACATAAGGTAGAGCTCATGGCTCAAGTGTAGTAAGGCCGCAGGAGGGCAATGTTCCATGGACTCTTCGTCTCTTCTTCTGATGTCTGTGAGTCTTTGTGCTCTCAAACGTCCACCAGGTAGTATGAACCGTTGTGTAGGTTCTAGCTGACCACAAAGGGCCCTTCCCAGGTGGGGATAGCTTGTGCATGTCTGTTTGGTCCTGGATGAGCCGGAGTACCAAGTCCCCCTCCTGGAACGTCCTGGTGTTAACCCGGCGGCTGTGATATCTGCGCAGGTCCTGCTGATAAATCGCGGATCGTGTTGCTGCTATGTCACGCTCTTCATCTAGCCGGTCCAAACTGTCCTGTCTTGCTTGCTCATTGGTCGTTTCAACATAAGCTGCCACCCGTGGTGAATCGTGGCGGACATCACTTGGAAGAACCGCTTCAACTCCGTACACCATGAAGAAAGGTGTGTAGCCTGTGGACCTGTTCGGCGTAGTATTGATGCTCCAGAGGACAGAGGGCAATTCCTCAACCCAGCACCCTGGTGTTCTCTGCAAGCGAGTCATAAGCCGGGGCTTGATGCCTCGCAAAATCTCTTGATTGGCCCTTTCAGCTTGACCATTGGATTGAGGGTGAGCTACAGAAGACACATCTAGGCGAATATGCTCCCTTTGACAAAACTCTTCCATCTCTCCTTTAGATAAATTGGTGCCATTGTCAGTGATGATGCTGTGTGGAAAGCCAAACCAGAAAATTACCTTCTTGATGAATTTAACCGTTGTTGCCGCATCACACTTGCTCACAGGCTCTGCCTCAATCCACTTTGTAAACTTATCCACAGCGACCAGTAGATGAGTCTTTTGATCTTGGGATCGTTTAAAAGGCCCAACCATATCAAGCCCCCAAGTCGCAAACGACCAAGTAATCAGAATCATCCGCAGCTCCTGTGCCGGAACAAGAGCACGCCGTGAAAATTTCTGACAAGCATCGCACTTCCGGACTAGATCCTCCGCATAACCATGGGCTGTCAACCAATAGAACCCATGACGGAAAGCTTTAGCTACCAAGGATTTTGAACCGGCGTGATGACCACAATCCCCTTCATGAATCTCTCGAAGGATGTCACAGCCTTCCTCGGATGATACACACCGCTGAAACGCTCCAGAAACGTTGCGATGGTGAAGTTCCCCGATTACAATTGTCATGGATTTGGATCGCCGGATTATCTGCCTTGCTTCAATCTCATCATCTGGAACTCTCCACGGCTTAGATATACCAAGTAAGGGAGCGTCCAATCCGGAATATCATGAAGTGCCGCAACCAGCTGCGCTTCCGGATCAGGAACAACCAAATCCTCCTCCGATGGTACCTGAACTGATGGACTGTGTAGCTCGTCCAAAAAGGTATTCGGTGGCACCGGTTTACGCTGAGAACCCAGCCGGCTTAAAGCATCGTCCACTTCATTTTTTCGCCGGCCTATGTGATCCACCTGATATCCTTTGAAATATCCTGCGACTGCCTCAACTTCTCATCTGTAGGCTGCCATGAGAGGGTCTTTAGAATCCCACTTGCCTGATACTTGCTGTGCCACTAAGTCTGAATCACCAAAACACTTGACCCGGCTCCAGTTCATCTCCTTAGCCATCCGCAAGCCATGAAGCAATGCCTCATATTCTGCTGCATTATTAGTACAAGGAAACATTAGACGGAGGACATAAAAAAAATTGTCACCTCGCGGGGAAGTTAACACAACTCCAGCCCCCGAGCCTTCTAAATGTCTTGAACCGTCGAAGTGAATAGTCCAGTATGTATGATCCGGCTTTTCCTATGATGCTTGCAACTCTGTCCAATCATTGATAAAATCTACCAATGCTTGGGATTTGATAGCGGTGCGTGGCACATACTTCAATCCGTGTGGCTAAGCTCAATGGCCCACTTTGCTACTCTGCCAGTGGCTTCTCTGTTCTGGATTATATCTCCCAACGGAGCTGAGCTGACAACAGTGATTGGGTGGCCTTGGAAGTAGTGCTTCAACTTCCGGTTTGCCATGAACACACCATATACCAGCTTCTGCCAATGTGGGTACCTTTGTTTGGATTCAATGAGAACCTCACTGACATAATAAACCAGATGCTGAACCAGATATTCCTTGCCTGCTTCTTTGCGCTCGACCACGATTGCCACGCTAACTGCCCGGGCATTCGCGGCCACGTATAACAGCAGCGGTTCCTTATCAACAGGGGAAGCAAGGACCGGTGGTTCTGCCAGTTGTCGCTTCAAGTCCTCGAACGCGGCGTTTGTAGCGTCGCTCCATATAAACCGGTCTGTCTTCTTCAGCATCTGATAAAGCGGAATTGCCTTCTCTCCCAGACGACTGATGATTCAGCTCAACGCTGTAATCCGGCCGGCGATACGCTGGACATCATTGATGCAAGCTGGTTTAGTCAAGGACGTGATTGCCTTGATCTTCTCTAGATTGGCTTCTATTCCTCTGTTTGACACCAAGAATCCAAGGAGCTTGCCAGCTGGAACACCAAAAGCGCATTTCTCCGGATTAAACATCATTTTATAGGCCCGAAGGTTATCAAAGGTTTCCTTGAGGTCCTCTATCAACGTCTCCTCCTTCCTTGACTTTACCATGATGTCATCCACATAGGCATGGATATTTTTCCCTATCTGCCCCTTAAGACAGTTCTGTACGCAACGCTGGTAAGTTGCTTGGGCACTCTTGAGCCCAAAAGGCATAGATACGTAGCAAAAAGCACCAAAAGGAGTGATGAAGGCTGTCTTCTCCTGGTCTTTAATCGCCATCTTGATCTGATGATACCCTGAATATGCATCCAAAAAACTTAGCCGCTCACATCTGCTGTAGCATCAATGATCTGATCAATACGGGGGAGAGCAAAAGGATCGGTTGGACAAGCCATGTTTAAGTCTGTGTAATCCACACACATCCTCCACTTTCCATTTTTCTTTAACACCAGAACCGGATTAGCCAACCACTCCGGGTGGAACACCTCAACTATGAACCCTGCGGCCAAGAGCCTGGCCACTTCTTCACCTATAGCCTTGCGCCTTTCTTCGTTAAAGCGGCGCAGATACTGTTTGACCGGTTTGAACTTCGGATCAATATTAAGATTGTGCTCAACGAGTTCCCTCGGTATACCTAGCATGTCAGAAGGTTTCCATGCAAAGATATCCCGGTTCTCTTTTTTTTTTTTTTTGCGACAGAAAGATATCCCGGTTCTCACGGATGAACTCGATGAGCGCGCTTTCCTATTTAGGGTCAAGGTTAGCGCTGATAGTGAACTGTTAGGATGAATCGCCCGGTACAAAGTCGACTTGCTTGGTTTCCTCTGCAGATTTAAACTTCAACGCCGGATCATGCTCTGAGGTTGGCTGCTTCAACGGGGACATATCTGCCGGATCAACATTGTCTTTATAGAATTTCAACTCCTCCGTAGCACATACTGCTTCTGCATAAGCAGCGTCTCCTTCCTCGCACTCCAATGCGATCTTGCGACTTCCATGAACCGTGATGGTTCCTTTATGACCCGGCAGCTTGAGATGTAGATAAACATAGCACGGCCTAGCCATAAACTTGGCGTAAACCGGCCGTCCAAATAGCGCATGATATGGGCTCCGGATCTTTACCACTTCAAAGGTTATCGTTTCTGACCTGGAATCCCGTTCATCTCCGAGGGCAACTTCTAGATCAATTTTCCCAACTGGGTAAGCTGATTTACCTGGCACTACTCCATGAAACACCATATTTGACTGCCTTAGCTTCTTGTCCGTTAATCCCATGCGACGGAAGGTCTCGTAATATAAGATGTTGATGCTGCTGCCGCCGTCCATGAGTACCTTAGTGAATTTGTAGCCACCCACCTGTGGTGCCACCACTAAGGCCAACTGGCCCGGATTATCGATCCGCGGCGGGTGATCCTCTCTGCTCCACACAATAGGTTGTTCCGACCAGCGCAGGAATCGTGGTGTTGCCGGTTCAACCGTGTGTACCGCCCGCTTTAGGATTTTCTGATCTCGCTTGCACAAACTCGTAGTGAACACATGAAACTGTCCACTACTCAGCTCCTTCGGATTACTCTGATATCTGGATTGCTACTGCTGCTGACGCTGCTGATTGCCTTGGTTATTGTGATTGCCCTGGCCCTGCTGTTGGTTGCCTTGGTTATTGTAACCGCCCTGACCATACTGATGGTTGCCTTGGTTATTGTAACCGCCCTGACCATACTGATGATTGCCTTGGTTGTAGCCATTGTTGCCACCGTGATATCCTGATCCAGAGCCATTACCCTGGTGACCCGGACCATGAAATCCGGGACCTGAACCGCCGCCCGGTGGTACGTTGTTGAATTTGGCCCGGTTCATGGCCTCCATCATAACTCGGCATTGCCCCCATGTGTGTTTGGCTGGGTGTTCCTCCGTGTCGTGCTTCGGGCAAGGCTCGTTCAACTGTTGATCCAGATATATGAATCCTCCGCCGCTCCGTGGAGGCGGCCTACCCTTGTTGCATTGAAATTTTCCTTGAACGTTGGTATTGACCACAAAATCAGAGCTACCCTCTGCCTTTCTCTTACCATTGAAGCTTGTTCCAGCCATATTAACCGGAGCCGGTTTACCAGGTTTGTTCGCTTTCCCGGACTTATCTCCATCCGCCTCTGGGTTTTTAGTGTTGTTAGAGTCCCCATACTTCACCAGAGCGCTCATGAGTGTTCCCATGTCGTTACAATCCCGCTTGAGCCGTCCCAGCTTCAGCTTCAGAGATTTGAACCGGCAATTGTTTTCCAGTGTTACTATTGCCGTACTGGGACTGATACCGTTCGAGGAGTGTAAGATTTCTGACACTCGCCGCACCCATGCGCTCGTAGGCTCCTGCTCTCCTTGTATACATGCCGCTAAGTCTACTACTGACATTGGCTGTTTGCACGTGTCCTTGAAATTTTTGATGAACTGGCGGCGCAACTCACCCCATGATCCGATGGAGTTAGGTGGTAAGCCTTTTAACCATGTCCGTGTTGTACCCTCAAGCATCATGGTAAAATATTTTGCGCATGCCGCTTCATTCACGTCCAGCATCTCCATAGCCATCTCATAGCTCTCAATCCAAGCCTCTGGAGCCAGATCTGTTGTATAGTTAGGCACCTTACGTGGACCTTTGAAGTCCTTGGGTAACCTTATGCTTCGTAAAGCGGGAATGAGACACTGTACTCCAAAGGAACTCGCCGTGACTCCTGTCTCTGCTGTGGTTGTGTGAACCGGCGTCGTTTGGCGGATGTCCTCGCGGGCAGTAGGTCTAGCCCGGTTCACCGCCTCCTGGGCGTGCGCCTCTGCTCCTGCCGGATTATCTTGCCTGTGACGGTGACGCCTCCGTTCACTACTGGACACCTCCGGTTCATCCCAATGCCTAGTGTAACTCCTGCTGTGGCGGGGTGTTGAATGAAGTCTCTCCCTGCTGTAGGAGTACGCCTGCTGTTGTGTCAACGCCGTGTCCAGCAAATCCTTGACCCTGCGTGCTTCCATCGCCACGGGGGATGTTCCCTCAATGGGTAAAGCGGCCAGGCGTGAAGCAGCGGCGACAATGTTATCCAGGGGGTTTGAGTAATGGCCAGGAGGAGTGGGGACGTGCGGCGTGGGTATAACCCGATGATCTTGCTCCGCAGTTGGTTGTTGAACCGGTGCGCCTGTTGCTGGGGCTCCCCTCCGGTTTACTTCTAGATTATTGCTGGCTCCCGCTCCTGGCGTGCCAAAGAGATTCATCGCCTCATAGACCGGCGGTAGACGAGTCTGATACCTTCTGTTCCTTACTCCCTACGCAGAGACCTGATCCATCCTGAGCCGGAAAGCCTGAGAATCCAGCTCTGCCTGCCTTGTTGCTATCGTAGCTTTCTCTGCATTTAGATCCAGTCTGGCTTGTTCGATCCGGCCCTTCAGCTGAAGGATTTCTGCATCGTGCTGCGCCTTGTCAGCAGGCGCCACCACTGCTACTGCACGGGTTGTCAACTCCTCCACTAAGGCGGATAGAGCGTCAGAGGGTGAGGGGGCTTGGCCGCTCCCCCCTGCACTAGCCTCTGCTGTGAACGCCCCGATCACCATGGGCTGCGGCGCAGATTGCGATCCGGCCATAAAGACAGCCACCCGGTTTGGCGGAACAAAGGGGTCCGGAATACTATCACCATCGGACACACCCTCGGATTGTCCGTCCCGCAACAGATACAAGGATTCAGTCTCTCCGGATGAAGATTCATCGTCGGAATAGACCACTCTCTCGCCACCAGAATCCGATCCGTCCTCGGCTTGGACTCCATGTATTGCTCCATTGAAAACGCGCTTCATGGCAGGCTGAATCTGGGCCGATCTCGCACGCTGAGCCGGCTCGACGATGTTGGGGAAGATGTCCGACTCAGGTCCCGGTTCACCAATCTTGCCGATGAAGACGTGGATGCCGCCGAAGGGGACCCGGTATCCGTATTCGATGGAATCGGCCTCCGGGCCCCAGCCTGCGTCGTCGATGTAGATCCAGGCGCGGCGACTCTTGGTCATCTGGCCGACCGCGTAGCCCTTGAGTCCTTCAAAGCTGCCCTTCAAGAACTCGAAACCATCGTGCGATAGCCCCACGGTGGGCGCCAACTGTCGTGGAATTAGCACGGCAGATGTTCGGTTTAGAGGACTTAGCTGTGGAGCCATCGCGTGGGTTAGCTTGAAGAGGTTAAAAGCACACAAAGGACACAGAGGGTTTATACTAGTTCGGCCCCTTCGATGAAGGTAAAAGCCTACGTCTAGTTTGGTTTGGTATTGCTTGGGCGTCGATGAACAGGGAGCAGATCGCTTGCCTGTCTCTCGACGGATTGTTGCCTGTCCCTGAACCGTCGTCGGGTCGTTCCTTTATATAGGAGGCAACGCCCGGTCTAGTTTACAAAGTCCCGAGGCCGGCTCATAATCGTGTCCGCCTCGGTCTCTACTCTTTCTTCCTTGTACCTCAAGTTACATGATAGGACGGTTTATAAACCGTAAACTTTACATATGGGCCCTGAGCCTTCATGGGCCGTAACCTCTACTGAGCTTATAACAGCACAGCTACATTACCGTAATCCGGACCTCCCTAGCCGGTTTATACTAGCTAGTAATATCCCTGACATTCGTGGTGTTGGCATAGATCAAGACTAGGATTTGTCACTCCGAGTGTCGGAGAGGTATCTCTGGGCCCTCTCGGTAATGCACATCATAATAAGCCTTGCAAGCAAAAGACTAATGAGTTAGTCACGAGATGATGTATTACGGAACGAGTAAAGAGATTTGCCGGTAACGAGATTGAACTAGGTATAGAGATACCGACGATCGAATCTCGGGCAAGTAACATACCGATGACAAAAGGTACAACATATGTTGTTATGCGGTTTGACCGATAAAGATCTTTGTAGAATATGTAGCAGCCAATATGAGCATCCAGGTTCCGCTATTGGTTATTGACCGGAGATGAGTCTCGGTCATGTCTACATAGTTCTCGAACCCATAGGGTCCGCACGCTTAACGTTTGATGACGATCAGTATTATGAGTTTATGAGTTTTTGATGTACCGAAGGTAGTTCGGAGTCCCGGATGAGATCACGGACATGACGAGGAGTCTCGGAATGTCCGAGACGTAAAGATTGATATATTGGACGACTATATTCAGACAACGGAAGTGTTCCGTAAAGTTTCGGAATTTCCCGGAGTACCGGGGGGGTTACCGGAACCCCCGGGGAAGCTATGGGCCTTAATGGGTCGTAGGAGAAAGAGGGAAGGAGGGCCAGGGCTGGGCCGCGCGCCCCCACCCCTTGGTCCGAATTGGACAAGGAGGGAGGGGGGGCCGGCACCCCTTTCCTTCTCCTTCTCCCTCTCCTTCCTTTCCCCCTTCTCCCTTTTGGTAGTTCCTACTAGGAATAGGATTGCAATCCTATTCCTAGTAGGATTGCACCTCCTAGGCGCGCCACAAGGGGCCGGCCGGCCTCCCCCCCTTGCTCCTTTATATACGGGGGCAGGGGGGCACCCAAAGACACACAAGTTGAATTGTTTTAGCCGTGTGCGGTGCCCCCCTCCACAGAAACACACCTCGGTCATACCATTGCAGTGCTTAGGCCAAGCCCTGCGCCGGTAGATACATCATATCCATCACCACGCCGTCGTGCTGACGAAACTCTCCCGTGAAGCTCAACTAGATCAAGAGCTCGTGGGACGTCATCAAGCTGAACGTGTGCTGAACGCGGAGGTGCCGTACGTTCGGTGCTTGATCGGTTGGATCGAGAAGAAGTTCGACTACATCAACCGCGTCACTTGACGCTTCCGCTCCTGGTCTACGAGGGTACGTAGACACACTCTCCCCTCTCGTTGCTATACATCTGGTAGATAGATCTTGCGTGATTGTAGGAAAATTTTAAAATACTACGTTCCCCAACAGTGGCATCATGAGCCAGGTCTATGCGTAGATGATATGCACGAGTAGAACACAATGAGTTGTGGGCGATACTAGTCATACTGCTTACCAGCATGTCATACTTTGCTTCGGCGGTATTGTGAGATGAAGCGGCCCGGACCGACATTACGCGTACGCTTACGCGAGACTGGTTTCACCGTTATGAGCACTCGTTGCTTAAAGGTGACTGGCGGGTGTCTGTCTCTCTCACTTTAGCTGAATCAAGTGTGGCTACGCCCGGTCCTTTTGAAGGTTAAAACAGCACATACTTGACGAAACATCGTTGTGGTTTTTTGTATGCGTAGGTAAGAACGGTTCTTGCTAAGCCCGTAGCAGCCACTTAAAACTTGCAACAACAAAGTAGAGGACGTCTAACTTGTTTTTGCAGGGCATGTTGTGATGTGATATGGTCAAGACATGATGAGATATACGGTTTTGTATGAGATGATCATGTTTTGTAAAGTTATCGGCAACTAGCAGGAGCCATATGGTTGTCGCTTTATTGTATGAAATGCAATCGCCATGTAATTGCTTTACTTTATCACTAAGCGGTAGCGATAGTCGTAGAAGCAATAGTTGGCGAGACGACAACGATGCTACGATGGAGATCAAGGTGTCGCGCTGGTGACGAAGGTGATCATGACAGTGCTTTGGAGATGGAGATCAAAAGCACAAGATGATGATGGCCATATCATGTCACATATTTTGATTGCATGTGATGTTTATCTTATTATGCTTCTTATTTTGCTTAGAACGATGGTAGCATTATAAGATGATCCCTTACTAAATTTCAAGGTATAAGTGTTCTCCCTGAGTATGCACCGTTGCAAAAGTTCGTCGTGCCGAGACACCACGTGATGATCGGGTGTGATAAGCTCTACATTCAAATACAACGGGTGTAAGCCAGTTTTGCACACGCAGAATACTCGGGTTAAACTTGACGAGCCTAGCATATGCAGATATGGCCTCGGAACACTGGAAACCGAAAGGTTGAGCGTGAATCATATAGTAGATATGATCAACATAATATGTTCACCATTGAAACTACTCCATCTCACGTGATGATCGGACATGGTTTAGTTGATTTGGATCACGTGATCATTTAGATGACCGGAGGGATGTCTATCTAAGTGGGAGTTCTTTAAGTAATTAATTGAACTTTAATTTATCATGAACTTAGTCCTGATAGTGTTTGCATATCTATGTTGTTGTAGATCTATGGCCCGTGCTACCGTTCCTTTGAATTTTAATGCATTCCTAGAGAAAGCTAAGTTGAAAGATGATGCTAGCAATTACACGGACTAGGTCCGTAACTTGAGGATTATCCTCATTGCTGCACAGAAGAATTATGTCCTTGAAGCACCGCTAGGTGACAAGCCCCCTCCCGCTAATGTAGACGCTTTGAACGTCTGGCAGACGCGGTCTGATGACTACACGATAGTTCAGTGTGCCATGCTTTACGGCTTAGAACCGGGACTTCAACGACGTTTTGAACGTCATGGACCATATGAGATATTCCAGGAATTGAAATTAATATTTCAAGCAAATGCTCGGATTGAGAAATATGAGATTTCCAATAAGTTCTACAGCTGCAAGATGGAGGAGAATAGTTCTATCAGTGAACACTTACTCAGAATGTCTGGGTACTATAGTCATATGACTCAACTTGGTTGCAAAGTTGACGAGGATAGTGTTATTGATAGAGTTCTTCAATCACTGCCACCAAGCTATAAAGGCTTCGTGATGAATTATAATATGCAAGGGATGTAGAAGACAATTCCCGAGCTTTTCGCTATGCTCAAAGCTGTGGAGGTAGAAATCAAAAAGGAGCATCAAGTGTTGATGGTTAACAAGACCACTAGTTTCAAGAAAATGGGCAAGTGAAAGAAGGGGAACTTCAAGAAGAATAGCAAGACAGTTGCTACTCCCTGCGAAGAAACCCAAGTCTGGATCCAAGCCTAAAACTGAGTGCTTCTACTGCAAAGGGACTGGACACTGGAAGCGGAACTGCCCCAAGTATTTGGCGGATAAGAAGGATGGCAAGGTGAACAAAGGTATATGTGATATACATGTTATTGATGTGTACCTTACTAATGCTCGTAGTAGTACCTGGGTATTTGATACTGGTTCGGTTGCTAATATTTGTAACTCGAAACAGGGACTACTGATTAAACGAAGATTAGCTAAGGACGAGGTGACGATGCGCGTGGGAAATGGTTCCAAAGTCGATGTGATCGCCGTCGGCACGCTACCTCTACATCTACCTTCGGGATTAGTTTTAGACCTAAATAATTGTTATTTGGTGCCAGCGTTGAGCATGAACATTATATCTGGATCTTGTTTATTGCGAGACGGTTATTCATTTAAATCAGAGAATAATGGTTGTTCTATTTTTATGAATAATATCTTTTATGGTCATGCACCCTTGAAGAGTGGTCTATTCTTATTGGATCTCGATTGTAGTGATACACATATTCATAATATTAAAGCCAAAAGATGCAAGGTTAATAATAATAGTGCAACTTATTTGTGGCACTGCCGTTTAGGTCATATTGGTGTAAAGCGCATGAAGAAACTCCATAGTGATGGACTTTTGGAATCACTTGATTATGAATCACTTGGTGCTTGCGAACCATGCCTCGTGGGCAAGATGACTAAAACTCCGTTCTCCGAAAATATGGAGCGAGCAACAGATTTGTTGGAAATCATACATACTGATGTATGTGGGACAATGAGTGTTGAAGCTCGCGGCGGGTATCGTTATTTTCTGACCTTCACTGATGATTTGAGCAGATGTGGGTATATCTACTTAATGAAGCACAAGTCTGAAACATTTGAAAAGTTCAAAGAATTTCAGAGTGAAGTAGAGAATCATCGTAACAAGAAAATAAAGTTTCTACGATCTGATCGTGGAGGAGAATATTTGAGTTACGAGTTTGGTCTTCATTTGAAACAATGTGGAATAGTTTCACAACTCACGCCACCCGGAACACCACAACGTAATGGTGTGCCCGAACGTCGTAACCGTACTTTATTGGATATGGTGCAATCTATGATGTCTCTTACCGATTTACCACTATCGTTTTGGGGTTATGCTTTAGAGACAACTGCATTCACGTTAAATAGGGCACCATCTAAATCCGTTGAGATGACACCTTATATACTATGGTTTGGCAAGAAACCAAAGTTGTCGTTTCTTAAAGTTTGGGCCTGCGATGCTTATGTGAAAAGGCTTCAACCTGATAATCTCGAACTCAAGTCGGAGAAATGTGTCTTCATAGGATACCCAAAAGAGACTGTTGGGTACACCTTCTATCACAGATCCGAAGGCAAGATATTCGTTGCTAAAAATGGATCCTTTCTAGAGAAGGAGTTGCTCTCAAAAGAAGTGAGTGGGAGGAAAGTAGAACTTGATGAGATAATTGTACCTTCTCCTGAACTGGAAAGTAGTACATCACAGAAAATTGTTCCAGTGATTCCTACACTAATTAGTGAGGAAGCTAATGATGATGATCATGAAACTTTAGATCAAGTTTCTGCTGAATGTCGTAGATCAACCAGAGTACGTTCCGCACCAGAGTGGTACGGCAACCCAGTTCTGGAAGTCATGTTACTAAAACATGATGAAACTACGAACTATGAGGAAGCGATGATGAGCCCAGATTCTGCGAAATGGCTTGAGGCCATGAAATCTGAGATGGGATCCATGTATGAGAACAAAGTATGGACTTTGGTTGACTTGCCCAATGATCGGCAAGCCATCGAAACTAAATGGATCTGCAAGAGGAAGACCGACGCAGACGGTAATGTTACTGTTTACAAAGCTCGACTTGTTGCGAAAGGGTTTCGACAAGTTCAAGGAGTTGAGTACAATGAGACTTTCTCACCTGTGGCGATGCTTAAGTCTGTCCGAATCATGTTAGCAATTGCCGCATTTTATGATTATGAAATATGGCAAATGGATGTCAAAACTGCATTCCTGAATGGATATCTCAAAGAAGAGTTGTATATGATGCAACCAGATGGTTTTGTCGATCCAAAAGGTGCTAACAAAGTATGCAAGCTCCAGCGATCCATATATGGACTGGTGCAAGCATCTCGGAGTTGGAATATACGTTTTGATGAGGTGATCAAAGCATATGGTTTTATACAGACTTTTGGAGAAGCCTGTATTTACAAGAAAGTGAGTGGGAGCTCTGTAGCATTTCTAATATTATATGTGGATGACATATTGTTGATTGGAAATGATATAGAATTTCTGAATAGCATAAAAGGATACTTGAATAAGAGTTTTTCAATGAAAGACCTCGGTGAAGCTGCTTATATATTAGGCATCAAGATCTATAGAGATAGATCAAGACGCTTAATTGGACTTTCACAAAGCACATACCTTGATAAAGTTTTGAAGAAGTTCAAAATGGATCAGTCAATGAAAGGGTTCTTGCATGTGTTACAAGGTATGAAGTTGAGTAAGACTCAATGCCCGACCACTGCAGAAGATAGAGAGAAAATGAAAGTCATTCCCTATGCCTCAGCCATAGGATCTATCATGTATGCAATGCTGTGTACCAGACCTGATGTGTGCCTTGCTATAAGTCTAGCAGGGAGGTACCAAAGTAATCCAGGTGTGGATCACTGGACAGCGGTCAAGAACATCCTAAAATACTTGAAAATGACAAATGTTATGTTTCTCGTATATGGAGGTGACAAAGAGCTCGTCGTAAATGGTTACGTCGATTCTAGCTTTGACACTGATCCGGATGACTCTAAGTCACAAACCGGATATGTATTTTTATTGAACGGTGGAGCTGTCAGTTGGTGCAGTTCCAAGCAGAGCGTCGTGGCGGGATCTACGTGTGAAGCGGAATACATAGCTACTTCGGAAGCAGCAAATGAAGGAGTCTGGATGAAGGAGTTCATATCCGATCTAGGTGTAATACCTAATGCATTGGGTCCAATGAAAATCTTTTGTGACAACACTGGAGCAATAGCCTTGGCGAAGGAATCCAGGTTTCACAAGAGAACAAAGCACATCAAAAGATGCTTCAATTCCATCCGCGATCTATTCAAGGAGGGAGACATAGAGATTTGCAAGATACATACGGATCTGAATGTTGCAGACCCGTTGACTAAGCCTCATCCACGGGCAAAACATGATCAGCACCAGGACTCCATGGGTGTGAGGATCATCACTTTGTAATCTAGATTATTGACTCTAGTTCAAGTGGGAGACTGAAGAAAATATGCCCTAGAGGCAATAATAAAGATGTTATTTGTATTTCCTTATATCATGATAAATGTCTTTTATTCATGCTAGAATTGTATTAACCAGAAACTTGATACATGTGTGAATACATAGACAAAATAGTATGTCCCTAGTATGCCTCTACTAGACTAGCTCATTGATCAAAGATGGCTATGTTTCCTAGCCATAGACATGAGTTGTCATTTGATCAACGGGATCACATCATTAGGAGAACTAGTCGACAACCCGTGCATTCGCACGGGCTAGTTAAATATGTTGAAAAACTTTATAAAGTTTTCTTTGAAGTATGTCGTTATATTCCTAGATGACTTAGTCCATAATTCCTTCATTTGTTAGTTGATTGGACAATATATGTATGCTTTGTAACTATAGCCTTGTATGCTTATCTCCGTGTTGTCTTGGTGTTTTGTGTAAGCATTATTCATTAGAGGTAATTGCTGCTTCTATGACAATTGATTTGTTTGGACTATTTGGGATTGCTACATGTGGGAATGCATATTTCTATTGATATAGTTATTTAAAACATGGCCTGTCATTGTCATATTGTATATAGAAGAATCTTTTGTACTCATTACTCATCAAAGGCTCATTCTTTGTCTATGACAACTAAGTTGTTGGAATCTATTAAAGATTGCTACATATAACATTGGAATTCATATTTATTCTCATATTTGTCATATTGCATAGAAGAACTTAATTGTAGAATCGAGGCATACACTATGTGGGATTGCTACATATAACATTGGAATGCATATTTCTTCTTGTACACTAATTTGAAACATGGTCAATTCTTTGTCATATAGCATAGAAGAACTTAATTATAGAATTGTGCAGATTAACACATACGATTCATTTCGGTGTACACTATCGAAATGTTTTATCTTCAATGAATCATGCCTAACAATTTATTTCTTAATTATTCTTGATATTTGTAATAACTATTTTGATTGTTAGCATCAAAATTAGAGAGAAACTATGGAACTCGTGCTTTTCCACGGGCTGGTGTTTCCCTAAGGTTTTCACCGCTACTTTTTTTCCACTATAGTAGGTCCAACCTTTTGTCACATAAAACTGCACTACAATAGTAATAGAGGAACTGAAGAGTTCGGTAGTGAAACCTTCGGTTGAAGAATTAAATCATGAAATTAAATAAAACAAATAGTAGAGGAAGATAAACTGCATGTTGCTAATCTGAATCGTGTTGATCATTTTCTTTTGGGTTTCACCAGAATATATAATTGAAAGAAGAAAAGAAAATGTAGCAGTACATATATATGTAAAAAAAAATGGAGAGATAACAGTATAAGCATATGTGTGATTATACAACTTGTACAACTATATGAAATTTACTTTACTGCATAATGGGAGATAGTAAATGCCGGACTACTATTTGAATCTCAAGTTACTACCTGCTATCTTGGCAATCTAATAATAATATGTGACAGAGATAATTTAAATTCACACAACTTTGTACCTGTTCTCTATACATTTTGTTTTTAGATTAATACATATTTTAATTCTTGATGGTCTAGACATAATTCATCCACGTATAGCTTCACATACAATCCGAGAATGTGTTAGATACTTGTACATATTGATTAGAGAATGTGTACCAGAGTCGGGAAAAAATTCCTAATGTCTAATACAAATCAGGTCTGGCTCCGCAAGTAATTTTGGTTTGTAAATTAAGTTATGTCGGACTAAATTTATCCATCCTCCCACAAATTATTACCAAATAAGAATTATATAAACCATATGGATTAGTAGGTTAATCTATATGTTTTCAAAAGAGGATGGAAATGGTATGTGCTCAGTATACCATGAATGCTCTACGAAAATAGAAGTATACCACACATTGCATGCATGCGTACATAGGCAACATAATTAGAAGCAACATCCTGTGTCTGGACATCTGCATGGTGGAAAAGAAATAGATCTTGCGTGGGGCATTAAACATAGACAATATATGTCACACATTGAAATTTTTGATCTTGGGTCATAGTGGCTAGAGATTTACCAATAAGGCTGCAAGACTCGCAACCACAATGGTTAGATATATATTCGTAAAACCTGATTGAGGTGAAAGATCAAAGATCATGAGTGTGGCTCAGTAACGGAGTTATGTTAAAGTGGTCTTTGAAAAGTTCTACATAGTACGACAACGATCTAAAAAATCTCAATCCGCATGGCCCCTCCTTTAGGTAAAAAAGGAACTGGATGGACATGTATGGTTGGTAAAGAGGAAAAAATAGTGCAAAATCACATGCATAGCAGCCTTGGAGTTTTCTTCACTCCATTTCCTTGGAACATGACCTTGACACCTCAGCATAAGAGGATGGCATGGACGACACAAGTGCATGCATGTAATACAGCAGGTCCGTCTTGTATATATTTTGTAGAGACATGAATCTTTTCATCTCTTTTTCACTTTCGATGTGAGCCAGGGCTAGGCATAAGACCGATGAAGAACTGGAAAAGAAATATTGTTGTTTCTTCACGACGTCGGATGCGTCCGCGTGTCAGCCGGCTGTACCACCGATGGTGTCGCAATGCATAAGTCCGTCCTGAATCTAATCATATAGTGCTAGAATTCAGAGCTGCGTCGTCCTCCATGATTAGCACCTGGACGGCAAAGGGCTTGAGGCCTAGGCTTCGGTTGTATGCAGGGAAAATAGATGGGAAAGAGGGGAAAAGAAGGAACTGGGCTATGAACAGAATAAAACATGATGTGCTTTTTTTAGCCGAACGTGTGGTTTTGCAGGGTGCTAAGTTTTTTTTAAACCTGCTACGATTAGTTGTGTTGATACGTGAACGTGGTGGGTTTTGTAGAGGAGAGATAGGAGAGATTCCGTGGTCTACGGTTAGTTCAGGTTATTTTTCTACAGGGAGAGAGATAAGAGACGTGAAGTAGATTTCTTGTTTTTGTTTTTGAGAGGAGACGTGGATTAGATAGAGATATCTTTGGGGAATCTCGCATGGTAACCTCTATTTTCTTCAACCATCAGAGATGCGTGGGCCTTCTACTCAATTTTTTTCTTTTGCTTAAACTTTAAACCGAGAATTAGACGGATCGATCTATACCATAATATTTCGGTCCCACCAGATAAACGGCTTCTAATTACTGATTAACGTGAGAATTTCTAGGGAGTGCCTAATTAGTATAGGTATAGATAGATGATGTGATGGACTAGACCCATCCGTTAGCTTAGCATTATGATCGTTTAGTTTTACTGCTATTGCTTTCTTCATGACTTATACATGTTCCAATGACTATGAGATTATGCAACTCCCGAATACCGTAGGAACACCTTGTGTGTTATCAAACGTCACAACGTAACTGGGTGGTCACAAAGATGCTCTACAGGTGTCTCTGAAAGTGTTCGTGGTGTTGGCATAGATCAAGACTAGGATTTGTCACTCCGAGTGTCGGAGAGGTATCTCTGGGCCCTCTCGGTAATGCACATCATAATAAGCCTTGCAAGCAAAAGACTAATGAGTTAGTCACGAGATGATGTATTACAGAACGAGTAAACAGACTTGCCGGTAACGAGATTGAACTAGGTATAGAGATACCGACGATCGAATCTCGGGCAAGTAACATAACGATGACAAAAGGAACAACGTATGTTGTTATGCGGTTTGACCGATAAAGATCTTTGTAGAATATGTAGGAGCCAATATGAGCATCCAGGTTCCGCTATTGGTTATTGACCGGAGATGAGTCTCGGTCATGTCTACATAGTTCTCGAACCCGTAGGGTCCGCACGCTTCACGTTTGATGACGATCAGTATTATGAGTTTATGAGTTTTTGATGTACCGACGGTAGTTCGGAGTTCCGGATGAGATCACGGACATGACGAGGAGTCTCGGAATGTCCGAGGCGTAAAGATTGATATATTGGACGAATATATTCGGACAACGGAAGTGTTCCGTAAAGTTTCAGAATTTATCGGAGTACCGGGGGGTTACCGGAACCCCTGGGGAAGCTATGGGCCTTAATGGGCCGTAGGAGAAAGAGGGAAGGAGGGCCAGGGCTGGGCCGCGCGCCCCCCACCCCTTGGTCCGAATTGGACAAGGAGGGAGGGGGGCCAGCGCCCCTTTCCTTCTCCTTCTCCCTCTCCTTCCTTTCCCCCTTCTCCCTTTTGGAGTTCCTACTAGGAATAGGATAATCCTATTCCTAGTAGGATTGAACCTCCTAGGCGCGCCACGAGGGGCCGGCCGGCCTCCCCCCTTGCTCCTTTATATACGGGGGCAGGGGGGCACCCAAAGACACACAAGTTGAATTGTTTTAGCCGTGTGCGGTGCCCTCCTCCACAGAAACACACCTCGGTCATACCGTTGCAGTGCTTAGGCGAAGCCCTGTGCCGGTAGATACATCATATCCGTCACCACGCCATCGTGCTGATGAAACTCTCCCGTGAAGCTCAACTGGATCAAGAGCTCGTGGGACATCATCAAGCTAAACGTGTGCTGAACGCGGAGGTGCCGTACGTTCGGTGCTTGATCGGTTGGATCGCGAAGAAGTTCGACTACATCAACCGCGTCACTTGACGCTTCCGCTCCCGGTCTACGAGGGTACGTAGACACACTCTCCCCTCTCGTTGCTATACATCTGGTAGATAGATCTTGCGTGATCGTAGGAAAATTTTAAAATACTACGTTCCCCAACATTCTCAAGCCTAGGTCTGCACGACCTCATTGTGGGTGTCTCAAAGAACATAAGTTTTTCATCACATACCCCATAAAAGTTCACCACCGGCTTCGGAGCAGAAAGAAGAGGGCACTCTGCCTCATGTTGCGGTCTCAGGCAGATATCACAAAACTCCATTGTACACCCAACCGCATAGTGACCGAGTTCTCCACATCTGAAACAATATGTCTTCTCCCTCTTACGTTGGCTCTTGCTAACCTTGTCCGCACCACCTTTGTCCGTGCCATCCTCCTCCGGCCCCGATGTTGCCGGGAAAACCACATTAGCAAGGTCCCGAACCACCTCGGCCGCCGCTGCGGGCAATCGTTGAACCGCCACCGCGTCCAACGAGTTCGAAGCCCCGGCCGGCGTTTCTTCCTCCGACTATTTGGTATTATCCAGGATAGGGTCGCGCCTTGGTGGTGGCGGGTCGCGGCGTGGGACACAGCCGCCTGCCCGGCCAAACCTGCCCATGCCACCACGACCACCTCTGAAGGCGAAACCTCCATGGCTCTGCACATATTTTTGAGGACCCGCCGGCCCTTGTACAAAACCCCCAGCAGGAGCACGGAAGCCACGGCCACCAGCATCGCCGCGGCCGCCCCCGGCCTCGTCTCGTCCACCACCGGACCAAGCCGTGTTGCCCTCACCAGCAAACTGACGCGAAAAACCACCATAGCCACCGCCACCGACCCCTCCGTGACCACCACCGGCCGAAGAGCCACTGTTATATCCCTTGGTGTGGCGCGGTGGACCTCCAAATCCACTACTGCCATGGGCCGAAGCACCTGCACCTCCGGCCGAGCTCCCGAAACCAGCTCCGCCACCGCGACCCGCTAGGCCATTCCGCCCGGCGTTCGCGCCGCCGCACCCTCCAAAGATCACCGGACCAACAGTGCCGCCACGACCATCCGTCATGGCCGACCGGCCATCTCCCTAAGCGAGCGATGGCAGCGCGGCACCAGATGAAGCAGCCTCCGCCAGCGGCGGATCCATTCCTCCCCCCGCCATGAGGACTGCGGAGAAGGAGACCCTGTCGATTGGCGCCGCGTTCGCCCGCACACGGCGTGCCCGACCAATCCTGCAAGAACGAAACCCAAGTCGTGTCCACGTTGGTCGAACCCTAGTAACGCCCATGTTGGGTTGGGCCACCTCCAAATCCTCCCGCAACGCAACCTGACGCGCCTGAACCGCATGCTCGAGAAAAACTTTGGCTGGGCCGCATGCCCAGAGCCCACAAGGCCTTCACCCAAAACCGGTCCAAACTGGCCCAACAATGAATTCAAACGTTCTGAATGAGCTCTCTGGATCGAGATCTGCGTCCCCCCCATCTCCGGCGATAATGCCAGCCGCTGTTCCTTCCGCCGCCGTCAATTAACCTGCAGCCAAACCCTCGGATTAAGAAAATCTCCCAAAGTCAACACTGGCAATCTTACCTTGGGGATCGGACCCTGCCAGGACCGAGCCGAGGTTCGCCGATGCACAAGCCTCCGGATGACTTCCTTGTGATCCTTCAGGTCAACACCGTCCCTCGCTGGATCAGACATCGAAACCAACGCCTGAACCACCAGCTTGAGATCGTCCTCTTCGTACCCCTAGTTCAACAGCTCGCAGACCAAAGACGAGTGCGAGCCCATCTCTTCCGGCGAGGTCGGCGCCTCCGCCATGACCTGGATCTTGGAGGCTGAATCCTCATCGTCGGAGACACCCCCCTCGTCGCCCTCGCTAATCAACGCCAAGAACTGGCCTCCCACTCGCCGATCCAGTGGCTTGTGGATCGCCGCCGACATCCTTGGCCGAATCCTAATCGATGCAAGCTTCTTAGCATCGGTTAAACCGGTAATAGCAGGAGATATGAACAGAATTTTGAATGCGCCGTTCACACCATAGAACATAAAAAAGGCGCTCTTTCAAATAGGATATTTGAAAGCTCCAAGCGCGGATGGGCTACATGCCGTTTTTTGAAGCAGTTCTGGCATATCATTGGCGATGAGCTAACTAAAGAGGTGCTTGATGCTATTAACAATAAAAAGATTCCTGATGGGTGGAATGCCACGAATGTAGTGCTAATCCCCAAGGTGGATAACCCAGAGGTAATAACCCAATATTGACCCATTAGTTTATGTAATGTGGTTTATAAAATAATCTCTAAGATGTTGGCAAATAGACTTAAGAAGATTCCGCCTGAGGTGATATCCCCAACCCAAAGTGCTTTTGTTCCAGGCAGGCTTATCACTGATAATGTGCTAGTAGCTTATGAGTGCTTCCATACAATTAAAAATAAAATTCATGGGTCTAATGGAGTTTGTGTAGTTAAGCTAGATATGATGAAAGCTTACGATAGAGTAGAATGGGGCTTTTTGGAGCAAATGATGATTAAGATAGGATTTCATCCGCAGTGGGTGGATATGATCATGGAGTGTGTGTCCTCGGTGAGTTACAGAATCACATTTAATAACACTGAGACATATGAATTTTTACCCACAAGGGCTTTGAGGCAGGGCTTTAATCACATTTAATCCCCGTATCTTTTCTTCATATGTTCGGAGGGTCTCTCTAGTATGTTGGCACATGCGGAAAATATTGGAGGGATTGAAGGTATTAAAGTTTGCAGGAATGCAACATCCATCTCTCACCTTCTTTTTGCAGATGACTCCCTTATTTTGATGAGAGCAAATGAACATAATACAAATACCCTTAAGAGGGTTTTGGATACTTAATGTGCTAGCTCAGGCCAATTTGTAAGTGCAGCAAAATCTAGAATTTTTTCCAGTCCCAATACTAGTGCCCTTGTCAGAGAAGACATATGTGCAAGGCTGGACATAGTTACTGAAGCCATGTCGGATAAGTACTTGGGCCGTCCCACCATGATGGGGGTGGATAGGAGTGACTGCTTTCAGCATTTGGTTGACAGGGTCTGTCAGAGATTGAAGGGGTGGAAGGAGAAAATGCTCTCTATGCAAGGTAAGGAAATCTTGGTGAAGTCCGTTGCTCAAGCAATTCCATCTTATGCTATGTCTATGTTTAAATTTCCTAAAGGAATTTGCAAGTCAATTACTGATGAGATAGCAGGTTTATGGTTGGGAGACGGAGAAGAAAAGAAAAAGATGCATCGGTTAGCTTGGTGGAAAATGTGTGTGCCAAAGAGGAAGGGTGGCTTGGGGTTTAGGGACCTCCACAGCTTTAATCTTGCTATGTTAGCAAAGCAGTGTGGGAGACTTCTCCAAAACCCTGAATCATTGTGTGCACAAGTTTTGAGTGCTAAGTACTATCCTAATGGAGACATACTACGAGCTGGTCCAAAGAAGGGTTCTTCTTATACTTTGCAAAGTATCGTTGCAGGTATTCAAACCTTCAAAAGAGGATGCATATGGAGGGTTGACTCAGATTCGAGAATAAGTGTTTGGGATGATCCCAGGATTCCAACTAGTGAGTCAAGCAAAGTTATTACCCCAAGAGGTGGTACAATGTTGGGCAAGGTACAAGATTTCATTGACCCCCACACGGGACAGTGGGATGAAGTGCTGCTCCGATCAGTTTTTTCTGTAGTTGATGTTAAAAGAATACTGCAAATCCCACTACATACTGAAGTTATGGAGGACTGTGTGGCGTGGAACTTCACAAGGTCGGGGACCTTTTCTGTTTGTACGGCCTATCATGTACAGTTTGATCATCTGTTTGGTCGCCATTTTGTCAGTTTGAACTACCCAGGAAGTGCTCATATGAACTTGTGCTGGAAAGATTTATGGCAACTACGGCTTCCTAGAAAAATCAAACATTTCGGAAGGAAGGTGCTTAAAGGAGTACTACCCTGCTTCGATGCACTAGCAGGGAGGCATATCCCTCTTATCCCCCAATGCCCACTATGTAAAATTGGACACGAAGATATCCAACATTGCCTTCTTACATGTTCGAGGGCAACAGAAGTTCGGGAAGAGCACTACACAAAGCTCAGTGATGCAAGACTAGTCTGATGCAGTCAATTTGGAGATCCTTCTCCAGACGCGGCGGGTAGTGCATGAAATTCCAACAGCTGAGTTGATCATGGTGGCCATGTGGTATATTTGGTGGTAAAGGAGACAACACACAAAAGGAGAGTCAATTTCCAGTCCAAAGCGAACGGCTATGTCCATCCGGGTGCTGGATACAAACTTCATTCGAGCATAAACGCCAAATCAGGCTACCCAGAAGGTTGATCATACGTGGAAGAAGCCACCCGAAGGCACGATAAAGGTGAATGTTGACGCTTCATTTCACTCTGATAATTTAGCAGGAGCGACTGGTGCAGTGGCACGTGATTCCCATGGAGAATTTCTATCTGCGGCAACCTGGGTTCTCCCTCATGTGTCAAGTGCTTTTTCTGCTAAGCTAAAGGCCATCCAACATGGACTAGTCCTGGCAGCAAATATTGGATGTTCGAGAGTTGTCATCGAGTCTGATAGCACTACTGCGGTGGAAGCTTTAAACAAACCTGAATCTTATCTCGGTCCTAATATATCAATAATCTCTGAATGCGCTCAGTTGGTGATGGATTTGAATAGCGTCAGCTATGTCCATTGTAGCAGAGAGGCCAACCACGTAGCGGACTGCTTAGCTAACATTCTTTTAGTTTGAATTCTTCTGAATTCTGGGATTCTGATACTCCCAACTTTATTCTCCGAAATATTATAAATGACATGGCTATTATCTGAGGAATAAAGTTGGTTATGATAAAAAATAAAAATACACGGGCAGGCACTAGCAAGGATGTTTGGAGCAGAGAAGGGCAAGGGTTTCTCAGCCCTGAGATAGGACTTTATGTTACAGGTAAGATGTTACTAAGCCCTCGAGCAACCGCTTTCGCCCAAGTACGAGCTTCCTCCTGTATGTAGTTAACAAGGTGGGTATGAGAAGGTGTGACGCCATAAAAAACGCTAGTGTTCCAGTGTTCTCAAATAGACCAAATAGACCATGAAATGAGAGTTGTGAGTGTTCTGATGCCCTTGTGGTGCCTTGGGGGAGGGGGGTGTGTGTTATCAATAGCCATGGTCCACCAGTCGAAGAAGCCAACCGGGCCGTCCGGAGGAGCGGTGGTGAGCTGGTACCAATGGAAGATGTCATGCGAGACGTGCGTGAAAGGACGCAACCAACTAGTAGGTGGTGAATAGATTTTTGTTGCTGGTCACAGAGGATGCAAACCGGCGAGTGCCGAAGTCCGTGGCGAGCAAGGCATTTTCCTGTCCAACATCTTTCCGGCCAGACAAAGAAACATCTGGACGCCAGTGGGTGCACCGCTCTTTCATGTATTATGGAAAACTAAAAAATGCTTTGTATCCAAACGGGACCTTAGTGTTATTAATACATACCACTTCGTTAAAAAACATATCACTTTAGTGACTTGTTGGCAGATATCCTTCTCTGATTGCATGGACTTGATTGCTTTAATTGGGAACGTCTAGTTTTGTCGTTGCTTACGGGAGGCAAATTCGGTCGCTCAAGAGATTGCTAGGCAGAGTTTTTCCAAAAAAAATAGGAAAAAACTAACGCCCACACGTGTGGCATCTTGCACATCGCCCACACGCCTTCAATACCACTCATTTTGCCACATGTGAACAAATGACATCAGCAGGAATCTTTTTGGTTTCGGCTTAAAAATGTTTTATCTCCTAATTAAAAAATCCAAATAAAAATTCATTTTCACCATTAACTCCGTCTCGACGAGATCTTTAAAACTAGATCCCATGTTGATATGTTTCGACGAATTTTTTTGCCCAAAATTGCCATGATGTTTAAACTGTAGTTGCCATAGTGCTTAAACCAAAGTTGCCATGTGGCAATTTTAGTTTGTAGAGCATGAAATTTTTAGTATTTTGATGATGGCAATTCCAGTAACTTGACCATGAAAAATATTTTTTGTATGAATCATGACAATTTTAAGTGCATGTATCATGGCAATTTTAATTTATGGTTCATGACAAGTCTAGTTTCTTAATTGCCCGTTTTATAATATGTCAAAATTTACTTTTTACATGTAAAAGAAAATAGCTGAGACCTATCATGGCAACTTCAGTGTAAACACCATGGCAATTCATGTGTAATAGACATGGCAATTTTTAACTCGAAAAAAAAGTCGTCGAAACATATTGACATGAGATCTAGTTTCGAAAATATCGTCGCAATGAATTTAATGGTGAAATCAGATCATCAATCGAATTTTTCATTTAAGAGATAAAACATTTTAAAAACTGAAAATCCAAAAAGATTCTCATAAGCATGCATGCGGTAACGTGGCGCAATCTGTGTGTTATAAGGCGTGTGGGCAGGTTTCACTCCGATCACACATGTGGGCGTTAGCGTTGTCTAAATAATATTGGGTCGATGAACCTCAAGACTTTATTCTTGATCTTCTAGCGAAATATGCAAGCCTCATTTGATTTTTAATAACGTGAGCCATGATAGCGTTTCGTTCAGATAACTGTGTTTGTTGGTTTCAGAAACATCCTTCCGTGACAATGTGCACAAAGTAACAACATTGTAAGCACCAAATTTGATGGCCTCGGAAAGCAGCAAGGGACCAACGGGACAACAAATAATTAAAAGAAAACTTGAAAAATTTCCAGCAAGCAGTGAGATATACGCTGTGCCACGAGGATGCAGAAGCTAATACTATATGCCAAATAGGGGGGAACATATCACAATTTAAATATTCCACATAACACAACAGAACTTATAAATTATAGTCGGTGCCTAGTCTGTAGACACAACGTAATAGTTGGACAACAGAAGAAACAATTGAGCATCTTAGAGATACACAAAAACTTACAGTATAAGTTAATAACCCTCTACACTGGAGTAACATACCCCTCCAGCACAAGATCCAGCTTATCCATGGCAAGAAGGGACCAAGCAACAATGATCTCGACCGTTGAGTTACCAACTGTACATAAACGCTTGGTTGTTTGGCATTGCTGCACAGGGAAGTTAGCCTCAACATTATGTAGATATTCAAGGCCAGATTCTGAATAGGCTTGAATGACCACTTCCAGTGTTTGCTCTAGTTGCACTGAAACAACATTTCTTGACAGCTTTACGTAACCATCAGACTGTTTCTCCATTTCCTCAACCTTACAGTTAACTAACACGACTTCCGTAGGTGTAGTGGGAACAAGATCTTCATCAGGAGATAAGTAGCAAGAAACCCGGCATCCATATTGAAAAGGCCACTCCCCTTCAACAACATGGACACCCACGATAGTGGCCTGGACTGCTCTAGTAAGGCGCTCAACACTTAACTCTAACATACCACAGCAGCTGCGGATCCTGGGGTTGGCATACTGCTGCATGGAATAGTAATTATAGGTAGAAGAGAACAATACTGTATCTTTGGTATCTGCTCCAGCATACATAATTCTAAGCTCAACTTCAAATTTAACCGCGTCTGCAGCCACAATTGCACGAGAAGGGCCAGTTAAGAGCAAAAAAGGATCCTGCAAGCATCGTTATCATCATTATCATTACTCTACTTAATCAAAACGGACTAATCAACGAGATAACATGCATGACGAAAAAGCAAAGGAGGATGAAGAGAACACTTATGCTGCGTTTGGGTATATAGAGTATTTTAAAAGCCATAGTATCCCAAAACCACAATATTATAACATGTAGGCCCTGAATACCACACTACACAAATACTACCGTAATTTCCAATCAATGTTAGAAAAACCATGTGCATTTGGCATTTTACAGTATTGATCAGGGTGATTTTTTTAATTATGTGTAGTTACTTTGTTTTGAATTATGTTAACTGACTATGAGGGAAAGAATAATTCCAATAACTTTGTGTCAGGACGTGCACAATTTGGTTCAACGCAAGTTAAGATATCTTTTTGTGTGTCGAGCCTTCAGCTTATGTTGGTTTTAATTTACTTGTGGATAAATTAGCTACTAGCAGATTCAAATTTACATGTCAAGGCTAGCTGCTAGATGTATCAATCTGGGATGATGAGTTATGTAAACTTTGATGTGTAATATAAATAGAGGTTGCTAGGCTGACAGGTTTATGTAAACAAGAAGTAGAAGGCACAAAGAAACAGATTCACCAAGGAAAAACAACGAGGCGGTGGCTGCACCACATGCTGTAACTCACTACTGATCAGTTGATCGAAAAGCCTCACTACATATATATGCCACGTATGAACAAACAGAAAGCCTTTTCAATTCTCTGTTTAAGAAGACAGAGGTAGATTTATTAATAATTCAAAATTACCACAGTTTCCAGAATACTCCTATTTGTTTAGCTATATATGGTTTTCCTTGGATCCAAAGATCTCAAAGTATTTAAAACTATGGTTTTTTCAGAAACCATGGTATTCTCAGAAAAACTCAAAAAATACTTTGTATCCAAACAGGGCCTTAGTGTTATTAATACATACCGCTTCAGTGACTTGTTGGCAGTTTGCCCTTGACCGGGAGAAGAGAAGGTTGCGATTGCGGTCCACGGTGTCTCGTGCAGCAACCACCCCGTACACACGGAGCGGCCAGCCCAAGTTGGCATTCACATTCACAATTTTGATGGAGAAGATCTGCAGGGCTGGGCCGGCAACAGCAGCGTGTGGAAAGATACCAGGCGTGGAGTGTGTGAATTGCATAGGGCTCAACGTGGCTGCAGAACCAAATTAAGTCAAATGAATTACTAAATTAAGTCAAGTAAAATATTTGATCATGCAAGAAAAAGCTGGGAGTGATCTCATGATTGCACTGATTGAGATATTTGTAGTCAATTGAATTACTAAAGTAAGCAAAGCTAGCTAGAAGAAAGAAACTTACTTATGTCATCGAACGAACCACATCCTGCTATCTCACTGCCCCATGTAGATTTCCAGGCGGCATGGTAAGAACTAAGGTCATCCACATTCAAGTGTCTGCATGAATCCATTATATTTTTCGAGATAGACACAAATGCTTGGGAGATACGACAAAGCTTCTTGACCTTGTCCAGCCGGACGGGGATACTGGATTTCCTCAGTATAGATGCGAGAGACTCGATCCGGTAGCCGAATTCCTGACACTCATGCACGAGAAAGTTAAGTGCCTCACCATGGTTCATAACAAGATAGGGCAGACTTACTACCCCGAGCAAGTTGATTTCGCTCGAGACAGACAACTGGGACAGCTGCTCTATCATCTTTGGTGACAACTGCTGTGGGGCGTAAACCCCTCCTTTTTTCCTTTGCCTCTCTAGATAAGCCTTTTTTCCAGCGATGGTCTCCAACCCTCGGGAGGTGACCTCTCTCTCCAGGGCGGTGATCTCCCTCCTCCGGATCACAATGTGGCGACAGAGAGCGTCGGCAAGGCTCTCAGGTTTTGTACCACTCAGCAACGTGTCCTCCCTCTTATTGCGGACAAGGCAGGTGGTCCGCCCCATGTCCTTGCTCGACTGGATCGCCATCTCCTCCCTGTATTTCCTCTCCAACCTCCGGAATCTCCGAACCCATTTCATCTCCGCCGCCTCCACTATCGCCTCCCCGTAGTCCCTATCCAGCTTCCGGAATTTCCGAACCCAATCCATCTCCTTTCCGGAGTCCTTCATCACCTTCATCTCCCTCTCGTATGCCCTCTCTATCCTCCGGAGTTCCCCAACCCAAACCCTCTCCTTCTCTTTGCTGGATCCCCTCTCCGTCTCCTTGCCGAATTCCCTCTCCATCTGGCAGGGGCCGCCACCATCGGCCGTCGCTGTCTGGATACTCGCCGCCATCGCCTAGATTTTTTGTTGTTGTGGAAGGGACCGATGTCATGTTGATTGGATTAGGGGGTTTCAACGAGAAGTCCGGATGAGGATACTTATACCCCGACTCAGGGTCAGCCCGGCACGGCCGCAAGTGCTATGCCTCGCCCAAAACGATTCCTAATCGGAATCGAGTACTGGCGGACGACTACGGGCCAGCCCATTAGCTGTGTGTCGCTCGATGCCTTCCCTCTTTTCGCGTCCGGTCAAAGTTTCGGTCGATTCAGTCCAGTTTTCTTCGTTTTTCTTTACTTGTTTTTTAATTTTTTCGATGAGTTTCGTTTTACGTTTTTATTTTTTTCTTCATTATTTTTTCGTTTCATTTATTTGTTCATGATTTTCTTTGGCTTTCATTTATTCTTCCTTATACTTTGACTTCCTCTGTTTGTTTCTTGGTTTCTTTCTTCGATTGTGTTTCTGTTTTTCGTCAGTGTTCTTTGATTTTTGGATTATGAACATGTCTGGTTTTTTATTTTTCTAAGACATCTCTAGATTTTGATACATGTTATTTTTTCTATACATCTAAAATATTTTAATACATATTTAACATTTTTCAAATCCAAGTTTAACATTTTTACAAAGACATGTTTTTGTTTTTTTACAAATACATGTTAAACACTTTTTCAAATACATTTAAATTTAAAAAATCTAAAACAATTAAACTATGCAGAAAATATTTTTAAAATATCACGAACAGATTTTTGAAACTTGTAAAAAAATTAAATTTGATGAACGAGTTTTTCAATATATGTAATTTTTTGTTCGAATTACACAAACATTTTGTGTCACTGCATATACATTTAAAAAATATCAATTAGTTTCTTTCGAACTGTGTGACATATTTTAATTGTCAAAAAAACATTCATACACATGATTAAATAGTTTTTGTACAGATGATAAATATTTCTAGTTTTTCATTCATGTTATACATTGCCGGCATACACCAAAAACATTTTTTGTACCCATTTAATATTTTTCAAGTCCAAGACTATCATTTAAAAAATATTTATGTAAAGCATTTTTGTATACGTAAATATAAACAAAATTAGAAAACAAAAATAAAATAAAAAACAAGCACGTCATCATCTTCACATGACGTCGGCATGACACGGCAAGTGGTTACTGGGTCTGACCAGTTCGGGCTCCCTCCATGCGGGCCGTGAATAGGCATCACTGCAGATAGCACATAGCCCCGCCTCGATACAACCCCCAACCCTATCTATCTATATATATATATATTTTTTTTTTAGAAAAGGAGGAAGATCCCCGGCCTCTGCATCTGGACGATGCATACGGCCATTTTATTAATTATTGACACAAGACCTTACAAAGTCATACAACAGTAAGACTAAAGCCACCGTCTAAGCAACATTTGTCGCTACTCCTATCCTGATGATGAAGGGGCGCAGATAGTCTAGGTCTACTACCCAATAGACCTCGCAGCCAAACCTAACATCTAAGACCTGAGGCCCCAACCAGGACGCCTGCCGGGTATGGGCACCCACCAGTCCGGCGTGCTCCTCAACCAGGACGTCTGCCGGGTATGAGGCCGCCGCAGCCACCTGCCATCAATCCATCTTCAGAGCTGTACTGCTGCATTAACCTTGCCCGGTCTCGCTGCCGTCGACGCCACCATGGCGCCAGACAACTCCACCGCCCTGCGCTCGTCCATCCATCCGCATCCATCATCGAGATGCAGCTGCACCATGCCGCCAATATCATCGTCATCGATGTGGTAGATACAACGCCGCACCACCTGGCAACCTCTACACCATCGCCACTGCTGGAGGTACTCGGAGCCCACCATCCATATGATCTCTCCCCCGAACAGCAGGTCCTCCCAAGACGGCGCCTCCATGGAGGATACGGCGCGTATGACGCCGCCGCCGCCCAATCCAGAATGAATTTTGGACTTTCGCCCGGGAGGGGTTCGGAGATGGATAGGAGAGACCTCGGCTTCGCCTTCACGGAGGATAACGGCGTCGAGTGACGTCGCCGATGCCGGGCCGGCCTAGCCGACCAAAGTTTCCTCCGGTCCCCATCCTATGTGATGAGGACATCACTAACAAGGTTACACCCACAGCTCCAACTGACACATATACAGGACCAATTACTAGAGCTCGCGCACGCCAATTAAATTACCAGGTACTTTCGTTTCTTGGTAATGAATCTAATGTTCATGAGAATGATGCTGCCTAAATTGGATACATTTGTCTTGCTTACAAATGAAGGGCCTAGCTTGGACAAGAAGGATGAACATTGGAGCAAGATCAAGCATGGAGATGATGGCGTGCGCAAGGGGAACAAGAATGGAGTTTCAATTGATGATTTCAGGACTTTGAAGCCACCATAATGAGTGCGGGAAGCCTTGGACGAAATATACAAGATGCCACTTCATAAATTTCGTCCAGAGGCTATTATAGGTGCTGCGTCACCTTATTATTGGGCCAGGCCCATGTAATTTCGAAATACTTGAGTATAGGCTGTTTTTAGAGTCCGTATGTGTGGGAAAACAAGAGTTAGGGTTGGTTTCGGACCCCTCCACCAAGGGCCACGAAATTCCCCCCTCTTTCCCTCATATATACAGCCCTTAGGGCGTCGTTTAGACTTTGGGTTTTGTTTAGATTAAAAGTTCGCCATAGCTGCAACTTCGCGTACTTCGTTTGTGTTCAACGACCAGACAAAGGCGTCACAGAACCCCACCTTGATCAATAAAGCTTTCCTCTTATATTCGCAATATCCAGATTGCAATCTTAGTTTCTTGCTTGTTCTTCGTTTGCCTGCAGGAAACAGACCTTCGTGGTCAGGTTGATCGTGCTCCGGCGTGGTCGATAACCTCTCGGAGTTGGTTTAGCGATTGCTAAGGCGCGACGTCCACGCACGTTCGTAGTCGGATCGTCAAAGTCGACTTCATCCAAACGATAGCCACTATCTCATCGAAAGACGGGACACCTTTGCCTCTATCATGTGGTATCAGATTTCCAGGTTGCTCGGTGAGATTTTACAGTTTTTCGTAGATTAGATCGAGTCTGTTCTTCATACCTACAGTCCACGAAAAAGCCAAAAAAATAATAATAATTTAGGGTTAGTTCATCCCATCCGAACCAATCTGAGCCTTTGCATAATCTTTTCTGTATTTGCTTTGTTGAATTTACGGTTGCATCGTCGTGTCAAGTTGCTGGTCTTAGCGTCTAGTTCTTTAGAGTTTCGAGTTCTGTTCACAGTTGTCACGCCGCCGCCGCAACATCTTCATCACTACTGCCACATACCACCACCGATCCGTATTCATATACCACCACCAATCCGAATCCATATACCACCACCGCTGCCATAACCTACCACCGCTGCCATATCCTACCACCATATATCCACCGCCAATCCGAGTTCTTTTCATATTAGGTTTGTTCTCGAGATCCATCTAGGTTTCGGTTTCGTGTTTCCTTGTCTGCGTAGGTCTCGGAAAAAAAAAAGAAAAAAAAAGTCTGGAGACCCCCGGCAGTTTTTAGGCCAAAATTTCGACAGGTGAAAATATTTTTTCCCTATCCTATTTTTGGGCTTTTCTGAGTCTTTTGAGACACGTGCCACCATACTGATTTTTTACCGCACTTTTTCGTCGTCGCTGCCCTGATTCCGAAAAAAAAAATTCGTCAAAAAAATTTCGTGCCTATCATCTTAGTTTGACTTGGGAAGTGTTTTGAGACACTCGCCATTATAGTGATTTTCGGCAAAAAAAAAAAGCAGCGCAAAAAAAAAGAGCGCAAAAAAAAAGGCGATTTTTTTTCAGAGTGTGCTTTCCCCTTGATTACGTGCAGCGCCGTGATTTTGTTAGTGTTCTAGGCTCGCGTCTCTAGTACGGTCTAGCCTAGGATCAGCACAGTACCGTCGTTGAGCGTTTATTCACCTTTGCATCTCTGAATTGATTATTGTTGACCCTTTTTGCTACCATATTATAAGCCTTTCCAGCTCCACATACATCTACATCGTGCGTTTGACTCTCCCTGGTAATCGCTCTATCCAAGCTTTGAGAGTTTTGACTACATCGGTTGCCGATCACCACCTGCTGCTGGGTAAGAACTGGTAAGAATTTGAGATTTGCTTGACGGATTTGTGACACCCGCCACCACCACCACTTGTTAGTAGTCTGTAGGATCATATTCTTGTGTGTTTCTATTGCTGCTAACCATGCCAGGATCACAAGTCGATGAGACTGACTGGGAGAACTTGACGAACAAGGAGCTTCATGATAAGTTTCAGGAAATGATGAGTGTACAGGTGCAAGATGTGCTAAACACATTGGACGAGGCCATGGAGAAGATAGATGGCATGGAGAAGACGTTTGAAACAAAGCTGGATAACAAGTTTGCTGAATTGCTTGCGCGTTTGCCACCACCACCGGCTGCTGCAGCTGTCCCACCTCTTCAACAACAACAACAACAACAACAACAACGCCGACTTCCGAATCAAGTGGGACGAGCACAGCGCGTTCCCCTTGAGACTGGTCAAGCTTCTGTTGCTGCTGTTGATGTTTCTGTAGCTCCTGCTGCTACTGCAGAGGTGGAGGACCATTACGAGGATGAGGTTGACCAAAATCAGAACCACGTCCAACAACCAGCACCACCACCACCAGGTCGTCCTCATGCATATCATCGCAACGGTAGGGCTGCATGATGAGGACATCACTAACAAGGTTACACCCACAGCTCCAACTGACACATATACAGGACCAATTACTAGAGCTCGCGCACGCCAATTAAATTACCAGGTACTTTCGTTTCTTGGTAATGAATCTAATGTTCATGAGAATATGATGCTGCCTAAATTGGATACATTTGTCTTGCTTACAAATGAAGGGCCTAGCTTGGACAAGAAGGATGAACATTGGAGCAAGATCAAGCATGGAGATGATGGCATGCGCAAGGGGGACAAGAATGGAGTTACAATGGATGATTTCAGGACTTTGAAGCCACCATAATGAGTGCGAGAAGCCTTGGACGAAATATACAAGATGCCACTTCATAAATTTCGTCCAGAGGCTATTTTAGGTGCTGCGTCACCTTATTATTGGGCCAGGCCCATGTAATTTCGAAATACTTGAGTATAGGCTGTTTTTAGAGTTCGTATGTGTGGGGAAACAAGAGTTAGGGTTGGTTTCGGACCCCTCCACCAAGGGCCACGAAATTCCCCCCTCTTTCCCTCATATATACAGCCCTTAGGGCGTCGTTTAGACTTTGGGTTTTGTTTAGATTAAAAGTTCGCCATAGCTGCAACTTCGCGTACTTCGTTTGTGTTCAACGACCAGACAAAGGCGTCACAGAACCCCACCTTGATCAATAAAGTTTTCCTCTTATATCCGCAATATCCAGATTGCAATCTTAGTTTCTTGCTTGTTCTTCGTTTGCCTGCAGGAAACAGACCTTCGTGGTCAGGTTGATCGTGCTCCGGCGTGGTCGATAACCTCTCGGAGTTGGTTTAGCGATTGCTAAGGCGCGACGTCCACGCACGTTCGTAGTCGGATCGTCAAAGTCGACTTCATCCAAACGATAGCCACTATCTCATCGAAAGACGGGACACCTTTGCCTCTATCAAGTGGTATCAGATTTCCAGGTTGCTCGGTGAGATTTTACAGTTTTTCGTAGATTAGATCGAGTCTGTTCTTCATACCTACAGTCCACGAAAAAGCCAAAAAATAATAATAATTTAGGGTTAGTTCATCCCATCCGAACCAATCTGAGCCTTTGCATAATCTTTTCTGTATTTGCTTTGTTGAATTTACGGTTGCATCGTCGTGTCAAGTTGCTGGTCTTAGCGTCTAGTTCTGTAGAGTTTCGAGTTCTGTTCACAGTTGTCACGCCGCCGCCGCAACATCTTCATCACTACTGCCACATACCACCACCGATCCGTATCCATATACCACCACCAATCCGAATCCATATACCACCACCGCTGCCATAACCTACCACCGCTGCCATATCCTACCACCATATATCCACCGCCAATCCGAGTTCTTTTCATATTAGGTTTGTTCTCGAGATCCATCTAGGTTTCGGTTTCGTGTTTCCTTGTCTGCGTAGGTCTCGAAAAAAGAAAAAAAAAAGAGTCTGGAGACCCCCGGGCAGTTTTTAGGCCAAAATTTCGACAGGTGAAAATATTTTTTCCCTATCCTATTTTTGGGCTTTTCTGAGTCTTTTGAGACACGTGCCACCATACTGATTTTTTACCGCACTTTTTCGTCGTCGCTGCCCTGATTCCGAAAAAAAAATTCGTCAAAAAAATTTCGTGCCTATCATCTTAGTTTGACTTGGGAAGTGTTTTGAGACACTCGCCATTATAGTGATTTTCGGCAAAAAAAAAAGAGGCGAAAAAAAAAATTTCAGAGTGTGCTTTCCCCTTGATTACGTGCAGCGCCGTGATTTTGTAGTGTTCTAGGCTCGCGTCTCTAGTACGGTCTAGCCTAGGACCAGCACAGTACCGTCGTTGAGCGTTTATTCACCTTTGCATCTCTGAATTGATTATTGCTGACCTTTTTTTTTGCTACCATATTATAAGCCTTCCCAGCTCCACATACATCTACATCGTGCGTTTGACTCTCCCTGGTAATCGCTATATCCAAGCTTTGAGAGTTTTGACTACATCGGTTGCCGATCACCACCTGCTGCTGGGTAAGAACTGGTAAGAATTTGAGATTTGCTTGACGGATTTGTGACACCCGCCACCACTTGTTAGTAGTCTGTAGGATCATATTCTTGTGTGTTTCTATTGCTGCTAACCATGCCAGGATCACAAGTCGACGAGACTGACTGGGAGAACTTGACGAACAAGGAGCTTCATGATAAGTTTCAGGAAATGATGAGTGTACAGGTGCAAGATGTGCTAAACACATTGGACGAGGCCATGGAGAAGATAGATGGCATGGAGAAGACGTTTGAAACAAAGCTGGATAACAAGTTTGCTGAATTGCTTGCGCGTTTGCCACCACCACCGGCTGCTGCAGCTGTCCCACCTCTTCAACAACAACAACAACAACAACAACAACGCCGACTTCCGAATCAAGTGGGACGAGCACAGCGCGTTCCCCTTGAGACTGGTCAAGCTTCTGTTGCTGCTGTTGATGTTTCTGTAGCTCCTGCTGCTACTGCAGAGGTGGAGGACCATTACGAGGATGAGTGTAATGCCCAGGATGGAATTATACCTCCTACGTGTCGAGGCACGACTTAAAGGCATAAGTCCATCCTAGAATGATCTCAAGTTTGGTAATCTTTGCACAACTCATGTAAAAGGGGGATAGCAAAATGAAAATAGTTGGCTTACAATCGCCACGTCACAGAATAACAGTACAAGTCTCAAACATCATACAATAAGATCACTACAACCCTCTAAGGGCAAAAGCCAAATGACAAAGTACCAAACTTAGATAAATAAAACAACCACAGGCGGATCGAATCCTAGTAAGAGACTCCACTACTGATCGTCCGGGTACCGCACGTAGTAACGACTACGCTCCTCGTCGTACTCCCAATCCAGCTCGGTGCCATCACCTGGATAGCTCACAGCTGGACCTGCATCTGGTGTGTGAAGTAACTGTGAGCCACAGAGGACTCAGCAATCCCGTTCCCGGGTAACAGAACTATTTAAGCCTTTAGGTGAGGGAAAGGCTGAAGAAAGAAATGAGGTGGAGGAACAACAAAGAGTCTGCAGCAGCAACTAGCATCTAGCTTACGCAAGTGAGAGCGAGAAGAGAAGGCATCGCGAGAAGTGATCACCAAGTGATCCTAGCTACAAGCTCACAAACATAACCCCTCCGTGTTCAACTCCCGAATCCCTATTCGGAAATTGACAGTCACGGTACACACGCTGGTAGTGTATTAGCATCATTGTGTCAAGTTATCTACAACCGGAATTAACAAGCTCCCATCTGCCACATAACCGCGGGCACGGCTTTCGAAAGTTCAAACCCTGCAGGGGTGTTCCAACTTGACCCATTACAAGCCCACGATCAGCGGAGTCGCAACTCCAAAGTGGGAAGACCCGAGTATCCTCGGAATCCCGTGCTCAAGTTAAACCGAACTAAGGTAAGGCTAATCCAGCAAATCCTCCCGGCGTGTCGACACCCTGATCGTAGCCGCGCGTATCTAGGTCTCAGGACACGACCGGATGGGCGAAGCTACGGGTGGATACCAAATACCTCGAGTTGCCTCAAGGCGGCCCCGCAGGCTCCCCGTTTCGGACCAACACTCATGTGGAGCACTGGCCCGGGGTTGTTGATTAAGAAAGAGGGTTAATTACTCCCTATGCAAGTTTAGTTTGTTATTAGGCAAATAGTACCAATGTTGGGATTTGCTGGAAAAGACTTAGCACTTAGCGGTTTATCGAGGGGGTCCCATACACCCCAACCGTGTTAGGAACGCATAATCAAGGAACATAAAACCGGCTTATACGGATCCTAACGGCATGAGTGGAACAAAACACCAAGCAAAAGGCTTAGCCTTCCACCCTTGCCAATATATAGGTGATTTTAATTAAAGCATTTATATAGTGTGATATAACCCAACCAAACTTCAACATGGAGCAAGCATCTTCACTTCACCTGCAACTAGCAACGCTATAAGAAGGGCTGAGCGAAGCGTACTTAGCCAAGCAAGGGTTTGCATAGGTAGGGTTGGTTAAACATGGCAATTGGTTACAAGTAGGAGGCTGACAAGAAGAACATGGGCATCGAGGCAAAACTATAGATCGAGACTACTAGCAATAGGCGAAGATAGTAAAGTTATCGGGGTTCGGTCATCTTGCCTGAAGAGAAGACGTTCGGATCGAAAGAAGGGTCCTCGTGCTCAAACTCGTTGGAAACCTCGTGCTCAACTTCGTTGGAAAACTCGTGCTCAACTTCCGGCTCTAAACAAGACAAACACACCAAGCACCAATCAACACGATGCAATGCGCACTCGAAAAACATGGATGCATGATGGATGCACTAAAGATGCACATGGAGCACGTAAAACATCACTCAAGCAAAACACCTCAAAACAAGATAACAAGCTGATATTATTAATCTACACAGAAAATCACCCAAGTTTGATATAAGAATCGCTGAAATCGGAGTTACGGGCTAAAAGTTATGCCCGAAACAAGATTTGAGCGAAAACTGAAAATTACAGCAACATAGCAACTTGGGAGCTCAAAATAATTAATCTACAGCACCCAAAAAGCATGGCAAAGGACTTGAACACAAACTAGATATAATGTACAGCAACTAGGTCCAAAGTGCACCCCCAACGGAGTCACGGATCAAAAGCAATGATCTTGGACATATTGAACTTTGAAATAAAATTCTGGCAGCAGAATTTTATTGAAAGTTTGGAGCAAAAGATAAACATGCTACAGCCACTCAAATGGACATGTGAGGACATGGATGGAAAGACAACAATATATACTTCATGGAACAATCAAAATCCACCCCAAAACTATCATGCTTTGTCCTACAACATCACACGAACATGGCATCGGAACGTTACAGATTTCAGACTTGGTGAAATTTCACTAAGTCCTAAAACAGCAACATCATCATAGCATCAAAAGAGCATGTTTAAGACACCTCGAAACTAAACATGGCAAAGGGTAAGCACCTCATCAAAATACATATGAAGGTGATCCCAAAACACACAAGCATGCATCATTGTGGTGAACACACCGATTACAACGAGCTCAACAAGATGGCATTTCATAACAAGTGAAAACACAACATGTGAACATGGCACTTTGCAACGATGATAACAAGGAAACAATAAATCTACCATGCAACCTATCACACACAACACGTAGTTCGCGACGAGACGAACACGTGGACACGTCATTTGCATCGTTTGGACAAACGAGCTAAAAGATATCACATGTCAAAGGTGGCACAAAATAACACATGACAGCAGTTTATATCATCATGCACTCTTGTAACAGCAAAACATGTGTCAAGATGACATCTAACATGCATGACTACAACAGGTAAAACGTAGAGGGCATCTCCACGAACATCTGGACATGCTACACGCGCAAAACGGAGCAGCAGGTAAAAAGTTAGAGCAGGTCAAAGTAAGCATTTCAGAACAGGAACAAAAGGACTTAGGGAAAAAAAATAACCTCTCCAGATCTGATGAACAGTGCGGATCTGGGAAAAAAACGCGGATCCGGCCCAGGGCGGAGAGGGAGCCCGCGGCGCGGATCCGGCAGCTGGCGGCCTGCGGAAGGAGGCCCGCGGCCCAGCCGCGCTGGCTGGCGAGCGGCGGCGGCCCGCTGCGGAGAAGATGCGGTGCTGGGCCGGGGAGGCTGACGGCCCAGCCGGTGGCGAGGGGATGTGGTCCCCCGGGCCGGCTCCCGCGGCGGCCTGGCGCGGCGAGGGAAGAGGCCACGGGCCCCGGTGCGGCGCGGCGTACGGGCTCGAGGCGGTCGGGCCGGCTCGAGGCTGCTCAGCGGAGGCTCAACGGAGGGAGGCGAGCTGGGCCGTCGCGGCGCGGGGGAAGTGGGGACCCGGAGGCCGGCGGGGTACGGGCCGTCGCTGCGGCTGGAACCTCGGGGCGACGTAGCAGGCTTGGTCGTCCGAGCCCCGAGCGAAGGAGCGAAGCCGGCGGCGTTGACCGCGCGGCTGCGGGAGGCCTCGATCCCAGGGATCCCTCGGGATCCAGGAGATCTCTGCGGATCTGGTTTTGGATCTGAACGAAAAAGGAAAAAAAACGAAATGGTGGAGAGGGGAAGAAGAAGGGGAAACCACAATAGGCTAGGGGGCCTATAAGTAGCAGTTTTTAGACTAGGGTTAGGAGACTAGGGTGTTTAGGAGCCCTCCGATCTGATCCAACGGATCCGATCGCGGGGATGATTTAAAAGGACCAGACGAAGATAAAAGAACGCAGTAGGGGTATTTTCGGGACACGAAGTAAGGGCACTTCGGACCCACACGGGCAACGGAGGGAAAAGTCAACGGAGTCCAAACGAGACGAGATTTGAGAGGCGGGTTGCACACAACAAAACAACAACACACAACACAACCTCGCGGCACACCGGTAACGAAAAACGCCCGAACAACAAAGAAGGCCTACGGGACGTCACGGACACGTGAGGGAGCTCCGGAACACGAAACGGACAACGGGAAGGAACGCCACGAACCGGATGCAACCCACAACACAAAAGCAATGCAATGCACATGTCTACATGATATGAATGAATGCCACACACTCACACAACAAAACGACAAAAGCCCGAAAGACAAAGAACCCGAAATGGAAATAGATGAAGCCGGAGATATATTATATACCCAAAAGGGAAAGTATTACATCCGGGGCATTACAAACTCTCCTCCACTACAAAAAGATCTCGTCCCGAGATCTAGGACTGGAAAAAGGAAGGGTACTCGGAACGAAGATGATCTTCTCGTTCCCAGGTAGCTTCTCGGTCTGTGTGATGTGACCACTTGACTTTCAGAAACTTGATGGTCTTGTTGCGAGTCTTGCGTTCAGTTTCTTCGAGAATTGCAACTGGATGCTCTCGGTAGGAAAGGTCTTGTTGAAGATCAATCTCCTCAAACGGAATCATGCGCTCAGGTGCCTTGAAGCATTTGCGAAGCTGAGACACATGGAAGACATCATGAACATTTGTAAAGTTGGAAGGGAGCTCGAGTTGATAGGCTAGATCGCCTCTTTTGCCAAGAATTTTGAAAGGCCCGACGTATCTAGGAGCAAGCTTTCCTTTGATACCGAACCTTTGGGTTCCTTTCATCGGAGAAACTCGGAGATAGACATGATCACCGATGTCGAAAGCCAAATCACGATGCTTTCCGTCATAGTAACTCTTCTGACGCGACTGAGCGGCCTTGAGATTCTCACGTATGACTTTGCACATTTCTTCGGCTTCAGAGATCAAATCATTGCCAAGAAGTTGGCGTTCACCTGTTTCAGACCAGTTGAGAGGGGTACGGCACTTTCTGCCATATAGAATTTCAAACGGTGCTTTGCCTGCACTTGCTTGGAAGCTGTTGTTGTAAGAGAATTCTGCAAATGGAAGAGAGTCTTCCCATTTCATGCCGAAGGAGATGACACAGGCTCTGAGCATATCTTCAAGGATCTGATTCACACGCTCGACTTGACCACTAGTCTGAGGGTGAAAGGCAGTGCTGAACCTGATCTTCGTGCCCATGGCGGACTGAAAGGAGTCCCAGAACTTTGATGTGAACAAGCTGCCACGGTCTAAGGATATCACTTGAGGAATGCCATGTAGGGACACAATTCTGGAAGTGTACAGCTCTGCAAGTTGAGCTGCATTGATTGATTCTTTGACTGGAAGAAAGTGAGCAACTTTGGTAAGCTTGTCAATCACCACAAAGATAGCATCATTGCCTCGCTTGGATTTAGGAAAACCAGTGACGAAGTCCATTTCAATGTGGTCGAACTTCCACTCAGGAATAGGAAGAGGTTGGAGAAGACCGGCTGGACGTTGATGTTCTGCTTTCACTCTTCTGCATACATCACATTCATTCACGAATTGGGCAATTTCCCTTTTCATGCGTGTCCACCAGTAAGATTGCTTGAGGTCTTGATACATCTTGGAACTGCCAGGATGAATGGAAAGGAGAGAATCATGAGCTTCTTCCATTATGAGCTTCCTGAGATCACCTTTGGGAACAACGAGTCTGTCCTCGAAGAACAAGGTATCTCTCTCATCAACACGGAAGCACTTGTATTTAGGAGTGCCCTTTGCAATCCCATGTTTCACCTTCTTCACCATGGTATCACTGAGCTGAGCCTCACGGACTTGATCTTCCAAGGTAGGAGCGATTTGGAGATTAGCAAGAAAACCCTGCGGAACAACCTGAAGGTTGAGCTTCCTGAAAGCTTCACAAAGCTCAGGCTGGTGTGGCTTGATAAGAAGGCTGTTGCAATATGCCTTTCTGCTCAAAGCATCTGCAATCACATTCGCCTTGCCTGGAGTGTACTCAATGCTGGGGTTGTACTCTTGGATCATCTCGACCCAACGAGTCTGGCGGAGGTTCAGATGCGGCTGCGTGAAGATGTACTTCAAGCTCTTGTGATCAGTGAAGATGTCGACCTTTCTGCCCAACAACAGATGTCTCCACGTAATCAGAGCATGTACCACAGCTGCTAGCTCGAGATCATGTGTGGGATAGTTCTTCTCAGCTGGCTTGAGCTGACGTGAAGTGTATGCCACAATTCTCTTCTCTTGCATAAGCACACCACCAAGGCCTTGAAGAGAAGCGTCACAGAACACTTCATAGGGCTTGGATTCATCAGGAGGAATCAGAACTGGAGCTGAGACAAGCTTCTCTTTGAGTGTTTTGAAAGCCACTTCGCAATCGGGAGACCAAAAGTATTTGACATTCTTCTGGAGGAGGTTGGAAAGAGGCTTGGCAATCTTGGAGAAGTTCTCCACAAACCTTCTGCAATAGCTGGCAAGACCCAGAAAACTGCGGAGCTGCTTGACGTTCTGAGGAGCTTCCCAGTTGACAATTGCTTCAACTTTCTCGGGATTAACCGCAATACCGTCAGCTGAGATAATGTGGCCCAGGTAGAGAACCTTATCGAGCCAAAACTCGCACTTTGAGAACTTGGCATAGAATTTGTGCTCTCGGAGTCGATCAAGAACCAGACGCAAGTGCTTTTCATGATCTTCTTCATTCTTGGAAAACACCAAAATATCATCCAGATACACTAGCACAAATTCGCCTGTATAGGGGTTGAAGATGTAATGCATCATCCTTGAGAAGGTAGGAGGAGCATTGGCGAGGCCGAAGGACATGACGGTATACTCATATGAACCGTAGCTCGTTCTGAAAGCCGTCTTGGGAATGTCTTCCTCGCGAATGCGAATTTGATGATAGCCCATTCGGAGGTCAAGCTTAGAGAATACTTTAGCTCCTTTGAGCTGCTCAAAGAGTTCATTGATGTTGGGGAGCGGATACTTGTTCTTAATCGTCTTCTTGTTCAGTGGCCGGTAGTCAACACAGAGACGCTCCGTGCCATCTTTCTTCTTGACAAATAAGACACCACAGCCCCACGGAGATGTACTCGGTCTGATGAGACCCATACGCTCCTGTTCATCCAACTGTTTCTTCAATTCCTTCAATTCATCTGAAGAGAGCTTGTATGGACGCCGACAAACAGGTTCGGTGCCCGGCTCGAGTTCAATGACAAACTCCACCTGACGGTGTGGAGGCATGCCTGGAAGTTCTTCTGGAAAAACGTCTTGATATTCATTCACCACTGGAATTTGCTCTATGGCATTAATTTCACCCTTATCATTAAGAGAGAAAAGCCGAATAGTATTATCCCTGGAGGCGAAGATAATCACATCTTCATCAGAATGAGTCAATTTGACTTCCTTTTGAGCACAATCAATGTGAGCATCGTGCTGAGAAAGCCAATCCATTCCGAGAATGAGGTCGATGTCAGAATGACCAAGAACCACCGGTTTAGCCATAAAACGATAATCTCCCATGCGAATGGAAACATCCGGAGCATAAACAGTAGAAGACATACGTCTCCCTGGAGAAATAACTTCCAACCTCTGAGGCAAATTCGAAGTGGCAATAGTGTGCTTGGATGCAAAAGGTTGAGACATGAAAGAGCATGATGCACCCGAATCAAATAACACTTTAGCTGGAAAAGAGTTCACTGGAAGGTTACCCAGAATGACATCAGAAGAAGCCTCTGCTTGTGCTGCATTCATCAGATTGACCCTTGCTGCCTTTGGATCATGCCTGACAATAGCTGAACTCACAGGTGGTGGAGGAGGAAGGCGCTTCGGATTCGGACATCTGTTGGCATAATGACCCTTCTGGCCACACTTGTTGCACACCACTTCAGAGAGAGGACGGAAATGAGAGCCACTGGACTTAGAGCCTTGAGACTGAAACTGCTTCTTCGACTGGTTGCTTGGGTTGGGTGGGTGGGAGAAACCACGGCCACTAGAGTTCTTGTTGTTGGAGTTGTTGAAGTTGCTGGAGTTGTTGTATGGAGCTCGAATCATTGGAGTAGGAGGAAGCCAGAATTTCTGTTGTTTCGCAGCCAACTGAGACGATGAGGTAGAGTGAACAGCATCTCGAATTCTCTTCTTAGAAGCCTCCATCTTGAGCTGAGCTGCTTCTTGTTTCAAAGCCATATTATAGAACTTATCGAATTCGTCTGGCTCGAACAGAGTGAGAGCAAGCTGAAGTTCATCTTTGAGACCTCCACGGAACTGATAGATTTTGCTCTTTGCATCAGGTATGTCTTGCTTTGCATAACGAGCGAGGTTTTGGAACTTGACATTATACTGATAGACTGTCATGGAGCCCTGCTTGAGGTTGCGGAATTGCTCACGCATACCCTCGATAACACTTGTAGGAATGTGATGCGAGCGGAAATCCCTGCAGAAGTTCTCCCACGAGATCACTTGACCCGGCCTTGAGTCTTTGTACTGCTGCCACCAATCAGCTGCTTGATCTTTCAGTTGGAAGGCTGCAAACTTCACATAGTCATCTTCTTTCACGTTACTGCACTCAAAATGCTTCTTGATATCGGTCAGCCAATCCTCAGCATCAAGAGGGTCGACACAGTAACTGAAAGCTTTAGGATTGTTGGCCAAGAACTGGTTGAGGGTAGCATGGTGCTGCTGGAAGAAGTTGCCTTGGTTCATTGGAATGCCCTGATTAGCTTGATTAGCTTGATTAGCTTGCATCATCTGCATCATCTGCATCATCAACTGAGTGTTCTGAGCTGTAGTCTGCATAATTGCTCTCCAAGCCTCAGGCGGAGGAGGAGGTGAAGGAGGATGCTCTGGGACCTCTTCCACCTCTGGGTTGGCATTCGGAACCTTTTTCGGAGCCATCCTGTAAGAGATGACCACGAATCAGCAAGTGATTGACAAAAGGAATAAGCTGAATCAATGGAATGAATTGCAACAAGTCTTCACAATAATCATTCGAACAATAAGAACGAATGAAATCATCCGAACAAGAGGAACGAATGAATTTCTCAGTTAATTGATAACATCAGTCTTCACGAGAAGCCACATAGGGATCAAAAAGGATAAATAATAAAACAACAAGGTACGGAAAGGAACAAACACAAGAGAGGAGTTTCGTTCTAACATCTTTGTGCTGAAAGCATATGAACGCGTTACGAAAAGGTTTTGCAATCCCCGGATCAGCATAGCCAAGGACCCTTTAAGATGCAACTCCTGATAGTAACATCGGTCATATAACCCCTTCACTCAATGTCGAACCCCGAACTCGCTAACCTGCATTCGTTGGAAGAATGCCTACGATCTACTGGATAAAACCCACCTATAGCTTTCCGAAAGATTCCAGTTATGCAATCAGGTGTTGGGGATACACGGGAAGCACCGCGCAATCAACTCTAACCTACATCCAGGTGTATCCATCCTTCAACACATAACCAGTCTTTCTCGGAAACTGTGTACCTCGGACCTTCGAAAAGCATCCACTATAACAAGCTATGGCAATACTCCCGAACTACCTCCCCAGTACTGGGTGATGTCGGGGTTATCTTGCCACTGGCCGTATAGGGGAGATTTTCGATGTCGGCCGTCTTAAGTATTTAGTACTGTCACGATATGCTTGTTACAATGATACCCCGAAGCTCAACTCCTCGGTAACAGGAGGCATCGAGAACAATATCCTTGTCACAAGAACATCGAAACAATCCAGAATACTCGCGGGATTCCTAAAAAAAATTTTTGTGCAAATTTTGAAGATAGGAGAGACAAGAGTAGACGTCAGGAGTCCTCACCAGAGAGAAAGGGGATGAGAAGCAAAGAAATCCTACTCTCCGATATAATATAGGACTCAAAAAGTTTTCAGTGTGTGCCTAGACTCAACCGTCAACGGTTCGATCAAACAGTGGGGGCTCCTAGGTCGGAGAAGGCTCTGAATACCAACTTGTAATGCCCAGGATGGAATTATACCTCCTACGTGTCGAGGCACGACTTAAAGGCATAAGTCCATCCTAGAATGATCTCAAGTTTGGTAATCTTTGCACAACTCATGTAAAAGGGGGATAGCAAAATGAAAATAGTTGGCTTACAATCGCCACGTCACAGAATAACAGTACAAGTCTCAAACATCATACAATAAGATCACTACAACCCTCTAAGGGCAAAAGCCAAATGACAAAGTACCAAACTTAGATAAATAAAACAACCACAGGCGGATCGAATCCTAGTAAGAGACTCCACTACTGATCGTCCGGGTACCGCACGTAGTAACGACTACGCTCCTCGTCGTACTCCCAATCCAGCTCGGTGCCATCACCTGGATAGCTCACAGCTGGACCTGCATCTGGTGTGTGAAGTAACTGTGAGCCACAGAGGACTCAGCAATCCCGTTCCCGGGTAACAGAACTATTTAAGCCTTTAGGTGAGGGAAAGGCTGAAGAAAGAAATGAGGTGGAGGAACAACAAAGAGTCTGCAGCAGCAACTAGCATCTAGCTTACGCAAGTGAGAGCGAGAAGAGAAGGCATCGCGAGAAGTGATCACGAAGTGATCCTAGCTACAAGCTCACAAACATAACCCCTCCGTGTTCAACTCCCGAATCCCTATTCGGAAATTGACAGTCACGGTACACACGCTGGTAGTGTATTAGCATCATTGTGTCAAGTTATCTACAACCGGAATTAACAAGCTCCCATCTGCCACATAACCGCGGGCACGGCTTTCGAAAGTTCAAACCCTGCAGGGGTGTTCCAACTTGACCCATTACAAGCCCACGATCCGCGGAGTCGCAACTCCAAAGTGGGAAGACCCGAGTATCCTCGGAATCCCGTGCTCAAGTTAAACCGAACTAAGGTAAGGCTAATCCAGCAAATCCTCCCGGCGTGTCGACACCCTGATCGTAGCCGCGCGTATCTAGGTCTCAGGACACGACCGGATGGGCGAAGCTACGGGTGGATACCAAATACCTCGAGTTGCCTCAAGGCGGCCCCGCAGGCTCCCCGTTTCGGACCAACACTCATGTGGAGCACTGGCCCGGGGTTGTTGATTAAGAAAGAGGGTTAATTACTCCCTATGCAAGTTTAGTTTGTTATTAGGCAAATAGTACCAATGTTGGGATTTGCTGGAAAAGACTTAGCACTTAGCGGTTTATCGAGGGGGTCCCATACACCCCAACCGTGTTAGGAACGCATAATCAAGGAACATAAAACCGGCTTATACGGATCCTAACGGCATGAGTGGAACAAAACACCAAGCAAAAGGCTTAGCCTTCCACCCTTGCCAATATATAGGTGATTTTAATTAAAGCATTTATATAGTGTGATATAACCCAACCAAACTTCAACATGGAGCAAGCATCTTCACTTCACCTGCAACTAGCAACGCTATAAGAAGGGCTGAGCGAAGCGTACTTAGCCAAGCAAGGGTTTGCATAGGTAGGGTTGGTTAAACATGGCAATTGGTTACAAGTAGGAGGCTGACAAGAAGAACATGGGCATCGAGGCAAAACTATAGATCGAGACTACTAGCAATAGGCGAAGATAGTAAAGTTATCGGGGTTCGGTCATCTTGCCTGAAGAGAAGACGTTCGGATCGAAAGAAGGGTCCTCGTGCTCAAACTCGTTGGAAACCTCGTGCTCAACTTTGTTGGAAAACTCGTGCTCAACTTCCGGCTCTAAACAAGACAAACACACCAAGCACCAATCAACACGATGCAATGCGCACTCGAAAAACATGGATGCATGATGGATGCACTAAAGATGCACATGGAGCACGTAAAACATCACTCAAGCAAAACACCTCAAAACAAGATAACAAGCTGATATTATTAATCTACACAGAAAATCACCCAAGTTTGATATAAGAATCGCTGAAATCGGAGTTACGGGCTAAAAGTTATGCCCGAAACAAGATTTGAGCGAAAACTGAAAATTACAGCAACATAGCAACTTGGGAGCTCAAAATAATTAATCTACAGCACCCAAAAAGCATGGCAAAGGACTTGAACACAAACTAGATATAATGTACAGCAACTAGGTCCAAAGTGCACCCCCAACGGAGTCACGGATCAAAAGCAATGATCTTGGACATATTGAACTTTGAAATAAAATTCTGGCAGCAGAATTTTATTGAAAGTTTGGAGCAAAAGATAAACATGCTACAGCCACTCAAATGGACATGTGAGGACATGGATGGAAAGACAACAATATATACTTCATGGAACAATCAAAATCCACCCCAAAACTATCATGCTTTGTCCTACAACATCACACGAACATGGCATCGGAACGTTACAGATTTCAGACTTGGTGAAATTTCACTAAGTCCTAAAACAGCAACATCATCATAGCATCAAAAGAGCATGTTTAAGACACCTCGAAACTAAACATGGCAAAGGGTAAGCACCTCATCAAAATACATATGAAGGTGATCCCAAAACACACAAGCATGCATCATTGTGGTGAACACACCGATTACAACGAGCTCAACAAGATGGCATTTCATAACAAGTGAAAACACAACATGTGAACATGGCACTTTGCAACGATGATAACAAGGAAACAATAAATCTACCATGCAACCTATCACACACAACACGTAGTTCGCGACGAGACGAACACGTGGACACGTCATTTGCATCGTTTGGACAAACGAGCTAAAAGATATCACATGTCAAAGGTGGCACAAAATAACACATGACAGCAGTTTATATCATCATGCACTCTTGTAACAGCAAAACATGTGTCAAGATGACATCTAACATGCATGACTACAACAGGTAAAACGTAGAGGGCATCTCCACGAACATCTGGACATGCTACACGCGCAAAACGGAGCAGCAGATAAAAAGTTAGAGCAGGTCAAAGTAAGCATTTCAGAACAGGAACAAAAGGACTTAGGGAAAAAAATAACCTCTCCAGATCTGATGAACAGTGCGGATCTGGGAAAAAAACGCGGATCCGGCCCAGGGCGGAGAGGGAGCCCGCGGCGCGGATCCGGCAGCTGGCGGCCTGCGGAAGGAGGCCCGCGGCCCAGCCGCGCTGGCTGGCGAGCGGGGGCGGCCCGCTGCGGAGAAGATGCGGTGCTGGGCCGGGGAGGCTGACGGCCCAGCCGGTGGCGAGGGGATGTGGTCCCCCGGGCCGGCTCCCGCGGCGGCCTGGCGCGGCGAGGGAAGAGGCCACGGGCCCCGGTGCGGCGCGGCGTACGGGCTCGAGGCGGTCGGGCCGGCTCGAGGCTGCTCAGCGGAGGCTCAACGGAGGGAGGCGAGCTGGGCCGTCGCGGCGCGGGGGAAGTGGGGACCCGGAGGCCGGCGGGGTACGGGCCGTCGCTGCGGCTGGAACCTCGGGGCGACGTAGCAGGCTTGGTCGTCCGAGCCCCGAGCGAAGGAGCGAAGCCGGCGGCGTTGACCGCGCGGCTGCGGGAGGCCTCGATCCCAGGGATCCCTCGGGATCCAGGAGATCTCTGCGGATCTGGTTTTGGATCTGAACGAAAAAGGAAAAAAAACGAAATGGTGGAGAGGGGAAGAAGAAGGGGAAACCACAATAGGCTAGGGGGCCTATAAGTAGCAGTTTTTAGACTAGGGTTAGGAGACTAGGGTGTTTAGGAGCCCTCCGATCTGATCCAACGGATCCGATCGCGGGGATGATTTAAAAGGACCAGACGAAGATAAAAGAACGCAGTAGGGGTATTTTCGGGACACGAAGTAAGGGCACTTCGGACCCACACGGGCAACGGAGGGAAAAGTCAACGGAGTCCAAACGAGACGAGATTTGAGAGGCGGGTTGCACACAACAAAACAACAACACACAACACAACCTCGCGGCACACCGGTAACGAAAAACGCCCGAACAACAAAGAAGGCCTACGGGACGTCACGGACACGTGAGGGAGCTCCGGAACACGAAACGGACAACGGGAAGGAACGCCACGAACCGGATGCAACCCACAACACAAAAGCAATGCAATGCACATGTCTACATGATATGAATGAATGCCACACACTCACACAACAAAACGACAAAAGCCCGAAAGACAAAGAACCCGAAATGGAAATAGATGAAGCCGGAGATATATTATATACCCAAAAGGGAAAGTATTACATCCGGGGCATTACAATGAGGTTGACCAAAATCAGAACTACGTGCAACAACCAGCACCACCACCACCAGGTCGTCCTCATGCATATCATCGCAACGGTAGGGCTGCACCACCACCTGAGGTACATGACCATCTTCCTAAACTGAAATTGAATATTCCACCATTTGAGGGTAGATATGTTCCTGATATATATCTTACTTGGAAGTTACAAACTGAACAACGTTTTACATGTTTAAACTATCCCGAGGAGAGACGTGTCCCTGCTGCTGTTTGTGCTTTCACTGGTTTTGCATGTGTTTGGTGGTCTGAACATTGTAGATTATATCCTATTTCAGCTACTTGGACTGCTTTGAAAACTGCTATGCGTACTCGTTGGGTTCCACCATATTATCAACGTGAATTACTTCAAAAACTGCAGCGCTTAAGACAAGGAAAAAATTCTGTAGAAGAATATTATCAGCAATTACAAACTGGCCTGATTAGATGTGGTATTGTTGAGGAGAATGAAGCTATGCTTGCACGTTTTATGGGTGGATTAAATAGAGAGATTCAGACCATTCTAGAGTATAAGGATTATACTACTATCACTCGTTTATTCCATCTTGCTTGTAAAGCTGAACGTGAAGTGCAGGATCGACAGGCATTGGCGCGGACTAACTTTTCTGCAGGACGACCTTCATCATGGACACCGCGTGCATCCTCTACTTCCTCACATTCTACTGCACCGACACCTCCATCAGCTGTTACCTCCAGCCATCATACAAGGAAGCAGGCACAACCACCATTATCTGCCAAGAGCACACCTATTGGGCCTGCACAGAGTTCTTCTTCTTCCATGGCATCCACAGGGCACACCAGTGATATTATTTGTCGTCGTTGTAAGGGAAGAGGACATTTTGCGAGAGATTGCAAATCTCAGCGTGTGATGATTGCTACTGAGGATGGTGGATATGAATCCGCTAGTGACTATGATGAGGAGACTTTGGCTCTTATTACACGTGAAGAACACGGCGAAGACGATTCTGATCATGAGACGCAATACATGGCTCCTGAAGATGCTGACAGGTATGAATGTTTAGTTGCTCAACGTGTTTTGAGTGTGCAGGTTACACAAGCTGAGCAAAATCAGAGGCATAATTTGTTCCATACAAAGGGAGTTGTGAAGGAACGTTCTGTTCGCGTGATCATAGATGGAGGGAGTTGCAACAACTTGGCTAGCATGGAGATGGTGGAGAAGCTATCTCTCACCACAAGACCACATCCACATCCTTACTACATCCAATGGTTCAACAACAGCGGCAAGGTTAAGGTAACACGTACTGTTCGTGTGCATTTTAGTATCTCTACATATGCTGATTATGTTGATTGTGATGTGGTACCTATGCAAGCATGTTCCTTATTACTTGGTAGACCATGGCAATTTGATAAAAATTCTGTACACCATGGTAGAAACAATCAGTATACTCTTGTTCATAAGGATAAAAGTATTACTTTGCTTCCTATGACTCCTGATTCCATTTTGAAAGATGATATTAATAGAGCTAATAAAGCAAAACAGGAGAAAAATAAGAGTGAAAATCAGATTGTGGCAAAAGAATTTGAGCAACAAATGAAGCCTACTAATAAACCATCTACTGTTGCTTCTGAAATTAAATTGAAAAGTGCATGTTTATTTGCCACCAAATCTGATATTGATGAGCTAGATTTTAGCAAATCTGTTTGCTATGCTGTTGTATGCAAAGAGGCATTATTTTCATTCGAAGACGTGCCTTCCTCTTTGCCTCCTGCTGTCACTAACATTTTGCAGGAGTTCGCCGACGTCTTTCCACAAGACGTGCCACCGGGATTACCACCTATTCGAGGGATTGAGCATCAGATTGACTTAATTCCCGGTGCATCGCTACCCAACCGCGCACCATACCGTACCAATCCAGAAGAGACGAAGGAGATTATGCGTCAAGTACAGGAGCTACCTGACAAAGGTTATATACGCGAATCCCTTAGTCCTTGTGATGTTCCTATTATTCTAGTGCCGAAAAAGGATGGTACATCACGTATGTGTGTTGATTGTAGAGCCATTAATAATATTACTATTCGTTATCGTCATCCTATTCCTAGGCTAGATGATATGCTTGATGAATTGAGTGGCTCTACAATATTCTCCAAAGTTGATTTGCGTAGTGGATACCATCAAATTCGTATGAAATTGGGAGATGAATGGAAAACAGCATTTAAAACTAAGTTTGGATTATATGAGTGGTTAGTCATGCCTTTTGGGTTAACTAATGCACCTAGTACTTTCATGAGATTAATGAATGAAGTTTTACGTGCTTTCATTGGACGATTTGTGGTAGTATACTTTGATGATATATTGATTTTTAGCAGATCTTTGGAGGAACATTTGGAACATTTACGTGCTGTTTTTATTGCTCTACGTGATGCACGTTTATTTGGTAACCTTGGAAAGTGCACCTTTTGCACCGACCGAGTCTCTTTTCTTGGCTATGTTGTTACTCCACAGGGAATTGAGGTTGATAAAGCCAAGATTGAAGCTATTGAGAGTTGGCCGCAGCCCAAAACGGTCACACATGTGAGGAGTTTCCTTGGCCTCGCTGGATTCTATCGGCGTTTTGTGAGAGATTTCAGCACCATTGCTGCACCCCTCAATGAGCTTACAAAGAAGGATGTGCCTTTTGTTTGGGGTACTGCACAGGAAGAAGCATTCACGGTATTGAAAGATAAGTTGACACATGCTCCTTTACTCCAACTTCCTGATTTTAATAAGACTTTTGAGCTTGAATGCGATGCTAGTGGAATTGGGTTAGGAGGTGTGTTATTACAAGATGGTAAACCTGTTGCATACTTTTCTGAAAAATTGAGTGGGCCTAGTCTGAATTATTCTACTTATGATAAGGAATTATATGCTCTTGTTCGGACTTTGGAGACATGGCAACATTATTTATGGCCCAAAGAATTTGTTATACATTCTGATCATGAATCTTTAAAGCACATTAAAAGTCAAGCAAAACTGAACCGTAGACATGCTAAATGGGTTGAATTCATAGAGACTTTCCCTTATGTTATTAAACACAAGAAGGGAAAAGAAAATGTTATTGCTGATGCATTGTCTCGTCGTTATACTATGCTTTCACAACTTGATTTTAAAATATTTGGTTTGGAGACCATCTGATATAGGGTGGAACCCTAATCAGCGGATCTTTCACGTTTGGAGGTTGGCACACGATGAACACGGGGAAAACACGGAGAAAGATGGGGAAAACACAAGAGAGAACACTCAAATCAACACGGAAGCAATCACACAAGTGCTAGATTCGCGATACAAGGTCGAGATACATGATCCAAAGTCAACAACGGTGATACAGATAGTCTTCTCCCGGAGGAGGTCTTGGAATCCCGTGGGATCTTCCCGTTAGGGGTCTTGAATCCAGAGGTGGATCTTCTCCGTAGAGGCGCACCGGTCTCGTGGGAGAAATCCACACAAGTGTCAAATGAGCTAAAAACCACAGCTAACCCTAAACGGAAAGAGGAGAGGAGTATATATAGTCTACGGGGCGAATGGGTACATGGGCCTCGGCCCGGGGGATGCGCGCAGGCAATTCAGGGGCCGGACGTCCGGGCGGCGGGCCGGATGTCCGGGACTTCACAGGACGCCGGATGTCCGGGGCGGGGGCCCGGATGTCCGGGCTGGAGTGGACGCGCCTCGGGTGCTCTCTGGACAGAGGCACCGGATTTCCGGGCGCGGGGCCGGATGTCCGGGCCGTGCCTGGCCGGATGTCCGGGCCCTGGCCGGATGTCCGGGCCCTGTAGCCTTGGCTGCTGTTGGCCTTCTGTGGGTGAATGCCCAGGGGCCGGATGTCCGGGCCAGGGGGCCGGATGTCCGGGTCCTGGAGCTCTCTTCTGCTCTTCTCGATGCATTGGCTCGTCCATGACCTTGAGGACTCGTCCATCTTCACGCCCCTCTCCGATGTGGTCTTCTTCACACCTGAGCACACACAACACGTCCGTCTGAGGTAGCGACCATGTCTCGCAAGATTTGTATGGAAGTAGGGCTAGGAGTGACGTCACCTCGGTCTCGGGAGCTCTAGTCCTTGGTCCTTTGGGCACTTGTTGAGGTGAAGGAGGGTCCATGGGGATGGCCCTAGGATACACCGTATCAGAAAGCATAGTATAACGACGAGACAATGCATCAGCAATAACATTTTCTTTTCCCTTCTTGTGTTTAATAACATAAGGGAAAGTCTCTATGAATTCAACCCATTTAGCATGTCTACGGTTCAGTTTTGCTTGACTTTTAATGTGCTTTAAAGATTCATGATCAGAATGTATAACAAATTCTTTGGGCCATAAATAATGTTGCCATGTCTCCAAAGTCCGAACAAGAGCATATAATTCCTTATCATAAGTAGAATAATTCAGACTAGGCCCACTCAATTTTTCAGAAAAGTATGCAACAGGTTTACCATCTTGTAATAACACACCTCCTAACCCAATTCCACTAGCATCGCATTCAAGCTCAAAAGTCTTATTAAAATCAGGAAGTTGGAGTAAAGGAGCATGTGTCAACTTATCTTTCAATACCGTGAATGCTTCTTCCTGTGCAGTACCCCAAACAAAAGGCACATCCTTCTTTGTAAGCTCATTGAGGGGTGCAGCAATGGTGCTGAAATCTCTCACAAAACGCCGATAGAATCCAGCGAGGCCAAGGAAACTCCTCACATGTGTGACCGTTTTGGGCTGCGGCCAACTCTCAATAGCTTCAATCTTGGCTTTATCAACCTCAATTCCCTGTGGAGTAACAACATAGCCAAGAAAAGAGACTCGGTCGGTGCAAAAGGTGCACTTTCCAAGGTTACCAAATAAACGTGCATCACGTAGAGCAATAAAAACAGCACGTAAATGTTCCAAATGTTCCTCCAAAGATCTGCTAAAAATCAATATATCATCAAAGTATACTACCACAAATCGTCCAATGAAAGCACGTAAAACTTCATTCATTAATCTCATGAAAGTACTAGGTGCATTAGTTAACCCAAAAGGCATGACTAACCACTCATATAATCCAAACTTAGTTTTAAATGCTGTTTTCCATTCATATCCCAATTTCATACGAATTTGATGGTATCCACTACGCAAATCAACTTTGGAGAATATTGTAGAGCCACTCAATTCATCAAGCATATCATCTAGCCTAGGAATAGGATGACGATAACGAATAGTAATATTATTAATGGCTCTACAATCAACACACATACGCGATGTACCATCCTTTTTCGGCACTAGAATAATAGGAACAGCACAAGGACTAAGGGATTCGCGTATATAACCTTTGTCGAGTAGCTCCTGTACTTGACGCATAATCTCCTTCGTCTCTTCTGGATTGGTACGGTATGGTGCGCGGTTGGGTAGCGATGCACCGGGAATTAAGTCAATCTGATGCTCAATCCCTCGAATAGGTGGTAATCCCGGTGGCACGTCTTGTGGAAGGACGTCGGCGAACTCCTGCAAAATGTTAGTGACAGCAGGAGGCAAAGAGGAAGGCACGTCCTCGAATGAAAATAATGCCTCTTTGCATACAACAGCATAGCAAACAGATTTGCTAAAATCTAGCTCATCAATATCAGATTTGGTGGCAAATAAACATGCACTTTTCAATTTAATTTCAGAAGCAACAGTAGATGGTTTATTATTAGGCTTCATTTGTTGCTCAAATTCTTTTGCCACAATCTGATTTTCACTCTTATTTTTCTCCTGTTTTGCTTTATTAGCTCTATTAATATCATCTTTTAAAATGGAATCAGGAGTCATAGGAAGCAAAGTAATATTTTTATCCTTATGAACAAGAGTATACTGATTGTTTCTACCATGGTGTACAGAATTTTTATCAAATTGCCATGGTCTACCAAGTAATAAGGAACATGCTTGCATAGGTACCACATCACAATCAACATAATCAGCATATGTAGAGATACTAAAATGCACACGAACAGTACGTGTTACCTTAACCTTGCCGCTGTTGTTGAACCATTGGATGTAGTAAGGATGTGGATGTGGTCTTGTGGTGAGAGATAGCTTCTCCACCATCTCCATGCTAGCCAAGTTCTTGCAACTCCCTCCATCTATGATCACGCGAACAGAACGTTCCTTCACAACTCCCTTTGTATGGAACAAATTATGCCTCTGATTTTGCTCAGCTTGTGTAACCTGCACACTCAAAACACGTTGAGCAACTAAACATTCATACCTGTCAGCATCTTCAGGAGCCATGTATTGCGTCTCATGATCAGAATCGTCTCCGCCGTGTTCTTCACGTGTAATAAGAGCCAAAGTCTCCTCATCATAGTCACTAGCGGATTCATATCCACCATCCTCAGTAGCAATCATCACACGCTGAGATTTGCAATCTCTCGCAAAATGTCCTCTTCCCTTACAACGACGACAAATAATATCACTGGTGTGCCCTGTTGATGCCATGGAAGAAGAAGAACTCTGTGCAGGCCCAATAGGTGTGCTCTTGGCAGATAATGGTGGTTGTGCCTGCTTCCTTGTATCATGGCTGGAGGTAACAGCTGATGGAGGTGTCGGTGTGATGAGGACATCACTAACAAGGTTACACCCACAGCTCCAACTGACACATATACAGGACCAATTACTAGAGCTCGCGCACGCCAATTAAATTACCAGGTACTTTCGTTTCTTGGTAATGAATCTAATGTTCATGAGAATATGATGCTGCCTAAATTGGATACATTTGTCTTGCTTACAAATGAAGGGCCTAGCTTGGACAAGAAGGATGAACATTGGAGCAAGATCAAGCATGGAGATGATGGCATGCGCAAGGGGGACAGGAATGGAGTTACAATGGATGATTTCAGGACTTTGAAGCCACCATAATGAGTGCGAGAAGCCTTGGACGAAATATACAAGATGCCACTTCATAAATTTCGTCCAGAGGCTATTTTAGGTGCTGCGTCACCTTATTATTGGGCCAGGCCCATGTAATTTCGAAATACTTGAGTATAGGCTGTTTTTAGAGTCCGTATGTGTGGGGAAACAAGAGTTAGGGTTGGTTTCGGACCCCTCCACCAAGGGCCATGAAATTCCCCCCTCTTTCCCTCATATATACAGCCCTTAGGGCGTCGTTTAGACTTTGGGTTTTGTTTAGATTAAAAGTTCGCCATAGCTGCAACTTCGCGTACTTCGTTTGTGTTCAACGACCAGACAAAGGCGTCACAGAACCCCACCTTGATCAATAAAGCTTTCCTCTTATATTCGCAATATCCAGATTGCAATCTTAGTTTCTTGCTTGTTCTTCGTTTGCCTGCAGGAAACAGACCTTCGTGGTCAGGTTGATCGTGCTCCGGCGTGGTCGATAACCTCTCGGAGTTGGTTTAGCGATTGCTAAGGCGCGACGTCCACGCACGTTCGTAGTCGGATCGTCAAAGTCGACTTCATCCAAACGATAGCCACTATCTCATCGAAAGACGGGACACCTTTGCCTCTATCACTATGCCACCAATCCTCCGCCTTCTCCGGATCTGGCGACGAGCCATGGTCCAAAACCTGCGAAGATGCAAGATCCATGGGGCTCGACCCACCGGAAAGGAGTATCGAGAAGAACCCGTTGTAGATCTCCAGACGCCGAAACCAGCAGTCCGACGTTGCCAGTGACGACCATCATCTCCCCGCGGCGGCCGACGGAGTCCGAAGCCAGGATCCAAATGGATCCGATCCAGATCGGGTGGCACCCGCGACCACCGGGCAGGTCCAACGCAGCCACCACCGCGCGACTCGCAAGCCGCCACCACCGCGCCGTGCACGCCGCCGCCGGGAGACCCGCCGCCGCGCCGCCGAACCCCACGTTAGCCCGGCGTTCCTCTCGTCCCCACTGTCCCGCGCCAGCCAAAACGAGAAGGATGGGAATAAGCCCCGCCGCCGCCCAGCCGGCCAGGCTTCGCCCGGCGGCGTTGGGGACGGCGGCGAGGAGGGAGAGGGGCGGAGGAGACCCGAGGAGCGGCGGCTAGGGTTTCCCCTCGGGTCGCCCGCGGGGGCGACGCGAGGGGCTGGTGGTTGGTTATGGGCGAGGAACCCGAGGACAGGGGGGCATGAGAAGCACAAGGTAGATTTGGATCATCTATATATATATAATAAGGGAGATGAGTTTCTGCCTGTCTGTCATTGAAATTGCTCTTGCAGTTGTTGACAATTAACCCCTACTGCCGCCACCCATTGCCGGCATCACATCGTCAGGTTTATCAATTGGCATGGTGGCACCCGACAGTGGCACCCAACGATTGCTATACCACCCATCGAAGGTTTATCAATTGTCAAGGCATATCGTCGGGTGGTATAGCCGGGTCGTCAAGATCAAAATTCACCAAGCCAATAGTTATCCCCACTCTCATCGAAAGATCAGGCCGCCATCACATCAAGCAAAAAAAATGTCACCCCTAGTTCTGTTGTGAATCGAATAGAACAGTGGCACTGTGTGAAATGCTTTCACACAAACAGCTTCGGGATTTACATGGGCATGGCCCTAGCAGTGATCAATTGCTTGATGACACAGTGACACACATCCAAACAAGGCCTTAATCCACTTGCCTCTAGCAGTAACCACTCTTGAAGAGTTTTAATCCCGCTAACACACAGATATACATAAACCAAAATACAAAATTCTTGCCAAATGAAGCTAAATGAAAGTTGGCAAAAGAAAGAAAGAAAACTAGATAGAATAACGATACAAATCAAACACTCGAGTGCGAGTAGGGTGATATACGCAGATTTGATTTTGACAAACCACTAGCATAACAAGTCATATTATAGTCAGTACACAAATAGTTGGATCAATACACTCAATTTTTTAATCACGCCCTGCAGCATAGCCCTCCACCAACAGATCCAACTTTTCCTTTACAAGGAGGGACCAAGCAACTGTAACCTCGACAGTAGAGTTGTCAACTTCACATGACAGGTTGCTTGTTTGGCAATGTTGGACACCGAAGTCCACATGACCCTCTACTGGTTTGCATCCAGCTTCCGGGTAAGCCTGTATGACAAGCCTAAGTGTTCCTTGTAACTCCACAGGAACAACATTTCTCGTTAGATGAAGGTAACTATTTGATCCTACATCCATATTTTCACCACGATAATCAAGCAAAACAACTTCCCTAGAAGTGAGACCAATATTCCCTGTTGCAGCAGACCAGGAGCAAGCAACTCTACATCCACATTTAAAAGGCCAACCCCCTTCAACAACGTGAACACCCACAATGGTGGCCTGGACCGCTGTATCAAACTTCTCAAAGGTTATTTCTGCATCACACCAGTAGCCATGGATGAATATTGAAGACATAGTATTAACAGTTGCGGACCTAAACTGGTGGACATTTAAATCATATGCATTGTCGTAAAGGTGGTTGCAAGAACTGATCAATGTTGTATCTTCTTCGGCCCCCTCATTTATTTTAAGTTCAACTTCAAAGTCCACAGTGTCAACAGCAAAAATTGCACGAGATGGACCAGTCAAGCATAAAGAAGAATCCTGCAAGGATCATATCATTATTCTTGATTGCAATGGTTTCCTAGGAAAGTACTCCATGGACTAGGAAAGTAGGAAGAGAAAACAAAGAAATACGAGGAGCAAACTGAATGTATAGTACATACTTGTTTATCGAGTTTTTGGTAGTTACGCCTTGATCGAGAGAATAGAATGTTGCGGTTGCGGTCCATCATGTCTCTAGCAACGACCACACCATACACTTTGAGTGGCCACTTTAGGGTTTTTTCTTTCTTTTCCAGAATCCTGATGGAATAGATCAGCAACGTGCGGCCCGCAACAGCAGCAGGGAATGGCACGGCACCAGGTGTGCAGTGGGTAAAGAACATAGGGCTCAATGTAGCTGCATCACCAAAGACAATTGTCAACCATAGAAAATCTTACATGAATGAGTAAACTATTATCCCTTCTCTACATTCAGGGAGAAAGGAAGTTAGTGATCGGCTAAAATTTTGTAACAAATGGAAGCAAACAGATGATACTAATTTAATTGATGAGTAAATTGAGTAGCATTGAAGTTTTTTTTACTTGTATCTTCCAAGCCACCGCATCCTCCAATCTTGCTACCCCATACACGTTCCCAGCTGTCATATACTTCGCCGAAACTTTTCTGCTCATCCGCTATCACCTCTTTCAGATACTCCAATGTGGATCTATCCTCATCCTCATCTTCATCTCCATCCGGATCCTCATCCTCATCTTCATCCTCATCTTCATCTTCATCTCCATTATCAATCAGCCCCAACCTGTTCTCATAATGAGAGCAAAATCTCAAGTACTTGGTGAGACTGCAGATTTCGCTGGGAATCGCCTCCTCATCATCATCGCTCTCAAACTCACTCTCAATCTCCTCATCGTCATCACCACAATCATCACCACCCTTAACCTCACTTTCACTCTCACTCTCAGCACTGCTACCCTCGGTATCTGGATAGAAATTCTCCACACTCCTCCTCTCATCAGCCTCGGTATCTTGGTAGAAATCCTCCGTGTTCCGACTTAATCTATATGTAGCGCTAAGCAGCTCAGAGGCCTTGTGAAAGGAGACGCTGGGGGCATCGGATTTGCGCAGAAAATAGGCCATAGACAACATCCGGTGGCCCAACTCCTCCATACCTTGCAAGATGTTGTCAAGTTCTTTCTCGGGTAGCTCCATTGTGCCCGAGTCCATCAGGTCGGACGCCGTTTCCTTGGCGGCTATTCCGGCGATCATCCACGACGGTTTACTGCTTTCCCCTTTGTGTATCCGTCCCCACCCAGAAAGGCTAGGGGTAAGTGAGTCAAGCACGTCTTTGCGCTCCCTCCCCACGGATACCATCTCCTTCATCCGATCCTTGATCGCCCAGGATTCCCAGTCGATCTCCTTGCCGGATCCCCTCTCCATCTCCTTGCTACCGGCCGTGGCTCTCCTCTCTGGTGTTATGGAGGGTTGAGGTGAGGTACTAGCAGGCAACAACCAGGCTGGGTGATCCTCAAAAAAAAAAAAAACCAGGCTGGGATACTCGCCGCCGCCGTCGCCTAGACTATCCCTTTTTTTTCCTGTTGTTCAGGGGAACCGTCCCCGTCTTGATTGGGTAATTATGGTTTCAACGTGACTGCCGGATCAGGGTACTCCGACTCCCGCTAGTCGTGCAGTTTTCCGGTTTTGTTACGGGGAAACCTTCCAATCTATAGTCTGATAGGAATCTATCGCCAGACCAATCGTGATCCATCGATTCTTCTTTGATCCCACGGTCAGAGATCCTCCAAAAAAATCCCACACCAGGTTACCTCCGAAACTCACGCACGGACGTTCGCATATCCCCCATCTCTCGTGTCTTTCATCCCCCCCGAACCCATCTTCCTCTCTCGTAGCCTCCCAAGCTCGCACCAATCCTCTCCGATGGCGCCGCCCAGATTCCTTCTTATTTGCATCGTTCTTCCTTAGGTGGCTGCGACCACCATATCCATCTACATGTTCCTCGACGCGGCCCTGGGTTACCTCGTCGATGCGACATCCAGAACTTAGGTGGCTGCGACCACCATGTCCACAGCGTTTGTTGCGTCACCAGGTTTCGCGGAGGTTCAAGGAGTGGCCGGAGTACGTGCCCCCCATCGGCCGGTGAACCAGCAGTGGCGTCAGATCCTTTCCCCAAATTCGTAGTCCCTTTCTTAGGATCGGAGGTATAGTGCTGGAATTGCCGCGATTTCAATCCTCGCCTGTCCCCACTCCGGCACTCCCTAGTCCCTACACATATTATTCTCAATCTGTTTCTACTAATTTATGTGCCAAGTTTCAATGGTAGATGTTCATGTTATACCGAGTATTGAGTGTTGTTGGGTGTCAACAAATTGTTCTTTGCAATATGTTTCATCACCAAATTATCTGCAAAACTAGGTGTATTTGGTATTTAGTTTTCACAAACAAACGTAGCTACACTAGTATAAAAAGGGTCTAGTTTGAAGCACATTAGTCTCGGTTTGTAACAGAACCGGCACTAATGTGACCATTAGTGCCGGTTCCAACGGCTAGGCGGGCGGAGATCATTAGTACCGGTTCGTGGGCAACCTCTAGTACCGGTTCATGCCACGAACCGGTACTAATGATGCTGTGTCAGGCTGTTGTCAGGCTAGGCACCTTTAGTACCGGTTCATGGCATTAACCGGTACTAGAGTATCTTAGTAAGCTGATTTTTAGTCCCACCTCGCGAAGAGAGAGGCATTAGGAGCGGTTTATAAGCCTTGAGTGCACAGACAATGTGGGAGAGACGCAATGTTCACCTGCACGTTGCTTAGCTTCAAACCTTGAGGAATATTGTAGACTGCACGGAGCTATGTCAAGTGCTTTGTACACTCTTCCGAAATGCTTGAAGCTATTTTAACTTATTTGAACTCCAGACTTTTTGTGTGTTCAAAATGCACCATTCAGATCCACATCATCAATTATCAGCCCTTTCTGAATTCATTTGGTATTTTTCATTCATTTACTGATTTGTTTTGAAAGAGCTAAATGACCGTGAAATTGAAAAGCACTACAAATTGAACTCTGAAAAGGTTGAAACTTGGCATGGTATCATCATTTCACCCACATGGCATGCAAAAAAGTAGAGAGGGTCACGGCAAAAACTGGATGCACTTCGTGTACAAAATGGACAATCTCTTTCGAAGTATCAGGGTTTAGGACGAAAACTTATATGATACAAAGGCATTGCATTTTTTTCAACTCCAGAGTTTGTGTGTGTTCAAAATGCATCATTCAAATCCACATCATCAATTATTAGCCCTTTCTTAATT
>LR738710.1:882014028-882099647 GCA_902687465.1 Secale cereale
CAATCTTTTTCGAGATATCAGGGTTTAGGACGAAAACTCATATGTTACAAAGGCATTGCATTTTTTTGAACTCCATAGTTTTCGTGTGTTCAAAATGCACCATTCAAATCCACATCATCAATTATTAGCCCTTTCTGAATTCATTTGGTATTTTTCATTCATTTACTGATTTGTTTTTAGAGAGCTAAATGACCGTGAAATTGAAAAGCACTACAAATTGAAGTCTGAAAAGGTTGAAACTTGGCGTGGTATCATCATTTCACCCACATGGCATGTGCAAAAAAGTAGAGAGGGTCACGGCAAAAACTGGATGCACTTCGTGTACAAAATGGACAATCTCTTTCAAGGTATCAAGGTTTAGGACAAAAACTCATATGTTACAAAGGCATTGCATTTTTTTGAACTTTTTTGAACTCCAGACTTGTTGTGTGTTCAAAATGCATCATTCAAATCCACAGAATGAATTATCAACCCTTTCTGAATTCATTTGATATTTTTCATTCATTTACTGATTTGTTTTTAGAGAGTTAAATGAGATATAAAATGTTTGTTAGATAATTTTAGATATAGAAATGTTAGTTAGATATAAAATTTTAGATATAGAAATGTTAGATAGAAACTTTAGATATATTTGCGGCAATGTTAGATAGATAAATTTTAGATATAGAAATGTTAGTTAGATATAAAATGAAATACCATATAAAAAAATTGTTTGCGCGCTACCCAGTGGGCCTGCAAGGCCCTGGGCCTGTATTTGCAGGTCCATAAAGGCCCAGCAGACTCACACGGCAGCGCGGCAAAGTTAGGCCCACAAGCCTGCAGTAGAGAGGAGCTCGAAGGAGCAGCCGCGGCGGGGTTTATAAACCTGTGCGGCTGCCCCTCGGCTAGCGAGGTGGGACTAAACTTGCCGCACCGCACCTGCGCCAGCGCATCCCCTTTAGTACCGGGTCGTGGCACCAACCGGTACTAAAGGGGTGTCTTTAGAACCGGTTGAAGCCACCAACCGGTATTAAAGGGGGTGCGCTTCCCGCCGCTTGGCCTGGCCAAAACAGGCCTTTAGTACCGGTTGGTGGCTCCAACCGGTACTAAAGGTCCATCCTATATATACAGCACTTGAAAATTTTCAGTTTTCGCTCTGTTCTTGTTCTGTTTCTTCCTCTCCGTCGACGCCGTCGCCGCCCCATTGCGCGCTGCCCCTGTTCCCGTCCCCGTCACCGTCGCCGCCCCCGTCGCCGTCGCGCGCCGCCCCGTTCGCTGTCGCCGCCCCCGTCGACACCACCGTCGCCGTTGCCGCCCCCATCGCCGTCGCCTCGACCTCGCCGTCGCTGTCGCCTCGACCTCGCCCGCGCGGTGAGGCCCTCTCCCCCGGCCCCTCGCACACACACGCGCGCGCACACACACACACGCGCGCGCGTACACACACACAGTTTTTCTATTTTTTATACAATTCATTTAGATGAAATAATTAATTAGATTAGATTAACGTCAAATAGTATATAGAAATGTTAGTTATATAGAAATTTTAGAAATTTTAGTTTTACCTAGATGAATTAGATTAACTTTAAATAGTATATAGAAATGTTAGAAATTTTAGAAATGTTAGTTTTAGCTAGATGAATTAGATTAAATTTCAAATTGTTAGACGATGATCGATTTTTTTTAGTTTCTTATAATTTTAATTATAGAAATTTAGAATGTTATGTTTGCATATAGTATTAGTTATAAAAAAGTTAGAAATTTTTCTTTTTTTTAGTCTACAAAATATTAGAAATGTTATACAAATGTTAGTTATATATATAGAAATGTTATAATTTTTTCTTCTGTTTTTTAGTTATAGAAATATTAGAAATGTTAGTTATATAGCATTGTTAGAAATGTTAGTTATATAGAAATGTTAAAAATTTTAGTTATCAAAATCCAATCATTAAAAAAATGTTACTTTTTGCGGGCATATAGCTAGTATTTGTTCTCGACGATGCCCGGCCCGCATCCTCGCCGTCGACCCGTCCGCGACGACGTCCGGCTGACCCATGTCCGGGACTGGGCTCCGCCGGGCTGGCACTGGGAGGTGCTGCCTGGAGGGGCGCGCCGCTTGATGAGGAACCCGGCCTCGGGTCCCGTCGTCGACCCTGATCTCGTTTGGTGGCGTTCGCGTGGGCCAGTTTCGGTGCGGAGGGAGCCGGCCCCGCCGGAGGTGGTACGTCGCCGTGTCAGGAAGGAGGACGAGCATGTCCATCGCTACATGGTTGCGTTAGAGGGCGGCAGGTTCTCCAATACCTGGCAGTTTCTTCAGGGATCTCACTTCAGCTATGATCATGTGAGGGTTCCTTCTCTTTGGGTGTCCACCGCCCGCGCCGCAGGAACCGCGAGTGTCCTAGATTCTTCTGTAAGATTCGATCTTTATTAGCTACCTAGCCTGTGATGTATTCGATATTATATATTATTCGAGATGATGTATTCGAGATTATATCTATTATTCGAGACGATGTATTCGAGATTATATCTATTATTCGAGACGATGTATTCGAGATTATATCTATTATTCGAGACGATGTAATTTGAATACTAAATTGTTTTATATTTCTTTTGGATTAGTTAAATAAAAGCTATGGCGGACAATACCGGCAGAGAGGGAGAACAGACCCTGTTCGATATGATACGTCATCCTCGCGGGCCAGATGATGATCAGAATGAAGAAGATTATGACGGCACCGAATTTCTAAACAACACCGGAGAGGGTGATATGATATTCGATCGCGACGACCGAATTGAAGAAGTCATGAGCTACGATTATGATGATGACGAAGAAAATGTTGATCTTGAAACAACAAAGACCGGCGAGGTATATATATATTTATATAAGCAGGCACATGATACGTCTCAAACGTATATACTTTTCCAAACACTTTTGATATTGTTTTGGCCTCATTCTTGCATGATTTGGACTAAACTAACCCGGACTGACGCTGTTTTCAGCAGAGCTGCCTGTATGATTTATTTGTGTGCAGGAAAACGGATTTTTAGGTACCTCAGAAAAATCCACGAAAAATCATAGAAAATCCACGCACCAGAAGGAACCATGAGCCAGAAGTGGGGCCAGAGGGGGGCCAGGGGGTGCCCAGGCGCCCTGTGGGCGCCCCCCACCCCCCCCCCCCGGGCCGCGCCGGGAGGCCGCCTGGGTGGGTCCCACACCCCCTGGTGCCCTACTTTACCCCGTATTTTTACTCCCGACGCAGAAACCCCAGATCAGAAGTTCTTTCGCAGTTTTCCGTCGCGGAGCCGCCGCCACCCTCTGTTCTTCCTCGGGAGGGCTAATCTGGAGGCTGAATTGGCTTCCGGAGAGGGGAGATCGTCGCCATCGTCATCATCATCACCACTCCATCATCCCTCCATTACTTCTCCCTCCATGTGTGAGTAATTCTCCCGCTGTAGGCGAAGGGGATGGTAGGGATTGGATGAGTTAGATCATGTAATAGTTTATCAGATTGTTGGGGGCATGTTGCCTATCATCTACTATGGTGTTTATCATCTTTGCTTCAACTTGTTATTCTTAATGCTTGACACTTAGGGCCCGAGTGCCATGATTTCAGATCTGAACCATATGTGTTTGCATGAATATATTTGTGTTCGTGATCCTATCTATGAGTTGTTTGCACCTGTTACGGTCCGTAGTTTGAGGATTACATGTATCCATTTAGTTCATTGCTTTGTTCCGGTGCTCTTTGACAGGAGCACCTTAATATCCATAAGTTTCTTTCGGCCCCGTTCGTAGCGGGATGGTAGGACAAAAGATGTTGTGCAAGTTCTTATTGCAAGCACGTACAACTACCTACGGGATACATGCCTAATGTTTGATATTTGCCTAGATGATCATTACTTTGCCGTGTGCCGTGCCCCAAGTTAAATCTATCTCATCCATGCAGCGCCCAACCATCCATCTCACTAGCCTACAGTGTTTTAAACCCTGCTTGTCACTAGTCGCTACTTTTGCTATTTACTTTGCTATATACTGTTGCTATTTACTTTTGCTGTTTACTTTTACTATTACTATCATCACTATCATATCACTGTTACCACTTATCTTTTGTTGCAAGTAAGTATATTTCAGGTGCGGTTGAATTGACAACTCAACTGTCAAAGCTTATAAATACTCTTTGGCTCCCCGTGTGTCGAATCAATAAATTGGGTTATTCTTACCCGCGAAGACTATCTCAATCCCTTACGGTTGAGGGTTATCAAGTACCGTTTTCTGGCGCCGTTGTCGGGGAGCATAGCAATATTTACAAGTCTACTTGAGGTATCCTACCTGCTGCACTTTATCTACTATGGGTACGAAAGCAGACCCCAAGGTTCCGATCTTACTATCCACTACAAGAAGAGGTACTGCTCTAAGCACTAGTGCTACACTTGATTCACCTTCCATTATGAGTAAGTTTGCCTCACCACCACCACATGATGCTCCTAATGAATCTGTTACTATGTCTGATACTCTTGATGATGCTTCTACTACTTTTGATGATGATATTAGTTCGCTTGGTTATGCTCTTGAGAAACAAATTGCTGCTGCTGCTAAAAAGTCTGGAATTGAACTTCCTGTTACTCGCTACCCTATTGGTGAAACTTATGATTATCCTGATTTGAGTAAACTCAAAGAGAGGCTCCTTGATGATGATTACTATATACTAGATGAAGAATTATGCGGAACTGACAGAGTTTTCTGGCTCTGACCCTGAAGCTATTAAGAAATTGTTTGAAAAACACTATCTGAAACAACAAAACCGTTCCTAATCCTGAATTTGCTACATCCCCTATATGCATTGATGATCCTGATTATGATTTCTCTGTTGATCTTTCACTTATACCTATGGTTGAAGCTGACCCCTTTTATGGCAGAGAAAATGATGATGCTATTGCACACCTGACTAAACTCGGTGAGTTGGGTAGCCTGTTTACCACAGATGAGAAGATACGATACTTTTATGTGACCAAGCTTCTTCCTTTCTCCTTGAAGGAGGGTGCTAAAGCATGGTATGATTCACTCCCATGCGGTTCCATTAAGAGTCCTCAGGACTTAGCTCACTCTTTTGTTGATAAGTACTTTCCTGCTCACATGCAACATGCTGCTTTACAAAGAATTTATAACTTTAAACAGTTGCAGGATGAGTCCCTCCCTAAAGCTTGGGGGAGGTACTGCGGTCTGATTCGGGCTAGACCAGGACATGAAATCCCTAAGAATGAATTAATCGATATATTCTATGATGGTCTAACTGATGAATCCAGGTCCTATTTGGACAGTTGTGCTGGTTGTGTTTTCAGGAAAGAACACCGGACGATGCGGAAGATTTAATGGGCAGGATTGCCAAAAACCATGAAGATTGGTCCGTCCCTGAACCACCTCCACCAACAAAGAAGAGGGGCATGTTTGTTCTGAGCCCCGAGGATATGCGAGAAGCAAAGAAGTCTATTGAAGAGAAAGGTATTAAAGCTAAAGACGTGAAGAATCTACCCCCTATTGAGAAGTTGTGTGAGCCTACTACTCACCCTCCTATGGTAGAGGTACACTCTCTTTTAGATTTCAACGCAAGTGACATCCCTCATGGTAAGCCTCCTGATCAATGTTTAGATGAGTTTGATAATTTTATTATGAAACAAAATCATTTTAATGAGAGGATAGAAAGTCAATTGCATGATAATTCCCTTGCTATCAAAAGACTGCTTGATGTTTTAGATAGAACAGTTAATGATGTTCAATGTCTTGTGAAGCATTTTCATATGGTTCAAACTCAGCTTGATCAAATTTCTAATGTGCAAAGAGATTTGCTTGCTAACAATGCCAAACAAGATAATTTGCAGGCTTTCGGGATTAAGACCTGAGGAGGAACTAGCACTCAAGATCCTCTTTATCCAGAGGGGCATCCGAAGAGAATCGAGCAGGATTCTCAAATGCAGGAAGAAGAAATTGTTGGCTCTCCAAAGAAAAAGAAGAAACATAAGGAGACTGACAATTCTAATGATCCTATTGCAGATGAAGAACCAGCTATTGATCCCAATAGTGTATCTATCTCCGATGCTGAGACTGAAGACGGTGCTGAACCTGAAGGTAATAATAATGAGAAGAATGATCTGCCTGATGTTCGAGAAGAAGAAGCACCTGACAAACGTAAGAGGTACACTAAAGAAGACTTCATTGCAAGAAAACATGGGAAGGAAAGAGAACCATGGATACAGAAACCCATGCCCTTTCCAGGTAAGTCCATCAAATCTAAAGAAGAAGAGCATTATAATAAGTTTTGTGAGTGGATTAAACCTCTTTTTCTTCAAATCCCTTTGACTGATGCTATTAAGTTACTTCGTTATTCAAAATATATGAAAGATATTGTCACTAATAAAAGAAAAGTTCCTAATGATGCAATATCTACTATGCTTGCTAACTACTCTTTCAGTGGCAAGATTCCTGAGAAGCTCGGTGATCCAGGTATACCCACCATTCCTTGCTCCATAAAGAATAATTATGTCAAAATTGCTTTATGTGATCTTGGAGCAGGAGTGAGTGTTATGCCTCTCTCTCTTTACGAGAGGCTTTGTTTAGAAAAACTAATTCCTACAGATATCTCCCTTCAGATGGCTGACAAGTCAACCGCTGTTCCGATAGGTATTTGTGAGGATGTTCCCGTAGAAGTTGCTAATTGTTTAATTCTTACTGATTTTGTTGTGCTTGACATGCCCGAGGATGGGAGCATGTCCATTATTCTTGGTAGACCTTTCCTTAACACCGCAAGTGCTATTATTGATTGCAATAAAGGGAAGGTTACCTACCATGTGAATGACAAAGAACACACGGTATATTTTCCGAAGAAGACCGACAGGAGGCATGCCCTCAACTCTATAGAGAATATCGAGACCGTGAAGATTGGAGAATGGGACTGTCCACTACATGTGCCTCACAAATATAAAACTATCATGGTGGGGACAATGTCCATCAAAGTGAAGGTTTAGTAACTACTTCGTAGGAGGTGAGACTTTTTGCTCTATATATCGCCTGTTTGTTGGTAAGACTTGATCAACCTTACTAGTAAACATGTTTTATATGGATAAAAAGTTGAGCTTGTTATATTTTCACTTGTTTTTAGTTTTGTCCTACTTGCTGTACCAAGTATTTATGTTTTTGAAGCTTCACAATACTACTAACTGCTTCAAGTTTTCAGAGAGTTTCACAGCTTTTTGAACTTCGAAAAATTTCAACAGTGAAGTTTTCAGAAAAATTCCAGAAAAATTATAATAAAAATTTCCACGACGGGAGAGACCCAGAAAGTCCTGGGGCCAGCCAGGGGGGGGGGCACCAGTGGCCCAGGCGGCCAGCTGGCACGGCCCAGCCCCTGGCCGCGCCCATAGGGCGCCTGGGGCCCACGGGACCCCCCTCCAGGTATGTCTTCTTCCTCCCTCTCTCTCTTTCTCCAAAAACACGAGTCTGCTTTTGTTCTTGTGTTCTTGCTGTTCTTGGAGGCGATTCTTCGATCTCTCTCTACAGCCCATCATTTGAGCTGAAATTTTGAGCAAATACTCCCTGGTATGTGACTCCTCCACCCCTCCAATTAGATTTTTGATTGGTGGCCTCATTTGTGAGTATTTAGTAGTTCTTGGTGTTGTAGAGATGAGCTTGCATGCATGTGTAGAAAGTTATTTTCCAAGTTTTTATGCAAGTTTATGCCTTGGGCAAGTGAGTTGAGTAGTTTGCCTTAGCTCACTTTGTTTTAATCCTTGTTTTTGTAAACTGTAAAAAAAAATTCAGAAATGAGTTTGTTAGGAAGGGCAAAAGGGTGGCTTGAGAAGAGGAGGCCCGCACACTCCGATCGAGTTACTAGAGCCGCAGCTTCACCATCGACTGCCAGGGTGAGCTATAATGAAGATCATGTGCCCCTGGAGTTGTTGGAAGATACAAGTCCAGCACGTGCGATGACATTTCCATGTGATGAATTCATGGAAGCTACGGGAATCAAGGATGAGTTTTATAATCTTTGTGCTAATGCAGGTTTGACACGACTCATCACGAGCCGTGTTACCCAGTATCAAAAACTCACCTCCAGTTTCATTAACAGTTTTAGATATAATCCTGATTCAGGTGCTATTGAGTTTAAAATTTATAATGATCTTATCACCATGACTTTGGGAAATTTTTGCGAAATAATAGGTGTGCCGAACGTTGGGAGGACGGCTAGGATGGCCACTCAGCCCTCCGAGCTGAAAACCGTCATCAACTCTCTCTGCAGCATGGGTACGAGGGATATTCATCGGTCGAAGATCTCCAGCGTCTTGTTTCCTCACCTCAGGTATTTTGCATATTATATTGCTAGAGGGGTGTTAGCTCGTGACAACACAAGCAACATTTCTGCTCTGGATATTGCTATCCTGGCAGCAGCCCTCTCAGGGAGGTCTGATTATAATATGGGTACCTTAATTACTCGACGCCTTGCTATGAACGGTAACAAGGGGGACTTATATGGTGGCGTTTACGCCACACTTATCTTAGAGCATCTTGGAGGCACCCCACACCCTGATGAAACTCCTTTTACTTATTTAAGCTTTGATCTTGCTGCTATGAAAAGGCATAAGTTTGTTACCATGGGTTCTGAGCTCGATAATCTTATTTATATCTTGCGTTTCGGAACTGCCGCGGAACGCGAGATCCGTCTACCTGCACCTCTTTTGTTTGATTTTTCTCGCAGGAACGGATGGTCCTTTGATGTTGTTCAGTTCGATGAGTTCATGGTCCAGCATCAGTTTCATAACCCCATGGAGGGGGTTGTGCCCGACGAGGAGAGGCACGGTGAGATACCACATTTTCAGGAAGAGACCGCCACCGAGTTTGGTGAAGGGTCTTCCTCTGTTTGGCGTTCGGAGCCTTCCTCGTGGGAGACTCCGAGGAGTTCGGTGTACGCGCCAGCATCCTTCTACGACCCTTGGACTCACCACCATACCCCTGGAGCAGGAGGCTCCTGGGGGCAGTAGCTGCTACCAACTTAGGCCAAAAGCCTAAGCTTGGGGGAGTACGTGCCCTTCTCACTTTTCCATTGTATTATCCATTTTATTCACTTTGATCTTTTCAAAGTTTTTGCCCATTTTTCTTTATTTCTCTCTTTGCAAAAACAACAAAAAGATTTTCTTTTTCATTTTGCTTTTATTCAACCTTTGAAAAACCCAAAAAGATTTCCTTTCTCTCTTTAGTTTGCTTTGTTTTCAGAGATCAGCTCGAGTCCGCGATGGCATTTAATTATATTTCCTACGTTCGATCATGCAAGTGATAAGCAGTAATGACGAAGATCGACTGAAGGGAAGCAACAGGGAAGACCGGTATGAACTCCTATTGTTTCTACTTTTGTACATATGCCTGTACTTATGATCTAGAGACCAGCTTGTAGCAACATAGTGCTATGTTTACAATGCTCTTTCGGTGGTTCATGCTTTCCTTGTGGCTAGTCTCGAATAACTAGAGTATATAATGTGTTATTGAAATGATCTACATACATTGCACTATTCATAGTCTGGTATACTAAGGTGGTATTTCCCTTTAGAGAATTTTTGGATTGACTTGGCACATGCTTACACATGTTTAAGACTAAAAAGTCTACTTTGCCTTGATGATCTTTGAGTTTTAGAATAGTTATATCACTTTCATGCCCGATTCAATGTTGCTTTGTCGCTCTGCATGATTATGACCGTTATTGCTCTCTAGTTGGTCGCTTCCCAGTCTTTTGCTAAACCTCCACCTGTACTAAGCGGACTGACTGCTTGTGCATCCGAAATCCTTAAAACCAGTTATGCCATATGAGTCCACTATACCTTCCTATACATGGTATTTACCTGCCATTCCTAACGAAGACTTTCATGTACCATCTCGAAACTAATCAAAAGCATTTCTCTTTTGTGCCTATGTTTTAGCTCATGAGGAAGTAGTAGTTAATTCATGATCTTTTTAAGTTGGACAAGTTTCACCCCTGGATTGTATGTCTAATGTGCAAACCCCTAATACGAAAAGGAACTGGCATTGAGTGCGCCCGGCTCAAAAAGATAATATAACAAACAAACCCTCCTTCACGCTTTGTTCATGAGAAATCAGAAAACTTTGGCAGTGATAAACAAAGGAGATTAAGAGGATGTGATCGTCCTCATGCGGGAGCCGTTCCTCGAGACTTGTCTACTCAAAAAGTGATTGAGTTATCTGCTAGCATTCGTTGACGAAATATGCACTTCTCAAAACATGTTTACTTCTGTTTTTTAAACCAAGAGCTCTGGTACATGTTTAGTTTTTGTTTCCGACCACGGGTTTTCAACCTTGCCAATAAAAGCCATGGTTCGAGAGTCTCACCTTCTTTCTTCAAAGCACCAACTATGACAGCATAATTGTCATTCTGAGTGTAATGTGCATTGTCCCAAAGTATTACATTGTCTTCTGCATACTTGTGATATGATTTATTTTGAAATTCTTAGTTCTAGTCTCCTTTAAAACTCTGGAGGAGTCTCTGCATTTATGTTTTGCTTCACTCATGGAGGCTAGCGAGATACCACCCTAATATGCTCAAGCTATGTGCAATGTAATCTTGTCTTTATTTTCAGTAATATATTATTTACTTTTAAGTATTTGTGACTGGTCACTTGAAAGAAGGATTGCTCCTTGCATTGTCCTCATAAGTACTGTTTCAATACTTGCTAAACTCTTTTTGTAGTACATGCTTATATACATCTAATGAAGCAAAAGAGTTTGTCAAAGTTTTCTTTGTCGCGTCCAGTTCGTTGAACTGAATTGCTTGAGGACAAGCAATATGCTAAGCTTGGGGGAGTTGATACGTCTCAAACGTATCTACTTTTCCAAACACTTTTGATATTGTTTTGGCCTCATTCTTGCATGATTTGGACTAAACTAACCCGGACTGACGCTGTTTTCAGCAGAGCTGCCTGTATGGTTTATTTGTGTGCAGGAAAACGGATTTTTAGGTACCTCAGAAAAATCCACGAAAAATCACAGAAAATCCACGCACCCGAAGGAACCAGGAGCCAGAAGTGGGGCCAGAGGGGGGCCAGGGGGTGCCCAGGCGCCCTGTGGGCGCGCCCCCCCTGGGCCGCGCCGGGAGGCCGCCTGGGTGTGTCCCACACCCCCTGGTGCCCTACTTTACCCCGTATTTTTACTCCCGACGCAGAAACCCCAGATCAGAAGTTCTTTCGCAGTTTTCCGTCGCGGAGCCGCCGCCACCCTCTGTTCTTCCTTGGGAGGGCTAATCTGGAGGCTGAATTGGCCTCCGGAGAGGGGAGATCATCGCCATCGTCATCATCATCACCACTCCATCATCCCTCCATGACTTCTCCCTCCATGTGTGAGTAATTCCCCCGCTGTAGGCGAAGGGGATGGTAGGGATTGGATGAGTTAGATCATGTAATAGTTTATCAGATTGTTGGGGGCATGTTGCCTATCATCTACTATGGTGTTTATCATCTTTGCTTCAACTTGTTATTCTTAATGCTTGACACTTAGGGCCCGAGTGCCATGATTTCAGATCTGAACCATATGTGTTTGCATGAATATATTTGTGTTCGTGATCCTATCTATGAGTTGTTTGCACCTGTTACGGTCCGGAACCGGCGATCCCAAAAGTGACAGCTTGGGACACCAAAGGGGATGGTCCATAGTTTGAGGATTACATGTATCCATTGAGTTCATTGCTTTGTTCCGGTGCTCTTTGACAGGAGCACCTTAATATCCATAAGTTCCTTTTGGCCCCGTTCGTAGCGGGATGGTAGGACAAAAGATGTTGTGCAAGTTCTTATTGCAAGCACGTACAACTACCTACGGGATACATGCCTAATGTTTGATATTTGCCTAGATGATCATTACTTTTCCGTGTGCCGTGCCCCAAGTTAAATCTATCTCATCCATGCAGCGCCCAACCATCCATCTCCCTAGCCTACAGTGTTTTAAACCCTGCTTGTCACTAGTCGCTACTTTTGCCATTTACCTTTACTATTTACTTTTGCTGTTTACTTTTACTATTACTATCATCACTATCATATCACTGTTACCACTTATCTTTTGTTGCAAGTAAGTATATTTCAGGTGCGGTTGAATTGACAACTCAACTGTCAAAGCTTATAAATACTCTTTGGCTCCCCGTGTGTCGAATCAATAAATTGGGTTATTCTTACCCGCGAAGACTATCTCGATCCCTTACGGTTGAGGGTTATCAGCACATCTGGTGATCATCACATGTTTTAAATGAGTTGAAGATATATTAACGAATCGATCTTTCTTCTTGAAGCCATCCGGATCGAGCAAATCTTCAGGCAACAGGACGAAACGAGGCCCGAACAAAAAGTTGAAGGAGGGCGTAAAGTACAATATCGAGGCAATCAGACCTAATTGCGAACCATTAGCGCCTAAGAAGACTGCGGACAAGTTCGTTCGTCAGTGCGGAGTTCTTGTGAAGGACCAACTCCCGATCTCCCTTCAAGAATGGAGAGAGCCAGCAAAGCCACGTCCAGATCTTACTTTTGTCGACGACAGACAAAAAAGTCTGCTTTGGGATACTCTCATGGAACATTTCACCCTACCAGATCATTTCACAGAAGCAGATGTGCACAAAGTTAAGGACGCTGCTCTTAGGAAGATGGCAGTTGCATTTAAGAACCACAAGAATCATGAATGGGGCAAGTACGTCAAGGGAGGAAGGAAGACTCCAGTATTCGAGGGAACACTAGAGAAGCAAAGTGCTCATTGGGACGATTTCGTGTAATTCAAGGATTCAGAATTAGCTAAGGAACGGTCGAGAATAAACAAGAAGAATGCCGAAAAAAGGATAAGTTCCATAAGCTGGGGCCAGGTGGCTACGCGGTGGCAATGCCTAAGTGGGATAAGTTTGAGAAAGAGATGGAGAATGCAGGTGTCACTCCGGTTACTAGGAGCTGCCCCCCCAGGTGCAGGACTTGGTTCTATGCGTATGGGGGGGGGAGTTGGACCCGAAGACAGGCAAAGTTTCGATGAAGGCATGTCTGAACGGAGCCGACGATAAGATACTTGTTGCAATAGAAGAGGCTCGATCGGGGGTGTTCCAACCCAACAGAGAGAACGACGAGCTTACGCGTGCCCTGGGAAATCCTGAACACCCGGGAAGAACACGAGGCAAGGGCGCTATTCCGTGGTATGAGGGGTTTTCGTACTGAAACACCGACTACAGAACCCGTGCGAGAAGGAAGATTGCGGAGGAGAAGCAGAGGAAGATGGAGGAGGAGCAGAGGAAGCTGGACTATGAACGCCTTCAAGGCCTGGAATCAAAGCACGCGGACTTGGCAGTCAAATTCCAGCAGCAGCAGGAGCAGATCGACTCACTTAGCCAGCAAAGGGGGTCTCAGCAGCTGCAGCAGCTAGCGGATGATCCAGCATTGGATACCACCGCCCCATCCATGCCGAGAAGCAACATGGTTTCCGCCCCGGGCGACGCAATGCTGGATAGATACCCCGTGGACGACATCATGGAGTGCGAGCTACACTTCGAAATGAAGAACATATCCATGAAGGTGGCGGACGCCATTGCTTTTACAAATCCCCCCGAGGCAACCTTCCATTGCAACCCGATTCCAGCAGGCTATGCTCGTGTCTTGGTTGATGAGGTGGTGGACCAATATTCGGGGCTAGAGGTTGACATTCCTGGAGGTGACGAGGAGCACACACTCGGAGAGGCCAAACATCGTATCATCCTATGGAGAAAGGATTGCATCATCTTTCTAAGGCCACCGACACCGCGTCAGCCGACTCCTCGTCGAAGTCCGCCACCGAGTCAGCAGACTCCCACTCCTGCAAGTCCACCAACGCGTCAGGCCACTCCTCCTCCTCCAAGTCCGGCAAAGCGTCAGGCCACTCCTCCTCCAAGTCCGACACAGCGTCAGACGTCCACTCCTCCTCCAAGTCCGGCACAACTTCAGGCCACTCCTCCTCCAAGTCCGGCACAGCTTCAGGCCACTCCTCCTTGTCCAACTCAGCCCCGTTAGCCGTCTCCGCCGCCTCAGCAATCGCAGAAGAGACACCCCGCATCTATGGTGCGTAGCGGTACGAGTCGAGGCAGTACAGGAAGTACAGGCGGAGGCAAGCGATATAAATATGGTCCAAGCCTCACTGATCCTCCTCAGAGGGCTTATGACAGGACCGAGGAGCAAACCAAGGCCATAGTGCGGGCAGAAGTGGATGCCCATTTTGGACCGATACCGCCACCGCCGCCAAGAGAGAAAGTGCCTGAGGAAAAGATTGACCACTTCATTCGTATGGCTCAACCACCAGCTCCCAAGCCTGTTGACACAGACTATGAGCGCCACATCAGGAAGTTAAATCGAGCACGTCTACAGAAGGAGGCGAGCTCAAGCTCGAGCAAACAACAAGCAGCTGTCAAAAAATGCGGGAAAACTGTTCCCCAGCTGGTAGAACAGGCGACGCAATCGATCCCCTCGCTTGTTGTGCCAACAACACGTGAGAGTACGCGCGCCCAATATTATTGTGGGCAAACAGTTTACGTTCCCGAGGTGGGCAATGTGGTAATAACCGAGGAGCATATAACGCAGGCTGAAATTCTCAACATCACTGTTGGACAACTCCTCGAGATCGAGCCCATGCCTGTGCTTACAGAGGAGGAAATAAAACGGAAATATGTCCGGGGCGAACCTTTGGTCAAGCCAGACGAGGTCAAGAAGCTCCCAACGAGAATGTATGAATTGCATCAATGGTACATGAACATTACCAAGAGTTCCAATCGAGAGTCCCTCATGGTGGAAGTCAAGAAGGATCATTACTACCATGAGAAAGTTGTGGCCGTTGAGTATAATGAACTGTTTCAGTTATACAATCAAGACGCACTCGACAAATCTATCATCAGTTGCTATTGTCTGCAAGTGATTTCTTTCTGTAATTTAAGCCTCAAGCTAGCTGTAGTGATCCTTTTGATCAATCATTACCTGTAATTATCCGTACTATATTCTTTTCTGTGATATTATGCAGGATGAAGATGTATGAAATGAAAAAAGGTGGACGCTATGGCATTGGGTTGATTGACCCAAACACCGTTAATGAATACACATGGAAAATAGATAAATATCATGAAAATCATGTAGAGGACAGCATGCTAGAGTTCTTGAAGTGCCTCAAATACAATGAAGATATACTACTTCCTTACAACTTCCAGTGAGTCACACTGTCTTGTACTACAAATTCTCTGTTTTTGCCTACTAGCTAGCTACATGTTTTTGCTTACATATGTCCGCTTAATTAAGACATCCAAACGTGTGTGCATGCAGATTTCACTGGATCTATTGTATCATTAAAGTTGACGCCGGAACAGTTGAAGTACTCGACTCACTACTTACAAAAACAAAGTGACTACACCATCTTGTTTGGGATAGTCAACAGGTAATTTCAATCATTATTAACTATATATCTCGGCCTATTTAGTTCGTCATTTCCTGATATGAACTATTTAATAACCCATTTATTCATTTTCTTTGTCGACGGGCAGGGCTTGGGTAAGGTTCATCAGCGTCACTCCAGGCGAATGGAAACAAAGACTGCAATGGTTTCGACCCAAGGTAAGTAATTAAGTAGTACTAGCTAGCTAGCTAGCTGCCATTATCTCTTTAATTATCATGTTTGATTAATTATTATCTGATCAAATTCCATTCTCGTAAAGGCCATGAAGCAGGCGCAGGGGACTGATCTGTGTGCATATTGCGTTTGCGAGAACATTCGCATGATGGCGTCCGAAAGGAGCAGATCTCAAAGATAGGAATGGGTACGTTTGTCAAAACACTATTCACAATTTTTACACCATTATCGATATCTAGTCACACAACTAATAAACATGCATATTGATCTCCTTCTTAACAGTTCACAGAGGTGCGGGACAAGCTCCTAGAAACGAAGCGCGTACATGCACTTCAAGAAAAAATAGCGGGATTTTTGCTCGACCAGGTCATAGATCCGAACGAAGAATACCATTACCCGCTATCGCCCCCATGAACCAATTCCAATTGTCATCGTGCTCCGAAGGCACCAATTAGGCTAATGTCATTGGCTCCGAAGGCAACATGTAGGAGAAATTGTATATAGCTATACATGTCTGTATGTGTGAATTGGTGGTTTGTGAGACATTTGATGATAGATATATGATTGGTTCTACTAGAAATTCTCTCTCTCTCTCTCTGTAATTTGATACTAGACAATGTGCTTCCATAGCTCACCATACATTCGTTTCATCATTGCAGTTTGCACTCCACATGCTTCTTCGCCATATATAATTTGATTCCCTAGTTCTACCAAATTCTGTGAAATTTATGGAAGGTAGGTGACATCTTTGAGCTCTTCTGGCTGTCGCCTTCCATCCACGATGGCCAGAGCCCCAGGTTTTATATGCAACATTTAGGGTGATGTGGAAGACACAAAGGAACACGGTCCTGCCATATTTCCATGCTCTAGGTGGAGATCCACGGGTGTGTAAGAATTACAAGACGATGATGACATTGTCCACAGAAGCACTGTTCATTGCGCTGTCGTCTAGCCCTAGTTGAACAAATTTTTTTTTCTGGAAGCAAATTCTATTTTCCTTGGAAGCACAGTACAATATCTTCGTAAGCAATGTTTGCTTGATGAAAACAAATATTTGTTCTGCTAGAAAGCAATTCGATGTTACACGAAAAAAAATCTGTTACTTGAAATGTATGTCAATCAGTAGCCAAAAATATATGTTGTACTGTAAATAAATATTTTACTATATCGAAGCAATCTCCTACTGGCATGGAAGCAATTTCTCCGTGGGCAATGAGGTACAATTAAAATTTCTCTCCAGGTGTGCTGCAATTACATTTTTTTCCTGCTTCATACAACTTATTTCCATGCTTCGATTACAATTTTTTCCTCTCCTTCATACAACTTGATTTCGTCCTTCAATGGATGTGTTCTTTGAATTCTATCACCAGAACCCGATCTGGCGATCACACAAAAGACTTCAATGTAACGATTCACGTCGCATCCTTGGTCGGCAAAGGCAGAGTGAATATAGGACATATGTGATATGAGAATATGAAAAACTATGACACTGGCGACCAGGATGAACAAAATATTTAGGGCGCTGAAAACATGTTAATTTGTAGTCAACATGGAAGGAAATATCAAAACTCTGAGGAAACATAGATACGGTCCAATGCAAAATGATTGGTACAGTAGAAAGAAATATTTTAGGGGGCGCTTTAGTTGCAATGGAAGCAATTTCTGGTAACATTGTATACAGATTCTGCTTCACAAGGAAACAAACTACGGAAGCTTATTTCGCTTCATTAATAATTGAAAATTTAGAATGTTTTCTGAGATTTATTTTGTATCCTAGAATCATGGATCTGTTTCCTCATAGTTAATTACACTGGTGGTGCTAGAACTTGGGGCAAACAGTCATTTTGGTGCTAGAATTTGCGTGTACATTAAAGTGGTGTAAAAACTTGGCTTCAACGCGCAAATACAGTGCTTATCGCATTAGTATACAGAATTTGCGCTTGACTAGGCTCATGGGTCCCGTTGTCAGATCTGGGAGAGGGGGCATGTGGCCTGATTTTTCTTGAAAAAATCCCTCAATTTTCTATTAAAAAAACCTATCAACATGCCATTTTTCATCTCTAGCCAGCGGGTCCCATCGTTCAAAATTAACTGGAAAAAAGGGAGGCCGTGGTTCAAACACGTAAGCACGGCTACAAAGAAAACCAGTCAAACCAGTACGCTAATCAATTTATGAGTTCTCAATGGATAACTTGTGTTTGAGGCATCTGATGTTTAAATGTGCTGCAGATATTGCGGCACATTTTGTGCGAGCTTCTTTTTTAAGATTATTTAAGAAATGTAACTAATACACAATATGTTTAAATATTTGTGTGCTATAAATTTTACACAAACAAGCCATGCTTAGTAAATTAAAACATCTAAATATACACCCAGCTATTATATAAAAAATTAGTTAAGACGGACATTTAAAATGTATATTAAATTAACTTGCTGACGTATTATTTCAAAATACATTCGTATATATAAAATATTATTTATGAATTGTAAAAAATGTTTATATAATTTAAATTATAAAATTTATTTTAAAATTAAATTTAAAACTATTATTTTAGTTATAGAAACATTTTAATAATTATAAGAATATTTGTATATTTCATTTTTTGTATAATTAAAATATTTATAAATTTTAAGTTTTAACTCTTCATGAATATTCAACCATGTATAATATGCAAAATATATAATATTTTTGAATATAAGTCATGAGTAAAAAAATAATACAGATGTGAATATTTATCGATATTAAGTAAATGTTTGTATTCATCATTTTTAAATTAAAAATCCGCGTATGTATTCATTAAACATTGTATCTAATATATATTTAAATGCCTGCATTAACTAAATATTATATATATAATACACGGGTGCATATTTTGTTGATTTTATTTACATAATATTGATAACACATAAATATTCAAACATGACTTTATTACTTATGTTTTTAAAACATCTTACAAAAATAGCTTGTGCATAATGGGCCGCAATATCTGCAGCCCATTTAAGCTCCATATATGTAGTTGCTAAATATTTATAAAGTTTTTATCAGTACTAAACATATCAACGAGTAGGGTGTAGTGGTTAGCCCTGCATGAAATGTTTTTCTGTAAATATTGACAGGCGGGACCCACTAGCCATAGAGAAGAAAAATGCCACGTCCATAGGCATTTTTTGTCAAAATATATATTCTGAGGGGGGTTTTGCAGAGAAAACCCTTCTTGCTGGTTCACTCACTGATAGCGGATCCCACACGCCTAGTCATAACAAAATTTGTATGAAAAAAATTGGAATAAGCACTGTATTTGCACGCCCACCACGGCCATGGAAGCCCGCGACGTGGGCCTTCCTGTTGCAGAGTGGCTGGGCCTCAGCGCTGGAGAGCGTGTGGTCTAGCTTCCGGCATGCTGATGGTGGTGTGGCCGTTGACCCGTTGTACGCAGAGCAACGGATGAACGCCATGGTCGGGAGCATCGGGGTTGGCACTGCTGCTGCCTCGGAGGGAGGCCGATGGCATGGTGGTGCGCGGCGAGATCGTAGGTGTTTGACCAGCACTGCTTCAAAACAAGGAGAAGAAGCAAATTATCTGACAGAACTCTCGCCGGACGCCTCTATGGAAACCCGATACAAGTCTTGCCATGCATCTCAGTCAGGTCAGCAAGACGTTCACCTCTACACGTCAGATCCAGATTTTTTTTTAATGTCACCGGAGGGAGAAGAATCCTCCCCACCTGAATTGTATTCATTTGTTGCCTATAGACTTTGCAGCATAATACAAGATAAAGCTCAAGTGAACCAGAAGTACAGGGGGCACAGAGAGTAGAATTAAAGCAAAACAACACACAAACAACACATGGGCGAGGGGGGACACAACACAACAAGGGGCACCACCGGCGCTCGAACTGCAGCAGCGAGCCAAGACTAAACCATGACACTGCACCATCGACGCAATCGAAAAGCACCGGGGCAACCAAGACTGCACAACGCCACGACACCACCTGCGTCGTGGGGTACATTCGAACGGTTTCGCCGGGCAAAGATGGCGCCATGGCACCTGTGTGCCATCGACGTAGCCGAAGGGCATCACCAAGCATAGAACTCCACAAGGCACACCAAAACATCACAACAGGGGGGCACCACGGGCGCTCAAACTGCAGCGGCGAGCCGAGACTAAGCCATGACACTGCACCGTCGACGCAATCGAAAGGCACCGGGCAACCAAGACTACACAACGCCGCGACACCACCTGTATCATGGGGTACATTCGAACGGTCATGCCGGGCCGAGACGACGGCACGGCGCCTGTGTGCCACCGGCGTAGTCGAACAACATCACCAAGGATTGAACTCCACGGAGCACACCCAAAACATCACAAGACCGGGGGATGAAGAAAGCGCCATCAAGATGGAAACGACGGGAAGCGTCGCCGCTGTCTCGACCAGCAGCAGCTGGCCGACCATGTATTTCTACCAAACCCAGGTCACATCCTCCCCTAGACGCGACACAAAGCAACCGCCAATAGCGCCAGGCAACGCTGGGACGGACGGCCCCAGATCCAGGCGAATACAACCGGCAGCGACGCTGGCAGGCACCCTCGACGCCAAGCCACCAGTGAGGACCACTGGTGCGGTGCCCCTGCAGGTGAAGCCACGAGACATCGACAACCCACTGGGGGATCTGGGAGGTGTAGGGCTCCCAAGACGCAGGATCCACGACGCCACCTGCGTTTGGCGAGCACGGAGGAGCACGACGACAACAGAACGAGCGGCGATGATGGATGAGGGAGGAGGCCCCTGGCGGAGCACGAGACGGGGCGCAGGGGCGATGACATCCAGATCGGACCTTCCATGGTAGATCCAACACGGCAGGGCCCGAACGTGGAGGGGATAACCACCAATCTTGGGCGCTGTCGGAGCCAGTTCGCGGTGCAGCATGGGGACGGGGTCGATGCCGACGGTGGAGATGGACAAGAGCCAGCCAGGGAGCATGCCGGAGCCGAGGCAACCAACAGCCAAGCGGGAGGGCGTCGGGTCCGAATCCGGCCAGGGACAACACACCCGAGCAGGAGGAGGGTGTCGGATTACGGGCTCCGCAAACCCAAAGAAGTTCGAACACAGGGGCGTGAACAGAGATCTCTCCCGCTAACGTCTACCTAGCGCCACGCCCTCGCCCGGTGGTGAGATTCAAGCAAGCAACAAGGAAAAGCACACCGGAGTTTACCCAGGTTCAGGCCACCTTGCGGTGTAAAACCCTACGTCCTGCTTGAGTGGATTAGCCTCAGGAGGGCTTGAGTATGAACAAGTACAGTGGTTCTTGAGCTCAGGAGGAGAGCTCAAGAGGCTTAGGAGGCAAGTGTTCTTGCTCCTTGAAGCGAAGGTGGGGTGTTCGAGATGAGGTCCATCCAGATGCCTCCATAGTGGAAACCCTAGCTACTTATATAGGCGGCCAGGGTCCTCTTCCCTTGAAATGTTTAGGCGGGAAGGGATCCCACAATGGTCATTTTGAGCGGGAACACAAGGACGTTCCTATCCTGACAAAAGTGGTCTTCGCCTGCAAAGAGATCAGACGATGATGCGGTGGTGGGCTCGGTGGTGACATCCTCCCTGTCGTCCTTGCGGTCTTCGGCCTTGTTGCACCGAAGGGGAAACCTTTGTCTCGCCCCTCGGAAACATGCGCCTGCTTTGTCTCCTTTGTACCGAAATGACAACTGCGCCATTAGCACGCGCTGGCACCAGCTGGCGCTGGGTGTCACTGCTCGCGTCACTACCTCCTCCTGAGGCAGGCTTGGCCTTGAGTTCTCCGCCCCTCCGGAGCAGCCAAGCCGAGGCCGCTCCTGAGAGGGTCTTGGTGTCGTTCTCCTCACGAGGCTTAGCCTCCTCGCGAGGGTCTTGAGCAGCTGGTAGATCAGCTGGGCCCTACCAGGCTGTAGTAGGAGTGCGTCGCGGGCCGCAGGCAGGCAAGTCTAGGTACCATGGTTCCCAGGACGCGGACAGTAGCCCTCGGGCCCAAGGCGCGCTCGGAGTTGGCTTCGGGGCAAAGCCTTAGTCGAGGACGAAGCTCCGCAGGCCCCAAAAGACTGAGGGCGAGGCTGGCGCGTGACGGTTGGATGGGACGTGGCGTCTCCGCTTCCCTAGGAAGCCTTGGTGATCGTGCGACTTGACGTCTCCCTGGCGCGGACGATAGGGTCATCATGGCCGTGCGCGAGTGGCCGGCGATTGATCTTCTCAGCCTATAAACAGGGGGTGAAGCGCCACGTCAATTCACTTGACTATTGCAGATCAAACCCCAACTCCTCTTTCTTCGTCGAGGGTTTTTCCATGGCGTCGATACGTAGGTTCTCGGCTGCACAGAAAGGGAAGGCTCCGATGGTGGAGCCCGAGCAGCTCCCGTCGAAGAAGAGGTGCCACGACTCCCCAAGGGTGCCCCTGAGGCTGGCGGACGCCCGCACGTGGTGCACGCGGGCGCCGCCGGGATTCCGCCTCGCCTTGGTGCCCCGGCGACAGGCATGCGATGCGCTGGCGGTGGCAACGGGGGCGGTGCAGTCAGCCGCCCGGAGAGGCGAGTGATTTCACGCCTCCCGTCGCCGTCCCACACTGAAGACGACGTCCGCGAGTTTGTCGTGTGGGCGGGAGCCCCTCCGCACTCTTGGACCCTCTTTCCCCCATTTATGAAGGAGGTGCTCCCGGCTCGCAGATGGGTAACGATGCAGCTGCGGCACGAAGGGTGCCATCTTCCCCCTTCATATGCCGACGTGGAGGTGATCTCCTCCGGCAGGGTCTACATGACCTAGGGTTGGGGCGTGATGTGCCCGCCTGCGCCCCTGCCGGATGGCACATTCTTCATTTCACGCTGGACGGGCTGGCCATGTTGACCTTCAAGGTCTTCGGGGAGGATGGCCGGCGGCTGGCGTGCAGCGTGGAGGATGGGCCCGCCGGCGACCATCTCCCATGCTGCCAGGGCGACGAGGCTCGGGGCGAAGCGTTCGCCGGCGGCTTTGCCTCCGACTCCTCCAGCAGCAGCTATGCTTCTCCTGAGACGACCTCGAGCTCCGACGAGAGCTACGAGCCGCCGAGTTGCCGCTCTCGCTACCGGACGGGAGCAGCGTCCTCCAGCCGCCGTCACCGCTGAAGGAGCCCAGGCCGTTTCCCTCCGGGAGCGGCCTTCTTTTGCTTGGTCCATGCGAGGCAACCATGGATGGCCCCATGAGGGCATGTAAATCTTTTGCGACACTCTTGCTGTTATCCGATGTCATGAACTTATGTTCCTCGTGAGATCCTTCCACTACAAGAAATATGTCAACTTATGACCTTCTGTTAGTGACCCTGGAAGAATTGGTCATAGATCTATGACCATTTCAGACCAATTCGTCAAAAGCTGTTCGGGGGGCTCCAAACCCTAAACTATAACGACCATTTTGGTCAGAAAGGTCATAATTTCCTTACACGAAATGGTCATAAAGCAGATAGCACTGGTTCGCTGCCTTATTTCTAGCTGATCATGACCAATATAGAAGGTCATAACCTTGTAAATTGTGGTGGGTTGCTACGACTAGGCACCACCTCATCAGTTTTGCCTATGTGTCATGTCCATGTGGCAGTTTTTGCCCTAGGTTGTGAAGCAACCTATATTTCTGTCATTCCCAAAATTCCCCAAAAAATCTCATAAATTCTTTGGGTCATATCTTTGTCAAATATGTAAAAAACCTTCATTGCCTAGTTCAAAAATAATTCAAAAATATTCATTTTCCTATTCTGTTCAAAAAAACACTTTGTGAAGGAAGTACCACTTTGGCATGTCCAAATGGTATCCATTTTCTACAGTGCTTTCCTATGCCCAAATAACTATCCTCCAGCAAATTCCAGCTCAATCCATTCATTATTTTGAGCCCAGCTTCAACATTCGTATTTATGTCCAGTGTGGTACTTTGCAAAGCAAGTACCACCTAGACTCCTCCTTTTGAGCTGAAAATTTGTGAAGATGGTCTTCTTAGTAACTGATCATCCTCAACCAAAACTCAAGCCCATTATCCATGTGCATTTCCCGTACCGCTAATCAAACACTTGGCTGCTAATTCATGTTTGAGCATTGATCGGTCTCCTCGTGAGAATCTTATGTTGTAATTTTTTTCCTAACACCTACCTGGGGAGTTCCCAACCCACTAGACATGCCCAGGCCTCCCAGAACACATGGCAATGCCACAGTCACGTGGTGACCACGCGGTGGGCATGCGAGTTTACGCGCTCTAGAGTTGGGGCCCTCGACCACCGCCCAAACCTCGACGTATCGCCACCAAACCATGTATTTATAATTAAATAGGTACTTATGTAACTAGAAATGATTTTTGGAAAAAATAAATAGCAAACTATGATGGAGCTGCAGTTCAAATTTGACCCGCTTCCAGCTGAATCGGCGGAAATTTGTCTTTTTCACGAGAGGTGGATCAAAACATTTTACACCCAACCATTTTGTCAATTGTGTATTAAATATGTCCTAGTATTTTAGAAAATTGATTTGGTCCAATTTTACAACAATTATTTGGGAGGTCCTTCACAAAAAAACCTCCTTTAGGGCACTCGAAAAATGGAAAATGAATTTTTTGTCCAAAGAAAGTGAAAACTTCCTTAGGCAATATTGCTTGCCATTCCAAGATGCACCCTTGTGCACAATATGAGATCATTTGAACAAACTATGCCATGAATATGGCCATAGGATTGATCACTTGGCTTGAAAGCCATGAATCTTCACGCATGATAGCTCATTTCTGAGAACACTTTTTTAAAAGAATTACTGTATTACAAGTATATTATTTTTCCTGGTAACTTGATCATATATAATGACACAATGCGAAGGTTTTCCAATTTTTTAATTTTTTTTAATTTTTATGCCCATTTCAAAATGCGGTCAAAACGGCGGGAATGACCGTTCCTAGCTAGTGGTTGAATCTTGGAATTTTTTTTGTATTTCTGTGATTAAATAGATACTTATGTACCTAGAAATGATTTTTAGAAAAAATAAAGATCAAACTACAAGGTAGCTACAGTTCAAATTTGACCCACTTCCAACTAAATCGGCGGAAATTTGTCTTTTTCACGAGAGGTGGATCAAAACTTTTTACACCCAAACATTTGGTCAATTGTGCATTAAATATGGCCTAGTATTTTAGAAAAATGATTTGGTCCAATTTTGCAACAATTATTTGGGAGGTCCTTCACAAAAAAACCTCCTTTTGGGCACTCGAAAAATGGAAAATGAATTTTTCGTCCAAAGAAAGTAAAAACTCCCTTAGGCAATATTGTTTGCCATTCCAAGATGCACCCTTGTGCACAATATGAGATCATTTGAACAAACTATGCCATGAATGTGACCATAGGATTGATTATTTGGCTTGAAAGCCATGAATCTTCACGCATAATAGCTCATTTCTGAGAACACTTTTTTAAAAGAATTGCTGTATTACAAGTTTATTATTTTTCCTGGTAATTTGGTAATATATAATGACACAATGCGAAGGTTTTCCAATTTTTTCGACTTTTTTTTGAATTTTTTATATCCGTTTCAAAATGCGGTCAAAACGGCGGGAATGACCTTTCTTAGCTAGTGGTTGAATCTTGAATTTGTTTTTGTGTTTGTCTGATTAAATAGATACTTATGTACCTAGAAATGATTTTTATAAAAAATAAAGAGCAAACTACAATGCAGTCACAGTTCAAATTTGACCCACTTCCAACTAAATCGGCGGAAATTTGTCTTTTTCACGAGAGGTGGATCAAAACTTTTTACACCCAACCATTTGGTCAATTGTGCATGAAATATGGCCTAGTATTTTATGAAAATGATTTGGTCCAATTTTGCAACAATTATTTGGGAGGTCCTTCACAAAAAAACCTCCTTTTGGGCACTCGAAAAATGGAAAATGAATTTTTCGTCCAAAGAAAGTGAAAACTCCCTTAGGCAATATTGTTTGCCATTCCAAGATGCACCCTTGTGCACAATATGAGATCATTTGAACAAACTATGCCATGAATGTGGCCATAGGATTGATCATTTGGCTTGAAAGCCATGAATCTTCACGCATGATAGCTCATTTCTGAGAACACTTTTTTAAAAGAATTGCCATATTAGAAGTTTATTATTTTTCCTGGTAAGTTGGTCATATAGAATGACACAATGCGAAGGTTTTCCAATTTTTTGATTTTTTTGAATTTTTTATGCCCGTTTCAAAATGCGGTCAAAACGGCGGGAATGACCGTTCCTAGCTAGTGGTTGAATCTTGGAATTTTTTTGGTGTTTCTCTGATTAAATATATACTTATGTACCTACAAATTATTTTTGGAAAAAATAAAGAGCAAACTACGAGGTAGCTACAGTTCAAATTTGACCCACTTCCAACTGAATCGGCCGAAATTTGTCTTTTTCACGAGAGGTGGATCAAAACTGTTGACACCCAACCATTTGGTCAATTATGCATTAAATATGTCCTAGTATTTTAGAAAATTGATTTGGTACAATTTTTCAACAAATATATTATAGGTCCTTCACAAAAAGACTCCTTTTTGGCACTCGGAAAATGGAAAATTGATCACGACCATTTTAGATGGTCATAACGGCATCAAAGGCTGCACTTCGTTCTGATTGGTCTATGGGCATGTCACGCGGATCAAGCATTAGAGACCGTCGGATTCTGCCAGATCCAACGGCCCACAACCCTCATCCTCTCCCCACCCACACCCACCCGAAAGCATCTCCCCTCACCTACACCACATGTCGTTGAGGACACTGACACGTGGGCCTAATTCCTCGCGGGCCCGCCTGTCAGTGGCCGAATGCCACCACTCACCCACCGCACACCACTCCTCCTCCCTCTCCCCCGCACACCACTCTCCATCCGCAGCCCAAACCCTAACCCCTCTCCCCTCTCCCTCCATTGGACCGCCGCCGCCATCTACCGCGGCCGATCCCGCCGCGACCTCCCCTCCCCGCACGGCAACCCTTCCTCCCACAACGTCTATGACCTCTGGCTCGCCGAGCACGGCGGGGGCTCCTCCCCCAACGCCAACTCCATCCCCGAGCGCGAGCCGGTTCCGGGCCTTCTGGGACAACCTCCGCTTCGTCGACGCCCACAACGCGCGCGCCGCAGCCGGCGAGGAGGGCTTCCGCCTCGGCATGAACCGCTTCGTCGATCTCACCAACGCCCAGTTCCGTGACGCATACCTCGGGGTCAAGGGCGCCGCCGAGAGGAGCAGGGCCGGCCGCGACGTCGGCGAGATGTACCGCCACGATGGGGCCGAGAAGCTGCCCGAGGTCGTCGACTGGAGGGAGAAGGGCGCCGTCGCCCCCGTCAAGAACCAGGGCCAATGCAGTGAGAAATCCCCCTCCTCCTCTCCTCTTACTAAGGCGACTTTTCTTGCCGGATAGTTAGATGCGATCCCCTCTTCTGCCCAGTTATTCTCGATCCCAAAATCGATCTATGATGCCGCAAGTGGTGCAACCGTTGTTCTAGGGAAAATATATTCCTCTTTTGGGGCTTAATTAGTTGCAAATTCGTTGACGTACGGGTAGGTTATAGTTTGCAAAAAAATTCATCCTTTTCTTAGGACGGAAGCAACGGCCTTTGACTTGAGCAGGAGTTAATGGCTGTTGTTACATTACATCTAAAAAAGTTAGCCTCAACTAACTGTGCAATGTAGAATGTACAAATTCGGATATTAAGTTCTCAAATTGGGTCGCCTTTGGTACTTATATATACACAAATTGGATGCATTACTGTCTTAGTGGCACAATGCTATCGATTTCAGAATATTTCTGTACCGGGCTATGATTTAGATGACATTTACTAGACCTGAACCTATGCATTTGCTGGCATGCTATTCATATCTCCTTCCGATTCCGTGCAGAATGATATCTTTACTCAAGTGATGAACCCACTCGTTGACGAGTTCCTGGGAGGAAAGAGCGGCCTTCTGGTTGCGATGGGTCCGACGGGAGCGGCAGATGAATCCGAAGGCGGCGACCAATCGCCAAGGTACACCTGTTCTGACATTTTAGCTACCAGCTTGGTACACTCTACTACGGTATGATCTGCATATCTAGTATTGGGTCTGCACTAGGATTGACGCTAAATGCCGCAAATATAGCAAATGTTCAGAAGATTATTGCAGCGTGCAAGTCTGTAAATTTCTGAAACTAAAAAAAGTTTTACAGTTTTGGATTCTTTTGCGAGCAGCTTATAACTTAACATGATCTGCAAGTGCGAGTTCTTTGTTAGCAGGTTTTCTAGCTATGGCGGAAGCAGTTAAATCACAAATGCTCTCTTAATGAGTTCCATGTCATACTTGCAGATCATTCTACTTGTCAATGTTCGAGATTCTCTGTGAAGGAAAAGGAGAACGGATTCTTGATCTTCTGTCTGATGCAGCAAAATTGGTCCTCCAGCAGTCAGCAACAATCAAAGGCCTTAAAGAGGTATCTACCATCTGAGTTGGCCTGCTTTCCTTAAAATTATGCCCCTTGGAACAACACTTTGAATATGCCTGATAGGGTCATATAGTAGTCTTACTCTGATGTCAGTTTAAATGTCATGGCCCCGACTTCGTGACAAGTTAAATTTCACGATCAGAATGAAGATGAATGAGATGTTTCTGTTTCGAGTCCTTTTAAGGAATTTGCTCTTCTAAGCTGTAATCAACATTGGCTTCCAACCTGAAAGATGGGGCCTTGAAATGGCACATTCCATTTCCAGTTGATATGCACTGCGTTGATATGAATAGTTTATGATTGTTTACGTTATTGTAGAGTGAAAAATTCTCTCCAAAATAGATAGCAAAGAAAATGAAAATGAACTGTAAGAAGACGTCCATAACCCACACAAAGGCTGAAAAAGAACTGTAGAGTGAAAAATCCAATCCACCCATGTATATTTATTTATGTACCACCCAACTATGTTCATAACCCACATAAAGGCTGAAAGACGCATAAAAAGAAATTTTCTTGTGTGTAATCTTAATACAGTCTCATATATCTTTTCATTTCAGCCTTTAAAGTCCAATGCACACACCCTGGCTATATCTTGAGGTGATGCATTACTGTCTTAGTGTTATGAGGCTTGTTTATTTCTGCCTTCTGAGTATATGAGGCTTGTTTATTTCTGCACTGAACTGAAGCTTGTGTTTATAAGTGTAGCTTGTGTTATACTCTTTACTGAATGCTCTGTGCCACGATCCCATGAGTAACAAGTTTGATTCTTAATCCTATTTGTAATTATACTTTGACTGTACTGAAGCTTGTGTCTGATTGTAGGCATATGGTACTGAACTATAGTACTGAACTGCACTATAGTAACAAGAGTAGTTTGTTTTAATGCTTGTTGCTGCTGCAAAACTACCCTTCAAGATGAAATTAGTTTGCTGGTGTTTACTCTCTACTAAAGAGATATTAGTAAAACTGTGGTTGGTGGTTCAATTCTGAATATATACTGATATATGAATTCTGAATATTACTCTATTCTAAAGAGATGTGTACTGAACTGCTCGTTCTTCTCCTTGCATCCGAGAAAATTGGCGCTTAATCTGCTATTGATTACAGTCTTTGTTCGTTAATACCAAGTCTAATTGTTCCTTCCATTTTTTCCTGTTACTCAGGCTAGCAGTATGACCGGATGCGAGGACCTGCTCACTGACCAGGACAATCTATGAGCTCCCAGCGCCTCTGATACAAGGTGCGTTAGGGCCAACCTCTTCCGGAAGAAGGCCACACTCGTAGCCCCTCTGGATCAAAATTGGTATCCCTTCCTGCCTCTCCTTTTGGACTCACATGATTTTGCCTCATGGATTGATGGATGTGTCTGTAATTGTAAAGTCTGGTCCTCGTTTACTTTCTATAATTTATTGCATGCTTGATGAGGCTATGTCAAGTGTCTAAATTTTGAATGCATGCGCTAAGGCATTTTTGAGCACTTCGCGTTGATTGGGAATTTAGCTCCTGTAATATTCTTGAAGTTCATTGTTATATACTTCTTGTTGTAGGATGGCAAGTTGTCGCAGCTGGAGCAAGTCTCACAAGAGAGAGCAATGAAGTCCATTGTACTCTCCTGTTATATACTTCTTGTTGTAGTTTGGCAAGTTGTAGGATGTGCCATAATTGTCTTATTGCATATTCCCTCTGTTCCTTCTATATTCCTGTGTAAGGAAATGTATTCCTGAGATGATTTGTTATGTAAACCTGATGTGATGCGATGGATGATTTGAATTTCATATGGAGTTTTCTTGATTTGAATAGGAAATAATGTTGGATGTACGCGTGTGTAACTGGGCTAGAGGCTGGTCCAAAAGGCTGAGATATAATACCGGACAAATAATTGGGCTGAAGAAGGCCACAGCCCAGCAAGCACTGGGCCGTTTAAAAAATGAAACAAAATAAAATCTCAGAAAGTAAAAAAGGAAATAGATTACAAAAATGATGGGGCCCAAAAAAATGGCAGAAGCTCATGAAAGATGAATTGTTGGGCCATGCCCATGTAGCTAATAAAAGCACAAGGAAAAAACATTAAAAAGGCTGAATTGTTGGGCTAGGCCCATGTAGAAAATCGAATTGGACCGGGCTGATTCTTATGCCACATTAGATTGCCACATCGGATGCCTACGTGGCCTGGGGAGGCTGCTAGTGACCAAAACACGACAGTAGGCATATTTTGGTTATAAACGTCTATGACCTTCTCACAGAGAAGGTCGCTAATGTCAGTTTATGACGGCCAGCTTTTGACCTTATGTTTTTGGTCACAAAAAGGTCACAAATGGAAAACTATGACCTTTCAGTGACCAATAGTGGTGGTCACAAGTTGACATATTTCTTGTAGTGTTCGCTAGAGCAAGATTTTCCCTTTCTTCCGTCCCCGCGGTAGCTTAGGGCCCTACGCATGCGAGACCCAGTCCCTAGGCAGGCTTCAGCCGTCGCTGGTATGCCAGGTCACGATGTCGTGGTCAAGGCCAGGAGGTGAGCGGCCCGGGGTCCGGTAAGAGCCCCCGAGGCACGATGATCGGGAGGTCCCCCTTGGCGTGCAGGTAGCGACCGCGAGGGCCGGCGAGAGGGGCATTTGCTACCTCTTGAGCTTGCGTTGTATTCCCTCGAAGAGGAAAGGGAGATGCAGCACAGTAGCGTAAGTATTTCCCTCAGTTTTTGAGAACCAAGGTATCAATCCAGTAGGAGACCACACGCCAGTCCCTCGCACCTGCACAAACAAATAAGAACTTCGCAGCCAACGCGATAAGGGGTTGTCAATCCCTTTACGGTCACTTACGAGAGTGAGATCTATAGAGATGATAGTTTATATTTTTGGTATTTTTGGTTTAATAAAACATCAAATAAAAGCAAGAAAAGTAAAGTAGATGTAGATTGATATGTTGAGAATAGACCCGGGGGCCATAGTTTTCCCTAGTGGCTTCTCTCATGATAGCGATATTCTACAGCGGGTAAACAAATTACTGTCGAGCAATTCATAGAAAAGCGAATAATTATGAGACTATCTAGGCATGATCATTTTATATAGGCATCACGTCCGAGACAAGTAGACCGAAATGATTCTGCATCTACTACTATTACTCCACACATAGACCGCTATCCAGCATGCATCTAGTGTATTGAGTTCAGAAGAACAGAGTAACGCCTTAAGCAAGATGACATGATGTAGAGGGATAAACTCAAGCAATATGATGAAAACGCCATCTTTTTATCCTCAATGGAAACAATACAAATACGTGCCTTGCTGCCCCTACTGTCACTGGGAAAGGACACCGCAAGATTGAACCCAAAGCCAAGCACTTCTCCCATTGCAAGAACTATAGATCTAGTAGGCCAAACCAAACCAATAATTCGAAGAGACTTGCAAGGATATTATGAGCACAGATAAAAAGTTCAGAGAAGAACCAAATATCTTTCATAGATAACCTTGATCACAAACTCACAATTCATCGGATCTCGACAAACACACCGCAAAAAGAGATTACATCGAATAGATCTCCTTGAAGACCGAGGAGAACTTTGTATTGAGATCTAGAGAGGGAGAAGAAGCCATCTAGATACTAGCTATGGACCCGAAGGTCTGTGGTAAACTACTCACAACTCATGGTGAGGGCGATGATGATGATGATGAAGGCCTCCGTGATGGATCCCCTCCCGGAACAGGCTCCAAGATGGGATCTCCCGAGCGTGATTTCCTCCAAAAATATCTCTCACAAAGGTTTCATTCCGTTTGGACTCCGTTTGATATTCCTTTTCTACAAAACCCTGGAATAGGCAAAAAACAGCAATCTGGACTGGGCCTCCGTAATGGACTCCCCTCCAGGAACAGGCTCCAAGATGGGATCTCCACAGGAACAGATGCTACGACGTATGGAGTTTCTGGGGTATGTAGGTATATATAGGAAGAAGGAGGGCACCGGGGTCCACACGGGCCAGCCTCGAGGCAGGGGGCGCGCCCTGGGAAGGGGGGCGCGCCCCCACCCTGGAGGGCAGGCCCACTGTCCCCTGACTTGGTCCTGACGTTTCCCGAGCGTGATTTCCTCCGAAAATATCTCTCGCAAAGTTTTCATTCCGTTTGGACTCCGTTTGATATCCTTTTCTGCAAAACCCGGAAATAGGCAAAAAACAACAATCTAGACTGGGCCTTTGGGTTAGTAGGTTAGTCACAAAAATGATATAAAAGTGAATGATAAAGCCCATTAAACATCCAAGACTTCATAAATAATAGCATGGAACAATAAAAAATTATAGATACGTTGGAAACGTATCAAGCATCCCCAAGATTAATTCATGCTTGTCCCCGAGTAGGTAAATGATAAAGAAAGAATTTTTGATGTGGAATGCTAACCAATATAGTTTTTCAATGTAATTCTCTTAATTGTGGTATGAATGTTCAGATCTGAAAGATTCAAGATAAAAGTCTATATTGACATAACAAATAACAATACTTCAAGCAATACTAACAAAGCAATCATGTCTTCTCAAAATACTATGGCTAAAGAAAGTTATCCCTACAAAATCATATAGTGTTGGCTATGCTCCCTTATTATCACACAAAAATATTCATATCATGAACAAACCCGATTTCAGCCAAGCATTTGTTTTCATACTCTATCTTTTCAAACTTTTCAACTTTCACGCAATACATGAGCGTGAGCCATGGACATAGCACTATGGGTGGAATAGAGGTGGTTGTGGAGAAGACAAAAAGAGGGAGATAGTATCACATCGACTAGGCGTATCAACGGGCTATGGAGATGTCCATCAATAGATATCAATGTGAGTGAGTAGGGATTGCCATGCAACGGATGCACTAGAGCAAAATATGAATGAAAGCTCAACAAAAGAAACTAGTGGGTGTGCATCCAACTTGCTTGCTCACGAAGACCTAGGGCATTTGAGGAAGCCCATCGTTGGAATATACAAGCCAAGTTCTATAACGAAAATTCCCACTAGTATATGAAAATGACTAAGCATGAGACTCTCTACAATGAAGAACATGGTGCTACTTTGAAGCACAAGTGTGGAAAAAGATAGTAGCAATTGTCCCTTTTTTCTTTTATGTTTTTGGGCCTTTTTTTTCTTCTTTGGCCTTTTTTTTTGCGGAGGGGCTTTATTGGTTCAGCCTTTCCTCCCATGGGACAATGCTCTAAAAATGATGATCATCACACTTTCATTACAACAAGATATTACAACTCGATACTACTACAACAAAGTATGACTCTATATGAGTGCCTCTGGAGGTGTACCGGTATGTGCAATGAAACAAGAGTGACATGTATGATAAATTATGCATGGTGGCCTTGCCACAAATACGATGTCAACTACATGATCATGCATGTCAATATGACAATATGATGCGTGTCATATGAACGGAACGGTGGAAAGTTGCATGGCAATATATCTCGGAATGGCTATGGAAATGCCATGATAGGTAGGTATGGTGGCTGTTTTGAGGAACAATATGGTGGCTGTTTTGAGGAAGGATATATAGTGGGTTTATGGTACCGGCGAAAGTTGCACGGTACAAGAGAGGCTAGCAATGGTGGAAGGGTGAGAGTGCGTATAATCCATGGACTCAACATTAGTCATAAGAACTCATATACTTATTGCAAAAATCTACGAGTCATAAAAACAAAGTAATCAACGCATGCTCCTAGGGGGGAGGTTGGTAGGAGTTAACCATCGCGCGTCCCCGACTTCCACACAAAGGTTGGCACTCTACAAATACCTCATGCTTTAACTTAGTCACACAACGGTTCACCATACGTGCATGCTACAGGAATCACTAACCTTAACACAAGTATTTCTCAATTTCATAATAACTCCACTAGCATGACTCTAATATCACTATGCTCATGTCTCAAAACAATTATAAAGCATCCAACATCTCTTTCTATTCAATGCACTTGGTGTGATTTTTTTACTACATTGACATTGGATATTTATCATGTGAAGACTAGTTTCTTTAGCCTAAACACATTACCATGCTCTTTTAATAGACTCTCTAATAGATATAAGTGAAGCATGAGAGTTCAACAATTTCTACGAAATATTACCACCACCACGCTCTAAAAGATATAAGTGAAGCACTAGAGCAAAAACTATTCAACTCAAAAGATATAAGTGAAGCTCATAGAGTGTTCTAAAAAATTTATATGCCATATTTAACTCTCTCAAATAGGTGTGTCCAGCAAGGATGATTGTGGCAAACTAACAAGCAAAGACTCAAATTATACAAGACGCTCCAAGCAAATCTCATAGCATGTTGTGAATAAAAATATAGCTCCAAGTATAGTTACCGATGGATGAAGACGAAAGAGGGGATGCCTTCCCGGGGCATCCCCAAGCTTAGGCTTTTGATTATCTTGAATTTACTTGGGGTGCCATGGGCATCCCCAAGCTTAGGCCTTTGCTACTCCTTGTTACATAGTCCATCAAAGCAATACTCAAAACTTGAAAACTTCACAATACAAAACTTAGACAAAAATTCTCGTGAGCTCCGTTAGTAAGAGAAAGCAAACCACTACTCAAAGGTACAACAATGAATTCATTCTTTGTTTATATTGGTGTTAAACCTACTGTACTCCAAGTTCTCTATGGTTCATATCCTCCAACATTACTCATAGATGCATCGGAATAAGCAAACAACACACGAAAAACAGAGTCTGTCAAAAACAGAACAGTCTGTAGTAATCTGTAGGGTTCGCCTACTTCTGGAACTCAAACAATTTCAAACTAAATTGTTAAATTTTCGCAATTTGTCTAAAAATCAGCAGCAAAAAGAATCAACTAAAAATCACGCTCCAGTAAAATCCCACGACTACTTTAGCGAGCGCTAACGATTCTGTTTTTCACAGCAAGATCATATAAACTTCACACAAGTTTTACCAAAGGTTCTACTTGGCACAAACACTAAACAAAACATGAAAACACATCTAATCCGAGGCTAGATGCAATATTTATTCACTAACAGCAACAAAAGAAAAAAAAACATAAATTTGGGTTGCCTCCCAACAAGCGCTATCGTTTTACGCCCCTAGCTAGGCACGATAATTCAATGATGCTCACACGAAAGACAAGAATTGAAACACAAAGAGATCATCATAAAACATTTGACAAACATATCTAAGTCTAACATACTTCCTATGCATAGGCATGTTATAGGAAAATAAATTACCAAGACAAGCAAGATCTAGCATATGCAAGTAAGGAGAAAGAAACAATAGCAATCTCAACATAACGAGAGGTAATTTAGTAACATGAAAATTTCTACAACCATATTTCCCTCTCTCACAATAGTTGCATGTAGGATCATGATCAAATTCAAAAAAATAGCTATCACATGACATATTCTCAACACGATCCACATGCATGCAAAGTTGACACTCTTCCAAAATAGTGGGCTTAACATGAACTAAAGTCATGACCTCTCCAAACCCATTTTCAATATTATTGCAAACATTATCAATCTCATATTCATCATGGGGATTAAATAAATTTTCAAGATCATAAGAAGAATCACCCCAATCATGATCATTGCAACAAGTAGTAGCCATAGTAAAACAAGCATCCCCAAGCTTAGGGTTTTGCATATCATTAGCACAATTGACATCAATAGAATTTATAGTAACATCATTGCAATCATGCTTTTTATTTAAGAATCTATCATGAATCACCTTCTCTTTTAACAATTCCTCACAATTTTTAGATTCATAAATTTCGAGCAAAGCCTCATAAAGATAATATAGTGCACGCCACTCACTAGCAATAGGTTCAACATAATTGGATCTCTTAAGGAGATTAGCAAGTGGATGAGGATCCATAATTTAGCAAGCGAAGATGCATGCTAATTGAGGGCACATAGGACACAAGTAAACAAGAGGTAAGCGAACGGTAAACACTCTGCAGAAGAAGGGCAAATAAAACGACAAGGGTGAAGTGGGGGAGTGGAAAACGAGAGGCAAAAATGTAATGCGAAGGATAAGGGTTTGTGATAGGTACTTGGTATATGACTTTTGCGTAAGCCTCCCCGGCAACGGTGCCATAAATTCTTCTTGCTACCTCTTGAGCTTGCGTTGTATTCCCTCGAAGAGGAAAGGCAGATGCAGCACAGTAGCGTAAGTATTTCCCTCAGTTTTTGAGAACCAAGGTATCAATCCAGTAGGAGACCACACGCCAGTCCCTCGCACCTGCACAAACAAATAAGAACTTCACAACCAACGCGATAAGGGGTTGTTAATCCCTTTCGGTCACTTACAAGAGTGATATCTGATAGAGATGATAGTTTTTTTTTTGGTATTTTTGGTTTAATAAAACAGAAAATAAAAGCAAGAAAAGTAAAGTAGATGTTGATTGATATGTTGAGAATAGATCCGGGGGCCATAGTTTTCTCTAGTGGCTTCTCTCATGATAGCGATATTCTACGGTGGGTAAACAAATTACTGTCGAGCAATTGATAGAAAAGCAAATAATTATGAGACTATCTAGGCATGATCATTGTATATAGGCATCACGTCCGAGACAAGTAGACCGAAATGATTTTGCATCTACTACTATTACTCCACACATTGACCGCTATCCAGCATGCATCTAGTGTATTGGGTTTAGAAGAACAGAGTAACGCCTTAAGCAAGATGACATGATGTAGAGGGATAAACTCAAGCAATATGATGAAAACCCCATCTTTTTATCCTCAATGGCAACAATACAATACGTGCCTTGGTGCCCCTACTGTCACTTGGAAAGGACACCGCAAGATTGAACCCAAAGCCAAGCACTTCTCCCATTGCAAGAACTATAGATCTAGTAGGCCAAACCAAACCAATAATTCGAAGAGACTTGCAAGGATATTATGAGCACACATAAAAAGTTCAGAGAAGAACCAAATATCTTTCATAGATAACCTTGATCATAAACTCACAATTCATCGGATCTCGACAAACACACCACAAAAAGATATTACATCGAATAGATCTCCTCGAAGACCGAGGAGAACTTTGTATTGAGATCCAGAGAGAGAGAAGAAGCCATCTAGATACTAGCTATGGACCCAAAGGTCTATGGTAAACTACTCACAACTCATGGTGAGGGCGATGATTATGATGATGAAGGCCTCCGTGATGGATCCCCCTCTCGGAACAGGCTCCAAGATGGGATCTCCCGAGTGTGATTTCCTCCAAAAATATCTCTCGCAAAGGTTTCATTCCGTTTGGACTCCGTTTGATATTCCTTTTCTGCAAAACCCTGAAATAGGCAAAAAACAGCAATCTGGACTAGGCCTTTGCTTTAGTAGGTTAGTCCCAAAAATGATATAAAAGTGAATGATAAATCCCATTAAACATCCAAGACTTCATAAATAATAGCATGGAACAATAAAAAAATTATAGATACGTTGGAGACGTATCAGCCTTCGTGCTCCAGCGAATTCACAATTACGGTGGGTGGAGGCGTAGGTACGCGAGTGAATGTGGGCGTTGAACACTTATCTTAGTGATCCCTTGCGATCGAGCGGCAGTGACGCTTGATCGCGCCCTATCCTGCCAACTATTGATGGCCGCGGGGCCGCGCCTGCCGCGTTCCCCATGAGGCGAAACTCTGCGCTCTTGGGACCCGCTCCCTGAGGTGCCTAGGCCGCCGCTGGTATGCCGGGTCTCGATGCCACGCGCAAGGCCAGGGGGTAAGGGCTCATGAGCCAGTTGGGGCCCTGAGGCGCGATGCTTAGGAGCTCCCCCTCCTGCGCCCAAGGTGCCTTCACGAGGGGGTGGCAGCAGCCGCTCCCGAGGCTGCCGAGCCGGGCCGGGTCCTGAACTTCCGGAGACGTGCCTGTGCGTAAATCATAGTCTTGGGAAGGTGGCTGCTCCCGAAGTCCTGTCCTGGGTTCCCCTTTGTAAAGGTGGAGGAACCAAGGATCTAGTGAGGTGACGTGCGCGGACCTGGCCGTGAGCCATAGCTCGGTTCCTTGGATTTTTCAGCGCTGCAGGGACGGACCGAAGCACAGACACCGTGCCAGTGACCTTGCAGCTGAGTGAGTGTATTTGACAAGGAACGTGCGGAAGCCAGGCGCTGATCATGTAGCATATGGGTAATGCAAAAAAGGGAACATCTAGCTTGATTTATGCGCAAAAGTGACAGCTATGGGGGTGAGCCCCCGACAGCTCGAGGATGATGCAGCCCGAGGGGTGCCCTTGATTGAATACCTGAGACATCACCAGATACTTGTCGTCAAAGAATAGTTGGGGTAGCTGAAGACGCGAGTCGTGCGGGTCGCTCATGAGGATCGCCGGGCTCCTAAGGCCTAGGGGCTCCGGAGGCCCTCAGTGGTCATGGGGGTCCGGCTCCTGCTCCGTCTGGACCGCATTCCACTGAGTCTCCTGAGCCCCCAAAGCCTGCCGCATGAGGTACTGGAATGTGGCAGCTGCGTTGCGGAAGCCAAAGAGTGTGCAAATGTAACTGCAGGGGAGAATCCTCCTCCAGCCGACAGCCATCGGCCAAAAAGGCTCCAGAGAAGCGGCTCGGTTGAGGCCTGCGATGTCGACGCATACGCGGAATTGGTTGCTTGGGTTGCGGGTAGGTGAGCTTGGTGCCGTGCAGTTGCGCCCACCGCGTATGAGCCTTGCGTACTGAAGTTCCTCGGTAGCCTGGTCGATGAAGTCCTGAGCCCCCAGCGCTGTATAGCTCACGTTGGGCTCACAAAAACACGCGTCGAGACACGCCTGCAGGTGGTGCCCGAACAACTCCCTCGTGACGCTGGTCAGACCAGAGGCACTCCAGAGGAGAGCCCCCGAGCCCGTCCTTAGAGGGGCGCCGGGCGCGCCTCCCTATGCGAGGGTGGAGAGCGCCTCGTTAGCAGGCGCGGGACCCGAGACGGGGCCATTAGGAGCCCCTGCGTCCTGAGGTCCGTTTTCGGGCAGGTGCTTCTTCTTCTTGGGGGCGGTCTGCAGGGCGAAGACGGCTCCATCTCCGTCGGAGCTCTTGACTGCTGCAATCTGGTAGGTGCGCTCTAGGGAACGCATTGCTTCCTTCCCGTCGCAGGCGATCGTGATGACCCCGCCACTCCCGGGCATCTTGAGGACGTTGTAGCCGTGATGGGTCGCCGCCATGAACTTGGCGTGGGCCGGATACCCTAGGATGCCGTTGTACGGGAGGTGAATGTTAGCGATGTCGAAGTCGATGAGCTCGGTGTGATAGTTGTCGCGATCGCCGAAGGTGACGGGGAGGCGGACCTTCCCCATCGGGAGTGTGGAGCCATCTGTGACTCCGTAGAATGGCTTGGTTGGTTGCAGCTGATCGTACGGGACTTGGAGCGTCTCGAAGGTCTGTACGGAGAGGACGTTGAGACCTGCTCCACCGTCAATGAGGGACTTGGTCACGAGGACGTTGCTGATGGTCGGAGTGTAGAGCATCGGGAGAGTGCCTGGGGCTGCGGTGCACTTGAGCTTGTCCTTGGGGTCGAAGGCGATTACCTTCTTGGTCCACCTGACGTTGCGCACGGCGTCAGGCCTGGGGAGCGCCGCGTTCACCTCACGAGCGAACTGCTTAAATATGTGGTGGGAAGTCGGAGCGTGGGCTCCTCCCAGGATGCATGCAACCGCGTGTGGCTCCTGAAAGCCCCGTGCTTCGTCTCCCTGGCGGTCGTCGTCGTTCCTTCTTGGTGGTGGTGGCAGCGGAGGCAGGCCCGCGGCCACCCTGAGGGCGACCCTCACGAGGTTGGTCGCGCCAGGGGGTGTCACGAGGCTGCTCCTGCCAGCGGTCTTCACGAGGTTGGTCACGCCATCCTTGGTGCGAGTTCCTGCCGTCCCAGCGTCCTCCACCACGGCTCCCTCCGCGGCCGTAGCCACGGTTGTCGCCCTCAGGATGCTGCCCGACGCGCCCGTCACGCATCGCTCTGAGTTCTTGGCAGTCGTTGGTGTTGTGGATGTGAACATCGTGGAAGACGCAGTACGGACGATTGTCTCTGGGGTGGGGGGGTCATTGTAGCCGCTGCCATGCTTCACTTCTGGCTCCACAGCCAGCACGGCGGGTCCCTTGCGCTTTGCTTCCTTGGCCTTGGCCTTCTTGTCATCAGCCTCCGCTTCAGGCAGCTCCAGGAGAGAGAGGCGGCCTTCGTCTGCCCTGGCGCACTTCGCCGCGAGGTTGAACATCTTGAGGGCCGTGCACAGGTCCTCGTGGATGGCGAGCTCCTCCTGCATCCTGACGTCGCGGACACCGTCGGAGAATGCCGAGATGATGGCCTCGTCCGAGACCCTGGGGATCTTGAGGCGCACGGTGTTAAAACGATGGATGTACTTCACGCGACACAGATCCGCGGCCGCCGGGGCTCGGTCACGGGTACCTTGGAAGTTGGCGACGAAACGCTCACGAAGCTCCCCCTAGGAGGAGATGGATCCTGCGGGAAGGTTCAGGAGCCAGGAGTGAGCGTCGTCCTTGAGGGCCATGGGGAACTAGTTCGCCATGACCTGCTCGATGCCGTTGGATGCCTTGATGCTCAGCTCGTAGAGCTGGAAGAACTCTGCGGGGTCGGCGGTGCCATCGTAGCGTCGAGGCAGATCCGGCTTGAACTTGCCGGGCCAGACGAGGCGCCGCAGCTCTGGAGCTAGGGCGCGACATCTAGCCATGCTCATGATTGCAGGCGCCCCCTGCGCCTGCGGTGCTGGTTCCTGGGGTACAGGCGCCACAACCTCCTGTGGTGCGCGGTTCTGGTGCTGCGGAACGGGGAGCCCGCGAGCTTCTGCCTGGGGACGCGGGACCACCTGGCAGCTCTGCTCGTCGCGCGCACGGGCCCTGCGGGGCTGCTTGCGCCGTGGTGCCTCGCGTCTGAGCCCCTGGCCAGCACCGTGCAGTGGAGGTGGAGCCAGGACACCGTGGTCCACGTTCCCCACCATGAGCGACGTAGGACGGGAGGAGTGAGTCGGTGCAGGTACCTCCCCGGCGGCGTTGACGAGCTCGGTGATGCGGTGGATCCACTAGTCTTAGAGGTCGTCCGCTGGACGGTAGCGTAGGAGCTCCCGCGCCATCAGTAGCGCATGTTGCTGGTAGACCGGCCCGCAGCGGATCAGCGAGGACGACGCCGCGGCCGGTGAGGGTGATGGTGTCGTCGTGCGGCTATCGCGCCGCGCGGACAGCGGCAGCGACGAGTCCTGCTACTCGTGGACGGTCGGGTCGGTGGCAGCGTTGGCGACCGGAGAGTTGGGGCGGAGCGGTGCACCGTTGCCCGCGGGCGCTGTCTGAGCGACGTTGGTGGCGGGGCGGGCGGCGCGCGCTCGGTGTGTGTCCACCATGGCGGTGAAGCGAGGTCAACGCACGAGAGCGGGACGAGGTCGTTGGAGAGGCGAGATTTTGACACGCCCCATTCTTGGCGAGCCAAATGTCGGATTACGGGCTCCGCAAACCCAAAGAAGTTCGAACATAGGGGCGTGAACAAAGATCTCTTCCGCTCACGTCTACCTAGCGCCACGCCCTTGCCCGGTGGTGAGATTCAAGCAAGCAACAAGTAAAAGCACACATGAGTTTATCCAGGTTCAGTCCACCTTGCGGTGTAAAACCCTACGTCCTGCTTGAGTGGATTAGCCTCAGGAGGGCTTGAGTATGAACAAGTACAGTGGTTCTTGAGCTCAGGAGGAGAGCTCAAGAGGTTCAGGAGGCAAGTGTTCTTGCTCCTTGAACCGAAGCTGGGGTGTTCGAGATGAGGTCCATCCAGATGCCTCCATAGTTGAAACCCTAGCTACTTATATAGGCGGCTAGGTTCCTCTTCCCCTGAAATGTTTAGGCGGGAAGGGATCCCACAATGGCCATTTTGAGCGGGAACACAAGGACGTTCCTATCCTGACAAAACCGGTCTTCGCCTGCAAAGAGATCAGACGATGACGCGGTGGAGGGCTCGGTAGTGACATCCTCCTTGTCGTCCTTGTGGTCTTCGGTCTTGTTGCATCGAAGGGGAAACCTTTGTCTCGCCCCTCGGGAACCTGCGCTTGCATTGTCTCCTTTGCACCAAAACGACAACTGCGCCGCTGGCACACGCTGGCACCAGCTGGCGCGGTGCGTCACTGCTCGCGTCCCTGCCTCCTCCTGAGGCAGGCTTGGCCTTGAGTTCTCCGCCCCTCTGGTGCAGCCTAGCCGAGGCCGCTCCTAAGAGGGTCTTGGTGTCGTTCTCCTCGCGAGGCTTAGCCCCCTCGCGAGGGTCTTGAGCAGCTGGTCGATCAGCTGGGCCATACCAGGCCGTAGTAGGAGCGCGTCACGGGCCGCAGGCAGGCAAGTCTGGGTACCCTGGTTCCCAGGACGCCGACAGAGAGGCGGATCTGGAGGATGGCATGCTAGATCCGACATGGAAGAGGGTGGGAGAGACTGGCTCGTGGCGCCCGCCATGGCCATGAAGACGGAGCTTTGGGTTGGATTTGAAGGGGCAGGTGGGGGTGGTCTAGATGGGAGGTACCTCGCCGCCGTCGTCCGCCGCTAGGCTTCGCCCCGCGGCAACCTCCTGTGACGGTGAGGGGAGGGAGTGGTGGAGAAGGGCGGAGGGTAGGTGGCGGCGGCGGCCTCCGGAGTCGCGCGAGGAGAGTGGGAGGTGAGTATTCCTCCCGTTCCAGAATTATTTTTGCATAACTATCCGTGTGCATCTTTGATGTGTGCCCCCAATAGTATCTTTTTATTTATGTTTAATGTTGTGCACTGCATGCTACTATGTTGTGACTGTTCTGGTATATAAAACTAGGCGATTTGTTTTCAGTAAAAAAAATCAATATACTAGGAATTCGAAAGCACGTGTCAACCACGAAATTGCATAGGAGCACCTGCCGCCGCACCTCTCTGTTATCTCACCGTTGAACATGCATTGGGATATGTACCACTATATTGTATGAGTGTATTCTTCAGTTTTAGCCTAATTTATGGGATGCATTCTCTGCACAATCTGTCCCCGTCCTGGCCCACTTGCAGCATGCGTCTGTTCTAGCTCCCAACTACCAACAACCAAAGTTTTGTTCACTCCTATAACGGTCAGATCGTGAATCAATGCATTACGCGTTTCCCCCAACGATCTGATCTCATCTTCCTCCTCCTATGTTGCCTATTGCCTCTTCTTCTTCTTCTTCTTCTTCTTCTTCTTCTTCTTCTTCTTCTTCTTCTTCTTCTTCTTCTTCTTCTATCAACTCCCTCGTCCCCAACTTCACAACTAGCCATCCTGAACCACGTTCCCGGAGCTCTGCGCCACCTCGTAGGTCAAGCTCTTGAGGTTGGCCCTGGATTGGGGGTCGGTGACGAGGAGCTTGTCAAGGTCTCGAGGAGAGGGACTTGATGGTTGCCGGTGGAGAGTTGGGCTCGTGCACGAACATGCATGCACGGCGGTGGGGGTCGTACTAGGACCGCGCTACCATGTTCGTGGGCACTGCTAGCAACGACTTATAATGCAGCGTGTGGTTCTACTTCTTCTTGCAGAAGCAGTCCTTGATGGCATAGAAGCAGCTTGGACTAGTTGATGATGTACTATCCTGCTATCCGCTAGCCGCCGGAACGCATGTCATGGTGTCGACGTGCAGGGCGAACGTGGTGTCGCTGGCTGTGGGGTTGTGGCAGTGCAAGACGCAGGCTCGGACGACGGCTAGGATGGACATAGTCTTTGTAGTTCCTCTTGGCTTGTTCAACGCTTGGAACACGGCAAACAAGTGGAGCTGAAAACTGAGCAAGAAGGTGCAGAAGAAGGGGACGATGAATAGTGGCTTCAGCAAGAATGAGGACGAGCATGTGTTGGAATAATCATATTGGAGATACAGTCGTCGCAGTAGATTAAATGGCCATCTTTAATGTTATGTACTCCAACACCTAGCTGTCTGCCCAATTTATTGCCCTGAACAGGTGCACACAGCCTGTGTACGCTTCGGGAATGTATTCACCTTGTCGGTGTACTAGAGTAGGGGTACCCTAGTATCCCGAACTTGTGCACGGGCAGTCGCAGCACCCCGCGGCAAGGCTTGCCGGGTGACCGCCAAGGTCCTCCGTGGTTCCTTTGGAGCCATTCAAGAACAAAGTATTCAAGCCAAGGAGACAAGGCCCCGGCAAGAGGAGCTTGTCGGGAAGGCCACGCAAGGCACAAGACCCCGGCGAGAGGAGCTTGCCGGGAAGGCCAACCAAGGCATCTCAAGGAACTTGCCGCGACGCGCCACGCGTCTCGGCAAGGCCCGGTGAGCGGCAAACTCCCGGACGCGACAAGACAACGACCGCGGCAAGCTACCACTCTGTACCTACGCTCCAGCACATCCCCCAACGTGTCGCTTTGGGACCCTTCCAGGCATACGTGGCGGGAGGCTGTGCAGCTAGCGGTGCGTAGTGGCAAGCGGCGCTGACAAGATCGCCATCGTGGCGAGCGGTGGCGTCCCTGATGGTCCCTTTTTGGCACTGTTTGGGCGACGCAGACGGGCATTCAATGCCCTTGTCCCCTGCCGTCAGGGTTAGGTATGATACACTGTACAGGTAGTTGTACCAACCGCAACACCTTTTCCATTTTTACCCTTGCCAACGTTGCCACCTGTCGGTGACCCCTTGAGCATATAAAAGGAGGCCCATGCGCAACGTAGGGGCGGGGGTTCGAGGCAGAAGAACTCTCACGCTCGGTCTCATTAGCTGCTAGAGTGTACTGTAGCTCTCAATGCTCCCGAGCAAGAACTCAATACAAACCACAAAGCAGGAGTAGGGTTTTACGCATCCGTGCGGCCCGAACCTGGGTAAACTGCTCGTGTGCTTCGCCTCGATCTGCTCTTCGTGCGATCTCCGCCCCCGCCAAACCGAAAGGGACTCGGTCCGCCGGTCCCATAGGTGTGAACGTGTCGCTCTGGGACCCTTCCAGGCATACGTGGAGGGAGGCTGTGCAGCCAGCGGTGCGCAGTGGCAAGCGGCGCTGACAAGATCGCCATCGCGGCGAGCGGTGGCGTCCCTGACGGTCCCTTTTTGGCACTGTTTGGGCGATGCAGACGGGCATTCAATGCCCTTGTCCCCTGCCGTCAGGATTAGGTATGATACACTGTACAGGTAGTTGTACCAACCGCAACACCTTTTCCATTTTTACCCTTGCCAACGTTGCCACCTGTCGGTGACCCCTTGAGCATATAAAAGGAGGCCCATGCGCAACGTAGGGGCGGGGGTTCGAGGCAGAAGAACTCTCACGCTCGGTCCCGTTAGCTGCTAGAGTGTACTGTAGCACTCAGCGCTCCCGAGCAAGAACTCAATACAAACCACAAAGCAGGAGTAGGGTTTTACGCATCCGTGCGGCCCGAACCTGGGTAAACTGCTCGTGTGCTTCGCCTCGATCTGCTCTTCGTGCGATCTCCGCCCCCGCCAAACCGAAAGGGACTCGGTCCGCCGGTCCCATAGGTGTGAACGTGTCGCTCTGGGACCCTTCCAGGCATACGTGGCGGGAGGCTGTGCAGCCAGCGGTGCGCTGTGGCAAGCGGCGCTGACAAGATCGCCATCGTGGCGAGCGGTGGCGTCCCTGACGGTCCCTTTTTGGCACTGTTTGGGCGACGCAGACGGGCATTCAATGCCCTTGTCCCCTGCCGTCAGGGTTAGGTATGATACACTGTACAGGTAGTTGTACCAACCGCAACACCTTTTCCATTTTTACCCTTGCCTACGTTTCCACCTGTCGGTGACCCCTTGAGCATATAAAAGGAGGCCCATGCGCAACGTAGGGGGGGGGGGTTCGAGGCAGAAGAACTCTCACGCTCGGTCTCGTTAGCTGCTAGAGTGTACTGTAGCACTCAGCGCTCCCGAGCAAGAACTCAATACAAACCACAAAGCAGGAGTAGGGTTTTACGCATCTGTGCGGCCCGAACCTGGGTAAAATGCTCGTGTGCTTCGCCTCGATCTGCTCTTCGTGCGATCTCCGCCCCCGCCGAACCGAAAGCAGATCGAGGCGATTGCAGAGCGGACCTCTAGGTCTTTCCAATAGGGTAGGTCCCAAAATATAGATTTCTTCTTCCACATGGGTGCGCGTCCCTCAGCGTCATTCAGAACAGATAGTCCGTCAGGACCCTTTCCAAAGATTACTTGTAAATCATTGACCATATATAGCAAGTATGTGATCACTAGTACGGAGGGCGGGCTTCTTCCAGTGATCATCCTCACCTTAAAAATGCTTGCCTTTCTTTCGACATTGATGGTTGGTCGGAAGAAATCGACGATGACCCAGATACACATTCTTCCTGCATTTGTCCAAATATATACTTTGGGTATCATCTAAACAGTGAATGCATGCATGGTATCCCTTGTTTGTCTATCCTGAAAGTTACTGAGAGCAAGACAATCATTGATGGTTACAAACAGCAACACATGTAGGTCAAATTCCTGCTGGTCATGCTCATCCCACACACATACACCTTGTTGCATCCATTCTACACAATAAATTATTACAACTAGTCGAATCTGAGAGCACAACCAAAGTTAAAAGTAGCACATACCCCATCGTTTGAGCACTTGACGAAAACCCATCTGGGATGTTTCGGCGTTGTAGACATGCGGCGCAAGACCTTATTCGGGCAGTCATCGCAGTTTATGAGTGGCAATGGTGCGCCGACGGGTCTTTCGGACAGCACCGAGCTGACCGACGACCCTTCGCGTATATGTCAGCGAACCGCCGACGGTGTAGATCCGACCGTCTAGAGGTGTACTCCGTACCTGCATGCGGCCTTGTCGGGGCCCTCCGGCCCGGTGCCCGGCTAGTACATAGCACGGTGCTACCTCGCGCAGCCAGGCGAGTTCACGCTCGGCTGGATCCGCACCAAATCCGGTCGCCGGGAGTGCAATCAGGTGGTCGAGGTTGTGTAAATCGAGGGCGTTGAGGGAAAGGGGGTTGTGAGAAGGCTTGGGGCGAGCGTGCGTCCAAGCTGCGCAGCAGCAATGGCAACGGTGGCGGCGGCGAGGGACGAAGGTGGTGGTTGGAGCGCTCGTTGGTGGTGGGTGATGACCCACAAGTATAGGTGATCTATCGTAGTCCTTTCAATAAGTAAGAGTGTCAAACCCAACTAAGGAGAAGAAGGAAATGACAAGCAGTTTTCAGCAAGGTAATCTATGCAAGCACTGAAATTATCGGTAACAGACAGTTGCGTGGTAAGATAATTCCTAACGGGTAACAAGTAACAAAAGTAACTAAGGTGTAGCAAGGTGGCCCAATCCTTTTTATAGCAAAGGACAATCTTGAACAAACTCTTATATAAAGCAAAGTGCTCCCGAGGACACATGGGAATTGTTGTCAAGTTAGTTTTCATCATGCTCATATGATTTGCGTTCGTTACTTTGATAATTTGATATGTGGGTGGACCGGTGCTTGGGTGCTGCCCTTCCTTGGAAAAGCCTTCCACTTATGATTAACCACTCTCGCAAGCATCCGCAACTACGAAAGAAGTATTAAGATAAATCTAACCATAGCATGAAACATATGGATCCAAATCAGCCCCTTACGAAGCAATGCATAAACTAGGGTTTAAGCTTCGGTCACTCTAGCAACCCATTGCTACTTCTCGAGCTTGTGTTGTATTCCCCCGAAGAGGAAAGGGTGATGCAGCACAGTAGCTTAATTATTTCTCTCGGTTTTTGGGAACCAAGGTATCAATCCAGTAGGAGACCACGCGCGAGTCCCTCATACCTGCACAAACAAATAAGAACCTTGCAGACGAAGGTGGTGATAGATATGATAAGATAAGATTTTTGGTATTTTTGATATAGATATTGAAAGTAAATAATGCAAAGTAAAGTAAATAGTTGATGGGAGATTGATATGATGAGAATGGACCCGGGGGCCATAGGTTTCAGTAGGGGCTTCTCTCATGATAGCAGATTTCTACGGTGGGTGAACAAATTACTATCGAGCAATTGATAGAAGAGTGCATAGTTATGAGAATATCTAGGCATGGTCATTGTATATAGGCATCACGTCCGTGACAAGTAGACCGAAACGATTCTGCATCTCCTACTATTACTCCACACATCGACCGCTATCCAGCATGCATCTAGAGTATTAAGTTCATAAGAACAGAGTAACGCCTTAAGAAAGATGACATGATGTAGAGGGATAAACTCAAGCAATATGATATAAACCCCCATCTTTTTATCCTCGATGGCAACAATACAATACGTGTCTTGCTGCCCCTGCTGTCACTGGGAAAGGACACCGCATGATTGAACCCAAAGCCAAGCACTTCTCCCATTGCAAGAACTATAGATCTAGTAGGCCAAACCAAACCAATAATTCGAAGAGACTTGCAAGGATATTTAAATCATACATAAAAGATTTCAGAAAAGAATCGAATATTGTTCATAGATAATCTTGATCATAAACCCACAATTCATCGGATCTCGACAAACACACCACAAAAAGATTACATCGAATAGATCTCCATGAAGATCGAGGAGAACTTTGTATTGAGATCTAAAGAGAGAGAAGAAGCCACCTAGCTAATAACTATGGACCCGAAGGTCTGTAGTAAACTACTCAAAACTCATCAAAGAGGCTATGGTGTTGATGTAGAAGCCCTCCGTCATTGATGCCCCCTCCGGCGGAGCTCCAGAATAGGCCCCAAGATGGGATCTCACGGGTACAGAAGGTTGCGGCGGTGGAATTAGGGTTTCATTGCTCTCCTCAATGTTTTCAGGGTATGGGAGTATATATAGGCTGAAGAGGCACGTCAGGGGATCCATAGGGGGCCCATGAGGGTGGGGGCGCGCCTACCCCCTGGGCGCGCCCCCTGCCCTCGTGGCCTCCTCTCTTGCTTCCTAGCGTGTACTCCAACTCTTTTGTATTGATATCATTCCGAAAATAACTCTCCCGGAGGTTTCATTCTGTTTGGACTCCGTTTGATATTCCTTTTCTACGAAACACTGAAATAGGCAAAAACCAGCAATTTGCACTCGGTCTTGGGTTAGTAGGTTAGTCCCAAAAATAATATAAAAGTGTATAATAAAGCCCATTAAACATCCAAAACATAATATATAATAGCATGGAACAATCAAACATTATAGATATGTTGGAGACATATCACCCATCATCTACTTATTAGTTCCCAATGCCTTCCCCTAGGCCCAAATAATGGTGAAGTGTCATGTAGTCGACGTTCACATAACACCACTAGAGGAAAGACAACATACATCTCAACAAAATATCGAACGAATACCAAATTCACATGATTACTTATAACAAGACTTCTCCCATGTCCTCATGAACAAACGTAACTACTCACAATGCATATTCATGCTCATGATCCGAGGGGTATTGAATAGCATTAAGGATCTGAACATATAATCTTCCACCGAATAAACCAACTAGCATCAACTACAAGGAGTAATCAACACTACTAGCAACCCATGGGTACCAATCTGAGGTTTTGAGACAAAGATCGGATACAAGAGATGAACTACGGTTTGAGAGGAGATGGTGTTGGTGAAGATGTTGATGGAGATTTACCCCCTCTCGATGAGAGGATCGTTGGTGATGACAATGGCTTCGATTTTCCCCTCCCGGAGGGAAGTCTCCCCGGAAGAATAGCCCTATCGGAGCCCTAGATTGGTTTAGCCCAAGTTCCGCCTCGAGACGGCCACGCTTCGTCCCGAAAGCTTCCTCATGACTCTTGAATATTTTCTAGCTCCAACATATTGTGCTTTCCAAAGGATAAAAGTAAAAAGAAAAGGTGATGATCACCATGACTCTTGTATAAGGGTAAGAGATAAAATAAAAGATAGGCCCTTCGCAGAGGGAAGCAGAGGTTGTCATGCGCTTTTATGGTTGGATGCACAAAATCTTAATGCAAAAGAACGTCACTTTATATTGCCACTTGTGATAATGACCTTTATCATGCAGTCCGTCACTTTTATTTCTTCCACATCACAAGTTCGTATAAAGCTTATTTTCTTCACACTAATAGAACATACATATTTAGAGAGCAATTTTTTTTGCTTGCACCGATGACAACTTACTTGAAGGATCTTAGTCGATCCATAGGTAGGTATGGTGGACTCTCATGGAAAAATTGGTTTAAGGGATGCTTGGAAGCACAAGTAGTATCTCTACTTAGTGCAAAGAATTTTGGCTAGCATGAGAGGGAAAAGCAAGCTCAACATGTTCGAGGATCTATGACAATATAACTTCTGTTAGGATGTAAGGAGACATAACCATTATGTGGTCTTCCTTGTGCAACTTCAAATTTTTAGCATCTCATATTTCAATGAGTGCTCACAATCATAAAAGATGTCCAAGTATATTTATATGTGAAACCTCTCTTTCTTTATTACTTCCTATTAATTGCAACAATGACCAAAACTATGTTTGTCAACTCTCAACAACTTTTATACTCCATACTCTTTATATGTAAAGTCGTTACTTCACATAAGATCAACATATGATCTTTTTGTTTCTTTTTTGTTATTTGATTTCTATATTTTCTTATTCCCTCAAGATCATAGCAACATATCAAAGCCATCAACTCCAAACTTCTCTTTATTATATATAACTCAAGGACTCGATTAAATAGATAGAGATCAAAGCAAAACTCAAAGCTAAATCATACTAAAAACTTTATTCTACTAGATCGAGATATAATCAAAAGGATCGAACTAAGAAAAGCGATAAAGATAAATGGTGTGATGGTGATACAATACCGAGGCACCTCCCCCAAGCTTGGCAGTTGCCAAGGGGAGTGCCCATACCCATGTATTTATGATTCTTTCTTCGGAGGTAGTGATGAAGTCTCGGTGTACTTGATTAAGTTATCCTTCAGATTCTGCAATTCCCGGAGTACACGTTGAAGCATAATTGCATTCTTCTAGATCTCTTCTAAAAGATGTTTATCGTACGGCCCCCATGAGGTTTTTCCTGCATCACTTTCACTTGGACGGGATATGTCCCAATTGGAGGGTATATGTGTGCGAGGTGTATTATCCACTCCATAGTTATGAACTAGATTACGAAAGTTGTTCCGGTGTAACTTATGTAAGGACCTCCTGGGAGGAAGCCCTCCAGCTTGATGGGGGTTTGGAATAGTGGAGATGCCAGCCAGAGTGCCTCTCTCCGAGGCCGAAGGTGGGTTTCGAGTGAATCCCCTTGATCTTCCTCCATCATCGCTTTTTCGGTCTCCTCCCTCCTGAGTTCCATCTGCATCAACCAAGCATCGTCACCCACATTGTTGGAGGAGGGGTGTCGGTGTCAAAACCGGTGGATCACGGGTAGGGGGTACCGAACTATGCGTGTGAGGATCGATGGTAACAGGAGACTGGGGACACGATGTTTACCCAGGTTCGGGCCCTCTCGATCGAGTTAATACCCTACTTCCTGCTTGATTGATCTTGATGAATATGGATTACAAGAGTTGATCTACCTCGAGACCGTAATGGCTAAACCCTAGAAGTCTAGCCTATGAGATATGATTCTGTTGTTGTTTAGCCTCTATGGACTAAACCCTCATGTTTATATATGCACCGGAGGGCCCTAGGGTTTGTACATGACCATCTTGTAGAGGAAGGAAAAATTACACCTGAACCTAAAACCTGCCATTATACGCACACAGGAGTCCTATCCGGATACGAGAGACAATCTTCAGCGATGATCTCCACGGACCACCAGTCCGGCCCACCACGAGTTATCCGGCCACATGAGGACCCCTCAATCCAGGACTCCCTTAGTAGCCCCAGAACCTGTCTTCGATGACGATGAGTTTGGCTTTCGTACTGTCTTCGGCATTGCAAGGTGGGTTCCTTCTTTGGAACATATCGAGGCACTATCTTCTACAAAAAGTGTACTATGTCCGGCTCTGCATAGTTAGTACATCCCTTAGCCTTGAGGGCAAGGCATCGAAAGAAAATAAATAATGTGTCTTTAATGACAACTTTTTGGTGAATCGTCGCGTTCATCACATTAACATATCGAACTGTTTTACTTGGTTCGTGTTTCGAGGTATAACCGCACTGACATGTCTTATCAGAACAGAGATCGTGCCCGCTTATTATGGGATCCTTATCAATGTGACGTGAGCATCCAAATTGCGCATTACGCACGACCGCTTTGGGAACCGGCGAGGTTTATGGATAAAGTGGGGGGACGTTCTGTATTCACAGCATTATAAAAGGATATCAATCCCTTCCATCATCTCTACGCCTTCCTCAAGCCATAGCTCTCCAATCTTCCTAGACCCAGCATCCTCATCTCTTGCCCCCGTAGCTCTCAGTTCCTCACTACTAGGAAAAGGCCTACTAATGGCGCACCTATTTTGGCCATTAATGGCGCATTAGTGGTGCGCCATTAGTGCCACGCCATTAGTATATTTTACTAATGGCGCACCACGGATGCGCCATTAGTATATACCACGGTGCGCCATTAGTATGCCTCCCAGGGGGCCATATATACCCATGTGCTTTGTCATACTAATGGCACACTCTTGCCTGATGCGCCATTAGTAACTTTGCCATACTAATGGCGCACTGTTGGATGATGCGCCATTAGTATCCTTTGGCATACTAATGGCGCACTGTGATGTGATGCGCCATTAGTATGAATATTAGGTTATTTATTTATTTATTTATTTTCTGTTTTTTGCACAGGTTACAAAATGTATTATTGTACAGAGTATAGACAGCACCAGCACACAGCAACAACAGATTCATCGAATACAATAGAAGATTAGTCTCTGAATACAATTCATCATATTAGTCTCCGAATACAATTCATCATATTAGTCTCCGAATTCAAAAGACCGAACAAAGATAGAACATTATATTACAAGTCTCGAGACCGCGAGTAGCGAGTTTGTCTTCACATTACAAGTCGATATCGATCATGTAAACTACCATCACATAGAAGAGAGCTGCGGTCATCACGATGAAACTCGTCTTCATCCGGTGTCGGGGAAACTGGTCGCCCACGAACACCTATGGGATCGGAGCTCCTTCTCGGTACGGCAGGGGGCGGAGGATGCACAAAGAGCGGATCGAGGCGAGCACACGAGCAGTTTACCCAGGTTCAGGCCGCACGGATGCGTAAAACCCTACTCCTGCTTTGGTTTGTTATTGAGTTCTTGGCTCGGGAGCGATGAGGGCAACAGTACACTGTAACCGCTAACAAGACCGAGCGTGGAGAATGATCGATGTTCGGAACCCCTACTCCGTTGCGCATGGGCCTCCTTTTATAGGTCAAAGGGGTCACCGATAGGTGGCAACACAGATGGGGGTAAAAATGTAAAAAGAGTGGTAGTTGGAATAGTGTTTGTATAGTGCTCTATACCTAACCTTGACGGCAGGGGACAAGGGCATTAAATGCCCGTCGCTGTCGCCCCAAACAGTGCAAAAAGTGGCCGTCAGGGGCGCCACCGTCCGTCACGACGGTAGCCTTGTCATCACCGCTTGCCACCGTGTACCCCTGGCTGCATAGCCTTCCGCCACGTGCGCCTGGAAGGGTCCCAGAGCGACACGTGGGTGGATGCGCTGGAGCGCGGGTACTGACTGGAAGTTTGCCGCGGCAAGTGCCTTGCCGTGGTCGCTATCTTGTCGCGCATGGGAGCTTGTCGCTCACAGGGCCTTGCCGGGACGCGTGGCGCGTCGCAGCAAGTCTCTTGAAATGCCTTGTTTGGTCTTCCCGGCAAGCTCCTCTTGCCAGGGCCTTGCGCCTCGAGTGGTTTGGTGCCTTGAGTGGCCTTCCCGGCAAGCTCCTCTTGCCGGGGTCTTGTCTCTTTGACTTGTATACTTTGTTCTTGAATGGCTCCAAAGGAACCATGAGAGGTCTTGGCGGTCGCCTGGCTAGCCTTGCCGCGGGACGCTGCAACTGCCCGTGCACAAGTTTGGGATACAAAGGTACCCCCTACTTTAGTACACCGACAGGAGCCCCCGGGCCTGGGCCAGACATGGTGCCGAGTGCTATTGGGCCAGGCCCAAAACAGTGCATGGGCACGCGCGGCCTGCGGCACGCCGTATCCCATTCCGTATCCACCGCGCCCTCCCTTAACGGCATGCGTTTAATGCGGCGTCATGGGGGAGATCGTGGCCTGTTTCTTTAATTGGAAATGCGGAACGTCCGCCCCCTTCCCCCTTATAAGCAGGGGAAACATGGGCAGTTCATCCATCTGCCCGTTGCTTCTTCAATCCTCAGAAACCCCCGCCGCTCCCCTCCTTCCCGAAAGCCGAAAGAGAGCAGCGCTCCGCCCTCCGTCGACACCAACAACGCCAGCGCCGTCGACCTCCTTCACCGCTCCCGCCATGGCTCCGAAAGGCGAGAAGGGGAAGTCCGCGAAGTCGGCCGAGGCGCTGCGGCTCGCGGCGATGCGGAAGAAGAAGGTGGTCTTCCTGCCAAAGCTTGACGCGGAGGAGCTAAGGGATTCCTTCTACCTTTTTTGGTCGAGGGAGACGAAGGCGCATCCGCGCACCAAGGTACTCCCGGCCGCAGCTTGCAAGATGTTCCCGAATGGCTACGCCTTCTTTGCTCTGTTCTTCTACTGTGGGCTCTGCCCGCCCTATTCTGAGTTCTTCTGTGACATCATGAACACCTACAGGTTCCACCTCCTTGACTTCACCCCCAACGCCGTTCTTACCATGGCCGTTTTCGCACATCTGTGCGAAAACTTTGTCGGAGTCTTCCCCAATGTGGCTCTTTTCTGCCATTACTTCACGCCTCGAGTTGAGACGGGAGAGCCTCTATCTGGCGGAATCTCTTGGATCTCTAGGACCCACAAGAAGGAAGCTTACTTGTCGGGAGAGCTCCGCGGCAAGTGGGATAAGTGGAGAGCCAATTGGTGTTGGATCGTAGAGGATGACCCGCAGCCATTCACCGCCCGGCGCCAAGCCCCAGTAGTATGCGGAAACGACTCGAGCGATTTGGCCCCGGAGGATAGCAGATTGAAGATTGCCACTACCCGGATTCTTCGCCTTAGGCACGCCAAGCTCACTGTAGGCGCAGTTGGAGCAGACTTTCTCCGCCGCCGCATCACCCCCTTGCAGGAGAGGAAGAGGCCCGCCTGGGATTTTAAGAACGCGGCAGATATCATGAGGCTGCGCCCGGGCCTCAATTATAACTTCACTGTCCTAGAGCTCAACGCGATGCTCCAGGCGTTGTTCAAGTATGACTCCGACCATCCCGAGTGGTTTACGTTGCCGGCGGGCGTAGTTCCGCTGTGCAACAACTCGTCGCTCAGCGCCATCCGTGCAGTGATGCCGCTGTGCGATTCCCACGGGATCGACCCCACTTGGCAAGAGCCTTCCGACGAAGCTGTGCAGGCGTTCTTCGACAACTTGGTGGAACAGCCAGTCAACTCCGACGAGAAGAAAGGCCTCACCCGCGACACCACTGACCAAGAGATGGCGTATATTGCCACCAGACTGGAAGAGGCGGCGGCAGCCAGGGCCGCGGGCGAGTTCGGGTACACTATGGAGGAGGCGGAGGCAGCGGAGGCGACAAGCCTTGCCAAGCAGGAAGAGCTTCTCAAAGCGGAGAAGCTTGCCGGGAAGGTCGCTGAGACAAGTGAGCCCGCCGAGCAGGGCGCCGAGTCGAGCGGGCCCGCCAAGCAGGGCACCGAGTCGAGCGGACCCGCTGGGGACTCGAGCGGCTCAATGGAGATTGGCTCCTCCTCCTCGTCCTTGGGCAGCTCGCCACCACCAGCAAGTCCTCCAGCTCCACCAAGAAGACGCCTCCGCAAGGCCGCAGACGTGACGGGGCGGCAGACGGGCCAACAGTCGCAGCGCCGCGCGACACGCGTCACCGCGGCAAGCAAGGCCGCCACGGGAGCACCTCGCGCTTCTGCAGCGACTGGAGGGGGATCTTCCCGGACTGGCGCCTCTGCTCCTGCCGCCCCTCGTGCCTCAGCGGCAACCGGAGCGGGGTCTTCTCAGACCACCGTCCCTGCTCCCGCCAAGCGGCCAAGGGAGCCTACTCCCCCGCCTCCTCACGCCGGGACGCGCGAGCCAGACTTCGATTTCTCTACGCTCAGCTCCGACGAAGAGGAAGGAGAGTAAGTCTTCGCAATTCTTGTTTTTCTTTGATTTTCTGTTGCTTTTGTCTTGCATCTCTTTCGCCTAACTCTGAACCTGCTCTCTTTTCAGAACTATGGCTCAAAGGGCAGCGAAGAGGGCCAAGGTCCCGGTAATCGTCATCGAGGACGAGCCCGCCGCGACAGCAGGGGGTGCGCCTGAGACAAGCTTGCCGGACCCGGCAACTGTTCTTCGGAGCAGCCCCCAGCGCATCCCCCAGCGTAAGTGTGGTTCACTTTCTGCTTGTCGGGCGCGCGTGGGTCTTCCATCCTTGCTGATATCTTGTTTGTTGACTTGTGTAGAAGCAGAGCAGCAGCATCAGGAGCGCCAGGAGACCGCCCCCGATGTGCCGCACGCTTCGACCACACCGCCAAGGGGAGGCTCTCCGGCAAGGGCGAGTCCTCCGCCAAGGACGGATTCTCCGCCAAGGGTGAACACTCCGCCAAGGGCGAGCTCTCCGGCGAGGGATGGCACTAGCGGTCCTCCGTCGGCGGGAGCTACAACCACGCCGCCGAGGGAGAGCTCCCCGGCAAGGAACCTCACCGAGGAGCCGGCCCGTGCAGGTAACCCCTTTGCTTCAGGCTTCCCTTGGCTTTTCTTCTTCTGAATTTCTTCTTTTTGGATATTTGCTTGACTATTTGTCTTTTCTTTTCCTCCGTCAGACCGGTCCGTAGCCGAGCCAATGGAGACGGAGGTCGTTGCTGACGACGCCGCCGTTGCCGAGGAAACGGCCGGGGCGGACGATCCCGCCACCGCAGAGGCCGCCAGGGCTGCCGCCGCGGCAGCCGGCGAAGAGGCCGGCGATCGCACTGATGGCACTGGGGCCGCAGGAGCGCCAGGCGCTATGTCGACCGCCGAGCCCTCCGCCGCAGCCGCAGCCCCCAGCTCCGACGAGCCCGAGCCAAGCGCCTATCTAAAGGCCGCCGACGACGTCTTCATCCAGCTCCCGTGGGCGTCTATGTCCAGGGCGCCCGTCGAGGGAGAGGTCTTCGACGGAGAGGTGCTGGCCTCTGCCGGCCTTAAGCTTGTCGATGCACCGAGCAGCAGCAGCGGCGAGTCGGAGGAGGAGCGCCTGCTGCGCAAACTGCTGTCACTCTATCGCGCCCGGCAGGCCAAGCTGGAGTCCCGTGAGGCTCTGGCCGCCAAGGCAGGAGTTGAGTTGGAGAAACGCGCAGAGGAGCTCCGGGCCATCAATCAGGCAGCTCTCCGGTCCTTGGCGGAGGAGCGGGAGCAGCTTGCCGAGGAGCAGCAGGCCTTCATCTTGGAGAAGGCTGAAGTGGAGGAGCAGCAGCGGCTTGCCGCCGAGGAGCTATCCAGGCGAGAGGGCGAGCTGACGCAGCGGAAGGTCGACCTCGACAGCCACGAGGATGAGCTTGCCGCGCGTGAGCGATCGCTTGGCGGAGCTTTGCAGGAGGCAAAGGATGCTGCCGCAGCTGCCGAGACCGCCAAGAGGGAGTTGGAGAAGAGGGTGGCGCAGCTGGAGGCCAACCTGAAGACGAGCGGCGAGGAGGTTGCCGCACTCAAGCTTGAGAGGGAGAAGGACGCCCACAGCCACTCCAAGCTGCAGGTCCGTGATACGTCCAAAACGTATCTATAATTTCTGCTTGCTCCATGCCTCTTTTGGGTGATATTGCTATGATATTTATACACTTCCATACACTTTTGATCATATTTGGACTAACCTATTAACTCAGTGCACCCCAGTGCCAGTTTCTGTTTTCTGTTGTTTTTGTATTTCAGGTTTTCCCATTACGAGAACTGCCAGAAAAATCCCGGAAAAATTATATAAAAAATCAGCGTTCCAGAAGCTTCCCGGCACCTGAAGTACAGCCGGAGAGGGGCCACCAGGGCTCCAGGCGCCCTGGTGGCGCGGCCCTCCTCCTGGCCGTGCCGGGGGGGCGCCTGGGCCCCCCAGGCCTCCGCAGATGCCCCCCTTTGGCATATATTTATATCGTGTCCCGAAACCCTCGAGACGGGAACCCTTTTTCGCGATCTCATCTCTGTTCCGCCGCCGCCGCTGCTTCCAAGATCGGGAGCACCAGGAGAACTCTTCCCGGCACCCTGCCGGAGGGGAGGATCACCACCGGGAGCCTCTCCACCACCATGGACGCCTCCCGGATGAGTTGTGAGTAGTCTCCCTTGGACCATGGGTCCATGACCAGTAGCTATGTGATGTTCTCCTCCCGTTCTTGTGCTTCACTAATTAGTCCTCGTGAGCTGCCCTACATGATCGAGGCACATATGTAATCCTTATGCTGTTGCTATGATGAGTTTGCTGGGATCCGATGGATTGTGAGATGATGTTCAGATTGTGTTTGAGTAATATATTTGATTTACCTCTTTTATATTTATGTTCGTAAGTAATTCTTGCATGTTCTCCGTTGTTATTTATTGCTTTGGCCAAGTAGTAGGTAGTGACTCCAAGAGGGAACGTTATGCTTGATTGTGGGTTCATGCCCCTCGATGACTAGTTTGAGTGACAGAAACATGAGTCTAGGGGATGTGCTGTTGCCACAAGGGGGAAAACAACGGTGCTTGTGCCCGCGGGTGCAAGGATTGTTTACTTTACGCAAAGTTCTTTTAATGCAGTTGTCTATTGCTTTGAGTTTACACTATGGGTGGGACTCGCAATTTAATACCAGCGAGATGTTCTGGATAGATATCTCAAGGTGGATGATTAGTAGTAGATGCAGATGGATTTCGGTCTACTTGCCTTGGCGTACCGCCCATGCTTTGAACCTCTACCTTTCTTGCAACATAGTTAGCATTGGTTTGCGCACATAATTCTGTCAATTGCCCAGCTGTAATTCGTTTACCTCACATAGCTGTTTTATCGTCTTTTGGGAGAGAGACATCACTAGTGAACATCATGGGACTCCGGTCCATATTACCATCATTGATCACATCCGCTATTTACTTTCCGCTTTTACTTACTATTGCAGCAAAACCTATCACTATTATCACTTGCGTTTGATCCTTTGTAAACGACAAGGCCGGAGGGATTGACAACCTCTCTGTACTCGTTGGGAGCAAAGTTATTTGTATCTGTGTGCAGGTCCACGTTGATTGCTAATATCTGGCGCCGTTAGCAGTTGACACCTTCTTGTTGAAACTGGGAGTCTCAGGGGAAATCGATCCTTGGTATCTTTGCCAAGGGAAAACTTCCGCTACACTGCATCTCAAACCTTCCACTTGGGTTAACCAACGAGGGGCGAGAAGCCATCAAGCAAAGTTTTCTGGCGCCGTTGCCAGGGACTCCACTCTTCAAGATAGGGGAGTTGCACGCTATCTTTTACCTTTGCTTTTTAGTCTTGTTAGTTTACCTTTCAGTTTTGCTTTAGTATCTTTTATCGAAAATCACAAAAAGAGTTATCTTGCTTGCTTGCTACTATGGGTTCCACCGAGAACACCAAGTTGTGTGACTTCACTAGTTACAACAACGATGAGTTTATCTGCACACCTATCACTACACCTGCCACTTCAGCACCTTCGTATGAAATTAAACCTGCTTTACTGAACCTAGTTATGAAAGATTAGTTCTCCGGTGCTGGAGATGATGCTGCTTTACACTTAAACAACTTCGTTGAACTTTATGATATGCAAAAGTACAAAGAAATAGATGGTAACATTGTTAAGCTTAAGCTTTTTCCTTTCTCCTTGAGAGGAGGAGCTAAAATTTGGTTTCAGTCTTTGCCTAGAAATAGCATAGATTCATGGGACAAGTGCAAAGATGCTTTTATTGGAAAGTAATATCCACCTGCTAAAATTATCCAACTAAGAAGTAACATAATGAATTTAAACAATTGGATAATGAACACGTTGCCCAAGCTTGGGAACGTATGAAATCTCTTATCAAGAACTGCCCTACTCATGGTTTGACTACTTGGATGGTTATCCAAACTTTTTATGCAGGCTTGAACTTTACCTCGCGGAACTTGTTAGATTCGGCCGCGGGAGGAACTTTTATGTCAACTACACTTGGTGCTGCCACAAAGCTTCTCGATGAGATGATGACCAACTATTCCCAATGGCACACCGAACGCGCTCCAACAGGTAGGAAGGTAAACTCTGTCGAGGAGATTTCCTCCCTAAATGAAAAAGTTGACTTGATCATGTCTCTACTTTTAAAGCAATCTTCTGTTGATCCTCGTGACGTTCCTTTAAATTCTTTGATTGCTCAAGAACAAGTAGATGTGAACTTTATCTCTAGAATTTTTTTAATAACAATGCTTATAGGAGTAGTTTTGGTAGCAATCCTAGACCGTTCCCCTCTAATTCTTATGGGAACAACAATGCTTATCCTATCACCAAGAACTCCACTACTGAACTAGAGATCACGCTTAAAGATTTCATCACTACCCAAAAAGCTTTTAATAATAGTGTAGAAGAGAAACTAAACAAACTAGATGATCTCTCTTCGAAGGTAGACAATTTAGCCAATGAGGTAGAATTGCTTAGAATTAGAACTTCTCCTCTTGAGGAGAGGAAGGTCATGATGGGCCTCGAACCCCTCGTTGGTTACCCCAAGTGGAAGGTGTAAGATGCAGTATTGTAGAAGTGTTTTCCCCTAGCAAAGATGCCAAGGATCGATTCCCCAGAGACTCCTAGGTTCAACAAGTAGGTGTCAATTGCTATGGCGCCAGATTAGTAGCAATCAACGTGGACCTGCACACAGGTACAAATAACTTTGCTCCCAACGAGTACAGAGAGGTTGTCAATCTCTCCGGCCTTGTAGTTCACAAAGGGTTAAAAGCAATGATAGTAGTGATAGATAGTTTTTGCAATAGTAAGTAATAACGGAAAGTAAATAGTGGATGTGATCAATGATGGTAATATGGACCGGAGTCTCATGATGTTCACTAGTGATGTCTCTCTCCCAAAAGACGATAAAATAGCTATGTGAGGTAAACAAATTACAGCTGGGCAATTGACAGGATCACGAACGCAAACCAATGCCGACTACATTGCAAGAAAGGTTGAGGTTCAAAGCATGGGTGGTACGCCAAAGTAAGTAGACTGAAATCCATCAATATCTACTACTAATCATCCACCTTGAGATATCTATCCAGAACATATCGCTGGTATTAAGTTGTGAGTCCCACCCATAGTGTAAACTCAATGCAACAGACAACTGCATTAAAAGAACTTTGCGTAAAGTAAACAATCCTTGCACCCGCGGGCACAAGCACCGTTGTTTTCCCCCTTGTGGCAACAGCACATCCCCTAGACTCGTGTTTCTGTCACTCAAGCTAGTCATCGAGGGGCATGAACCCACAATCGAGCATAACGTTCCCTCTTGGAGTCACTACCTATTACTCGGCCAAAGCAATAAATAACAACGGAGAACATGCAAGAATTACTTATGAACTAAAATATAAAAGAGGATAATCAAATATATTACTCAAGATCAATCTGAACATAATCTCATAATCCATCGGATCCCAGCAAACTCAACATAGCAACAGCATAAGGATTACATAGGTGCCTCGATCATGTAGGGCAGCTCACGAGGACTAATTAGTGAAGCACAAGAACGGGAGGAGAACATCACATAGCTACTGGTCATGGACTCATGGTCCAAGGGAGACTACTCACGAGTCATCCGGGAGGCGTCCATGGTGGTGGAGAAGCTCCCGGTGGTGATCCTCCCCTCCGGCAGGGTGCCGGGAAGAGTTCTCCTGGTGCTCCCGATCTTGGAAGCGGCGGCGGCGGCGGAATAGAGATGGGATCGCGAAAAGAAGTCCTTTTCTGAGGGTTTTGGAGGTCCCTCTAAATATATGCCAAAGGGGGGCACCGGACGGGCTTCGGGGGGCCCAGGCGCACCCCGGCGGGGCCCAGGGGGGGGGGGCGCCGCCAGGGCGCCTAGAGCCCTGGTGGCCCCCTAGGCTGCCCTTCGGACGCAGTGTTGTTTCCGGATCGCTGATTTTTTATATATTTTTCTGGATTTTTCTGGGCAGTTCTCGAAACGTGAAAACCTGAAATACAAAAACAGCCGAAAACAGAAACTGGCACTGGGGTGCACTGGATTAGTAATTTAGTCCAAATATGATCAAAAGTGTATGGAAGTGTATGAATATCATAGCAATATCACCCAAAAGTGGCATGGAGCAAGCAGAAATTATAGATACGTTTTGGACGTATCAACATCCCCAAGCTTAATTCCTGCTCGTCCTCGAGTAGGTAAATGATAACAAGAATAATTTCTGTGGTGACATGCTATTAACCATAAAGGACTTTTTCATAGTCATATGACAAAAGCTTACAGAGACAATGATTCTATAGTAATTAAGTTGCCTCATGAGAAAATCACAAATGACTGAAAGTTTTACAATATGAAACTGAAACATCAAAAGGATTTGCAATGAACATGATGTGCAAATATGATAAAGTGATATCTAGCTTGCCCCCTTTAGTGATGCAAAACATAAATGCAGGGGCACCTTCAAGGTTTAAGTGATGACTAGATACAATCATTTCAGAATAAACGATATCACAATCATGCAAAAGACAATGCTACTTTGGGACAATGCACATTACACTCAGAATGACAATCATGCTCTCAGTAGTTGGTGCTTTAACATAAAGGTAAAAGAATGGTTATGTGCTAGAGCTTTTTATTTTGAAAACATGGAAGCAATTGTGTCAACGGTAGTAGTACTTCATATGTGTAATGCATAAAACATCCTATAAGTTGCAAGCCTCATGCATCGAATACCAATAGTGCTCGCTCCTTGTCCTAATTAGCTCGGATTCCCATGGGTTATCATTGCATTGCATATGTTTCAACCAAGTGTCACAAAGGGGTACCTCTATGCCACCTGTACAAAGGTCCAAGGAGATAGATCGCATTTGATTTCTCGTTTTTGATAGATCTCAACTTGAGGACATCCATACCGGGACAACATAGAAAATAGATGATGGACTCCTCTTTAATGCATAAGCGTATTCTCATGAGAGATTGAGGATTAAGGTCCAAGCTAAAACTTCCACCATGATGCATGGCTTTGGTTGGCGACCCAATGTTCTTCTCTAACAATATGCATATTAATTCAACCCACGGCAAATCACCTTTACTTCGGACAAGACGAACATGCATAGCAACTCACATGATATTCAACAAAAGTGTGACAATTGATGGCGTCCCCAGAAACATGGTTACCGCTCAGCAAGCAACTCATAAGAAATAAGATACATAGGCAACATATTCTTTACCACAATAGTTTTTAGGTTACTTTCCCATGAGCTATGTATTGCATGGTTAGTTTGCTTAGTACAGGTGGAGGTTAACAAAAGACTGGGAGCGACCAACTAAGAGAGCAATGACGGTCATAATCATGCAGAGCGACAAAGCAATATTGAATCAGGCATGGTAGTTATATCGCTACTCAGAAACAAAAGATCATCAAGGCTTGACAGACTTTCTTTACAGTCTTGAATATGCGTGAGCATACGCCAAGTAAATCAAAATAAATTCTCGAAGGAAGATATTACTAAACCATACCACATCATAGGGAAACAAACCAAGTTGGTAGTCCAATAACACATTGGGAACCCCCCAGCTATTTGAGATTAACCATAAGAAAACCTGAACTACTAAGCACCATCATGCAAGTAGCATCTTTATCATAGACACATTAACCAATGCAACGGAAGCAAACTCTCTTAATAAGGTGAGCATGATAATTGAAGAGAGTTCAATTAACCAACTAAACAAAAGCTCTTTGAAAAGATAAGCATGGATACTAAGAGCAGAGCATGATAGTAGCTATTAAAAGACAAAGAACACACACAGCATAGATAGACATGAAAATTCTATGTTATGTTCTAGGTAGAAGTGGAGCGTGTTTCTCTCCTACATAAAGGAATGCTGGGTTCCGACTCGTTATGAAAAACTAAAAAGAAAACTAAAAGCAAGATGCTCCAAGCATAGCACATAACACATGAAGTGATAAATATATAGCGAAACAAAAGACGAACTGATAATGTTGATGGAGAAGGGGATGCACGGGGGCATCCCCAAGCTTAGACGCTTGAGTCTCCTGGAATATTTCTTGGGGGTGCACGGGGGCATCCCCAAGCTTGAGCGCTTGACACTCCAGAATCTTTTTATCATCTTCCCTCGCACACTTGAAAACTCCCTTCATACATAACTCATCATAATCTGATTAGCGAGGTTAGTACCCATAATAAAATAATTGTTCCTTGCTGGAAATAAGGATATTCTTGAAGGTCTACTGTTTCTCAAGATTGCCAAAAGGTTTTTGCAAAGAAAAAGCAAGTTCTTGATTTGCAAAGTGAAGGTAAGGCAAAACAGGACAGAATCTGTGAAAAACAGAACAGCAGGCAGTAATTGATCTGTTCGGGATACTTCTGCAACTCAAATAAAAAAACTCAGAACTGATGCACGAAAGACAATTATATAGAGAACGCAGTTGAAAAAATTCAGACCAAACAGATGATCTGGTGATTTTATACGAATTTTTCTATCCAAGGACATAATCTGTTTCCTGGACAGCACCTCACAACTTTTGAACTTTCTAGCAATCGGAGGCTATACTTGGCACAAATATGAAAAGCAAAGATACAATGATGATGCTACAGCAGTAAACAACATCAAGACACAACAAAAGCAAAAAATTTATTCATGTGGGCTGCCTCCCAAAAGCGCTTTCTTTTATGCCTTTAAGCTAGGCATAATGCATAGATCAAGTATTATCAAGAGTAAAAGAATAACTAGCCCGTACAACGGACTCAAAAGGTAACTTGACCTTCTTACGAGGGAAGTGTTCCATCCCTTTCTTGAGAGGAAACTGAAATTTTATATTACCCTCTTTCATGTCAATGACAGGACCAACGGTGCGCAAAAAGGGACGTCCCAAAATAATTGGACAAGAAGGATCACATTCAATATCCATAATAGTAAAATCAACGGGCACATAATTATCATTGACAACGATAAGAACATCGTCGATCCTCCCCAAAGGTTTCTTTATGGAAGAATCAACGAGACGAACACCAAAATAACAAGAATCATAAGGTTTCAATTTAAGCATATCATATATCCTTTTGGGCATAACAGAGGTACTAGCACCAACATCACATAATGCATAACAAGAGAAGTCATTCAAATTAATTTTTATCATAGGATCCCAACCATCCTCTAGCTTTCTAGCTATGGAGGCTTCTACTCCAAGTTTCTCCTCCCTAGCTTTGATGAGAGCATTAGTGATATGCTCTATGAAGGCAAGGTTAAGCGTGCTAGTGCGGGGATCTCTAGACATCTTGTGAAGGAAATCAATAACTTCGGTAAGAGTGCAATTATCAAAATCAAGGTCACGAGCATCAAGTAAAGTGGTAGTGGTGTCCTTAAGGTTCTCTTGTTTGGTAGTTTCTATAGTCATAGCATCACCATTAATAGGTCCATTGGGACCAGGAGTACATTGGGTGCTAAGAGTGTGAACATCCTCAATAACTTGGATAGTAGCAACAGTGTGGTGGGTAGGAAGGCTCTTAATTCTTTCCTCTTCCTCCCTTTCTCTAGCCCATCTTTCTTTAAGCTTAGCCATCATCCTAATGTTTTCATTACTCTGTACTTGAGTAGCATTAATAGGGATGACTTCCCTCTCCTTAAGAGGAGAAGTTTCAATTTTTAGCAATTTTACCTCATTGGCTAAGTGGTCTACCTTAAAAGAAAGATCATCTAGTTTATGTAGTTTCTTTTCTACATTCTTATTAAAGGCTTTTTGGGTAGTGATGAAATCTCTAAGCATGGTCTCTAGTCCAGTGTTGGAGTTCTTGGTACTAGGATAAGCATTGTTGTTCCCATAAGAGTTAGAGGGGAACGGTCTAGGATTGCTACCAAAGTTACTCCTATAAGCATTGTTATTAAAATTGTTTCTAGAGATAAAGTTCACATCTACTTGTTCTTGAGCAATCAAAGAATTTAAAGGAACATCACGAGGATCAACAGTAGATTGCTTCGAAAGTAGAGACATGAGCAAGTCAACTTTTTCATTAAGAGAGGAAATCTCCTCGACAGAGTTTACCTTCTTACCTGTTGGAGCGCGTTCGGTGTGCCATTGGGAATAGTTGGTCATCATCTCATCGAGAAGCTTTGTGGAAGCACCAATTGTAGTTGACATAAAAGTTCCTCCCGCGGCCGAATCTAACAAGTTCCGCGAGGTAAAGTTCAAGCCTGCATAAAAAGTTTGGATAACCATCCAAGTAGTTAAACCATGAGTAGGGCAGTTCTTGATAAGAGATTTCATACGTTCCCAAGCTTGGGCAACGTGTTCATTATCCAATTGTTTAAAATTCATTATGTTACTTCTAAGTTGGATAATTTTAGCAGGTGGATAGTATTTTCCGACAAAAGCATCTTTGCACTTGTCCCATGAATCTATGCTATTTCTAGACAAAGACTGAAACCAAATTTTAGCTCTTCCTCTCAAAGAGAAAGGAAAAAGCTTAAGCTTAACAATATTACCATCTATTTCTTGGTACTTTTGCATATCACAAAGTTCAACAAAGTTGTTCAAGTGTAAAGCAGCATCATCTCCAGCACCGGAGAATTGTTCTCTCATGACTAAGTTTAGTAAAGCAGGTTTAATTTCATATGAAGGTGCTGAAGTGGCAGGTGTAGTGATAGGTGTGCTGATAAAGTCATCGTTGTTGTGACTAGTGAAGTTACACAACTTGGTGTTCTCGGTGGAACCCATAGTAGCAAGCAAGCAAGATAACTATTTTTGTGATTTTCGATAAAAAGGAACTAAAGCAAATATGAAAGGTAAACTAACAAGACTAAAAAGCAAAGGTAAAAGATAGCATGCAACTCCCCTATTCTGAAGAGTGGAGTCCCCGGCAACGGTGCCAGAAAATACTCCTTGATGGGCCTCGAACCCCTCGTTGGTTACCCCAAGTGGAAGGTGTAAGATGCAGTATTGTAGAAGTGTTTTCCCCTAGCAAAGATGCCAAGGATCGATTCCCCAGAGACTCCTAGGTTCAACAAGTAGGTGTCAATTGCTACGGCGCCAGATTAGTAGCAATCAACGTGGACCTGCACACAGATACAAATAACTTTGCTCCCAACGAGTACATAGAGGTTGTCAATCTCTCCGACCTTGTAGTTCGCAAAGGGTTAAAAGCAATGATAGTAGTGATAGATAGTTTTTGCAATAGTAAGTAATAATGGAAAGTAAATAGTGGATATGATCAATGATGGTAATATGGACCGGAGTCTCATGATGTTCACTAGTGATGTCTCTCTCCCAAAAGACGATAAAACAGCTATGTGAGGTAAACAAATTACAGCTGGGCAATTGACAGGACCACGAACGCAAACCAATGCTGACTACATTGCAAGAAAGGTTGAGGTTCAAAGCATGGGCGGTACGCCAAAGTAAGTAGACCGAAATCCATCAATATCTACTACTAATCATCCACCTTGAGATATCTATCAAGAACATCTTGCTGGTATTAAGTTGCGAGTCCCACCCATAGTGTAAACTCAATGCAACAGACAACTGCATTAAAAGAACTTTGCGTAAAGTAAACAATCCTTGCACCCGCGGGCACAAGCACCATTGTTTTCCCCCTTGTGGCAACAGCACATCCCCTAGACTCATGTTTCTGTCACTCAAGCTAGTCATCGAGGGGCATGAACCCACAATCGAGCATAACGTTCCCTCTTGGAGTCACTACCTATTACTCGGCCAAAGCAATAAATAACAACGGAGAACATGCAAGAATTACTTATGAACTAAAATATAAAAGAGGTGAATCAAATATATTACTCAAGATCAATCTGAACATAATCTCATAATCCATCGGATCCCAGCAAACTCAACATAGCAACAGCATAAGGATTACATAGGTGCCTCGATCATGTAGGGCAGCTAACGAGGACTAATTAGTGAAGCACAAGAACGGGAGGAGAACATCACATAGCTACTGGTCATGGACTCATGGTCCAAGGGAGACTACTCACGAGTCATCCGGGAGGCGTCCATGGTGGTGGAGAAGCTCCCGGTGGTGATCCTCCCCTCCGGCAGGGTGCCGGGAAGAGTTCTCCTGGTGCTCCCGATCTTGGAAGCGGCGGCGGCGGCGGAACAGAGATGGGATCGCGAAAAGAAGTCCTTTTCTGAGGGTTTCGGAGGTCCCTCTAAATATATGCCAAAGGGGGGCACCGGAAGGGCTTCGGGGTGCCCAGGCGCCCCCCCGGCGCGGCCCAGGGGGGGGGCGCCGCCAGGGCGCCTGGAGCCCTGGTGCCCCCCCCAGGGTGCCCTTCGGACGCAGTGTTGTTTCCGGATCGCTGATTTTATATATAATTTTTCAGGATTTTTCTAGGCAGTTCTCGAAACGTGAAAACCTGAAATACAAAAACAGCCGAAAATAGAAACTGGCACTGGGGTGCACTGGATTCGTAAGTTAGTCCAAATATGATCAAAAGTGTATGAATATCATAGCAATATCACCCAAAAGTGGCATGGAGCAAGCAGAAATTATAGATACGTTTTGGACGTATCAAGTCACTCCTATGAATGCTATTCAAGTGCAAATTAATGAAAATATTAGGATGATGGCTAAACTTAAAGAGAGATGGGCTAGAGAAAGGGAGGAAGAGGATTGAATTAAGAACCTTCCTACCCACCACACTGTTGCTACTATCCAAGTTGTTGAGGATATCCAAACTCTAAGCACCCAATGCACTCCTGGTCCCAATGGACCTATTAATGGTGATGCTATGACTATAGAAACTACCAAACAAGTGAACCTAAAGAACACCACTACCACTTTACTTGATAGTAGTGACCTTGATTTTGATAATTGCACTCTTACCGAAGTTATTGATTTCCTTCACAAGATGTCTAGAGATCCCCGCACTAGCACGCTTAATCTTGCCTTCACAGAGCATATCACTAATGCTCTCATCAAAGCTAGGGAGGAGAAACTTAGAGTAGAAGCCTCCATACCTAGAAAGCTAGAAGGTTGGGATCCTATGATAAAAATTAAGTTGAATAACTTCTCTTGCTATGCTTTATGTGATGTTGGTGCTAGTACCTCTGTTATGCCCAAAAGAATATATGATATGCTTAAATTGAAACCGTTTGATTCTTCTTATTTTGGTGTTCGTCTTGTTGATTCTTCCATAAAGAAACCTTTGGGGAGGATCGACGATGTTCTTATCATTGTCAATGACAATTACGTTCCCGTTGATTTTACTATTATGGATATTGAATGTGAACCTTCTTGTCCAATTATTTTGGGACGTCCTTTTCTACACACCGTTGGTGCTATCATTGACATGAAAGAGGGGAATATAAAATTCCAATTTCCTCTCAAGAAAGGAATGGAACACTTCCCTCGAAAGAAGATTAAGTTACCTTTTGAGTCCGTTATACGGGCTAGCCATTCTTTTACTCTTGATAAAACTTGATCTCTATGCATTATGCCTAGCTTAAAGGCATAAAAGAAAGCGCTTTTGGGAGGCAGCCCACATGAATAAATTTTTATTTTGCTTTTGTTGTGTCTTGATGTTGTTAACTACAGTAGCATCATCATTGTATCTTTGCTTTTCAACTTTGTGCCAAGTGTAGTCTCTGATTGCAAGAAAGTTCAAAAGTTGTGACGTGCTGTCCAGGAAACAGATTCTGTCCTTGGATAGAAAAAATCGTATAAAATCACCAGATCATCTTTTTGGTCTGAATTATTTCGAAAGCGTGCTCTATACAATTGTCTTCCGTGCGTCTGTTCTGAGTTTTTTGATTAGAGTTGCAGAAGAGCCCCGAAAAAATCATTTACTACCTGCTATTCTGTTTTTCACAGATTCTGTCCTGTTTTGCCTTTCCTTCATTTTGCAAACCTTGAGCTTGCTTTTTCTTTGCAAAAACCTTTTGGCAATCTTGAGAAACGGTAGACCTTCAAGAATATCCTTATTTCCAGCAAGGAACAATTATTTTATTATGGGTACTAACCTCGCTAATCAGATTATAATGAGTTATGTATGAAGGGAGTTTTCAAGTGTGCGAGGGAAGATGATAAAAAGATTCAGGAGTGTCAAACGCTCAAGCTTGGGGATGCCCCAATGCACCCCCAAGAAATATTCAACGAGACTCAAGCGTCTAAGCTTGGGGATGCCCCCGTGCATCCCCTTCTCCATCAACATTATCAGTTCGTCTTTCGTTCCACTATATTTTTATCACTTCATGTGTTATGTGCTATGCTTGGAGCGTCTTGCTTTTAGTTTTCCTTTTTAGTTTTCTTTAGCTTTGCTTGCTTTTCATAACGAGTTGGGACTCAGCTTTCTTTGTGTGGGAGAGAAACACGCTCCACTTCAACCTAGAACATAACATAGAATTTTCATGTCTATCCTTGCTGTGTGTGTTTTTTGTCTTTCAATAGCTACTATCATGCTTAGCTTTTAGTTTTCATGCTTATCTTTTTAAAGAGCTTTTGTTTAGTTGGTTGCTTGAACTCTCTTTAGTTATCATGCTTATCTTATTAAGAGAGTTTGCTTCTGTTGCATTGGTTGATATGTCTATGATAAAAATGCTACGTGCATAATGGCGCTTAGTAGTTCATGTTTTCTTATGGTTAGTCTCAAATAGCTGGGGGGTTCCCAATGTGTTATTGGAGTACCAATATGATTTGTTTGCCTATGATGTGGTATGGTTTAGTAATATCTTCCTTCGAGAATTTATTTTGATTGACTTGGCGTATGCTCACGCGTATTTAAGACTGTAAAGAAAGTCTGTCAAGCCTTGATGATCTTTTGTTTCTGAGTAGCGATATAACTTCCATGCCTGATTCAATGTTGCTTTGTTGCTCTGCATGATTATGACCGTCATTGCTCTTTTAGTTGGTCGCTCCCAGTCTTTTGCTAACCTCCACCTGTACTAAGCGGACTGACTGCTTGTGCATCCAAAATCCTTTAAACCAGTTATGCCATATGAGTCCACCATACCTTCCTACATGGTATTTACCTGCCATTCCTAACGGAGACTTGCATGTACCATCTCAAAATTATACAAAAAAATGCATTCCTATTTTGTGCCTCTGTTTTAAGTTCATGAGGAAGTAGTAGTTAATTCATGATCTTTTTAAGATGGACAAGCTTCACCCCGGGATTGCATGTATAATGTGCAAAACCATAATACGAGAAGGAACTGGCAAGGAGTGCGCCCGGCTCAAAATTAATATAACAAACAAACCCTCCTTCACGCTTCGTTCATGAGAAATCATAAAACTTTGGCAGTGATAAACAAAGGAGATTAAGAGGATGTGATCGTCCTCATTCGGGAGCCGTTCCTCGAAACTTGTCCATCTCAAGAAGTGATTGAGTTGTCTGCTAGCATTCGTTGACGAAACATGCATAATCTAAAAATATATTATTACATCTGTTTTTAAAACCAAGAGCTCTGGTACATGTTTTGTCTTTGTTTCCGACTACGGGTTTTCAACCTTGCCAACAAAAGCCACGGTTCGAGAGTCTCCACCTTCTTTTAAAAGCACCTACTACTGAGAGCATGATTGTCATTCTGAGTGTAATGTGCATTGTCCCAAAGTAGCATTGTCTTTTGCATGATTGTGATATCATTTATTTTGAAATCATTGTATCTAGTCATCACCTAAACCTTGGAGGTGCCCCTGCATTTACGTTTTGCTTCACTAAAGGGGGCAAGCGAGATATCACTTTATCATATTTGCCCACCATGCTCATTACAAATCTATTTGATGTTTCAGTATCATATTGTAAAACTTTCAGTTCTTTGTGATTTTCTCGTGAGGCAACTTAATTACTACAGATTCATTGTCTCAGTAAGCTTTTGCCATATGACTATGAAAAATCCTTATATGGTTAATAGCATGTCACCACAGAAATTATTCTTGTTATCATTTACCTACTCGAGGACGAGCATGAATTAAGCTTGGGGATGTTGATACGTCCAAAACGTATCTATAATTTCTGCTTGCTCCATGCCTCTTTTGGGTGATATTGCTATGATATTTATACACTTCGATGCACTTTTGATCATATTTGGACTAACCTATTAACTCAGTGCACCCCAGTGCCAGTTTCTGTTTTCTGCTGTTTTTGTATTTCAGGTTTTCCCATTACGAGAACTGCCAGAAAAATCACGGAAAAATTATATAAAAAATCAGCGTTCCAGAAGCTTCCCGGCACCCGAAGTACAGCCGGAGGGGGGCCACCAGGGCTCCAGGCGCCCTGGTGGCGCGGCCCCCCTCCTGGCCGCGCCGGGGGGGCGCCTGGGCCCCCCAGGCCTCCGCTGATGCCCCCTTTGGCATATATTTATATCGTGTCCCGAAACCCTCGAGACGGGAATCCTTTTTCGCGATCTCATCTCTGTTCCGCCGCCGCCGCCGCTTCCAAGATCAGGAGCACCAGGAGAACTCTTCCCGGCACCCTGCCGGAGGGGAGGATCACCACCGGGAGCCTCTCCACCACCATGGACGCCTCCCGGATGAGTTGTGAGTAGTCTCCCTTGGACCATGGGTCCATGACCAGTAGCTATGTGATGTTCTCCTCCCGTTCTTGTGCTTCACTAATTAGTCCTCGTGAGCTGCCCTACATGATCGAGGCACATATGTAATCCTTATGCTGTTGCTATGATGAGTTTGCTGGGATTCGATGGATTGTGAGATTATGTTCAGATTGTGTTTGAGTAATATATTTAATTTACCTCTTTTATATTTATGTTCGTAAGTAATTCTTGCATGTTCTCCGTTGTTATTTATTGCTTTGGCCAAGTAGTAGGTAGTGACTCCAAGAGGGAACGTTATGCTTGATTGTGGGTTAATGCCCCTCGATGACTAGCTTGAGTGACAGAAACATGAGTCTAGGGGATGTGCTGTTGCCACAAGGGGGAAAACAACGGTGCTTGTGCCCGCGGGTGCAAGGATTGTTTACTTTACGCAAAGACCTTTTAATGCAGTTGTCTGTTGCTTTGAGTTTACACTATGGGTGGGACTCGCAACTTAATACCAGCGAGATGTTCTGGATAGATATCTCAAGGTGGATGATTAGTAGTAGATGCAGATGGATTTCGGTGTACTTGCCTTGGCGTACCGCCCATGCTTTGAACCTCTACCTTTCTTGCAACATAGTTAGCATTAGTTTGCGCACATAATTCTGTCAATTGCCCAGCTGTAATTCGTTTACCTCACATAGCTGTTTTATCGTCTTTTGGGAGAGAGACATCACTAGTGAACATCATGGGACTCCGGTCCATATTACCATCATTGATCACATCCGCTATTTACTTTCCGCTTTTACTTACTATTGCAGCAATACCTATCACTATTATCACTTGCGTTTGATCCTTTGTAAACGACAAGGCCGGAGGGATTGACAACCTCTCTGTACTCGTTGGGAGCAAAGTTATTTGTATCTGTGTGCAGGTCCACGTTGATTGCTAATATCTGGCGCCGTTAGCAGTTGACACCTTCTTGTTGAAACTGGGAGTCTCAGGGGAAATCGATCCTTGGTATCTTTGCCAAGGGAAAACTTCCGCTACACTGCATCTCAAACCTTCCACTTGGGGTAACCAACGAGGGGCGACAAGCCATCAGTCCGCCTCTCCGAGAAGGGCAAGGAGCTCGCCGTCGCCAAGGACTCCATTGCCGACCTTGATCTGAAGTTGGCCACCCTAACCCAGGCGCTGGACGGCGCCCAGGAGCGGGAGGCGACCCTGAAGGAGGAGATCAGGGCCGAGAAGGCGCTGCTGGACAGTGCCGCCATCTCCTAGAACAATTTTAGGCAGACCGTCGAGCTCTGGACGGAAGGCCTTGTCAACACCGCCGCGGACATCGACAAGGAGCTGGCGCGGCTAGGGGCGGAGTATCTCGGGTACTCCACCGACGAGAGCCTCCACCCCTGCGCCAAGCTTACTCTATTCTTCACGGGTGTGGCGACGGCCCTCCAGCAACTCCGGGAGAAGATCCCGAAGCAGCTGGCGGACGAGTCGCGCAGGCTCTGCGCGGGGGCCCTCCAAAAGGTGCTGATGAAGGTAGCCTTCCGCAACCCAGGCCTCAACCTCACCAACATCCTCAGGACCTTGCCGCCGGACGCTGATCAGGAGGCGCTCAAGGCCCTTGTCGCACCCATTGTGGACAAGGTGGGCGGCATCAAGAGGGTTGAGGGCGACCGCGCGGACTAAGCTGCTTATTTTCTTCTTCCCTTGTCGCTGCCAACCATGTTATGAACAATAGTCTATTAGAACTGCGACTAGTCATCTTGTAATATAACTTTATCTTAGGTACTGAATGCAATGTTATTTCCTTTACTTGACTCCCTTGCTTTGTATGTTTTCACCCCTACGCTTTTAGGGAACTTGCCGGTGTAGGTACCTTTGCCGCGAGCGCTGAGTGCGGAACTTCAGGAGCCCGCTGGCGGTGCCTATTTGCCGACAAGAAACCTTGTCGTAACCAGTCGCAGCACACTTAAGTTGTTGAGCAGGCTCGGAAACAAAGTAAGGGCGCGGCACTAGTCGCAGCACGCTTAAGTTGTTGAGCAGACCCAAAAGAAAGTAAGGGCGCAACTGGCTACGAGTTGGTTCCTCCGCGCGCAGGTTTTCCATACAAAGTGCGTTCGTTCAAGGAAGATAACTTAAAAATATAAAAATTTGATTGCTCAAACTTTGGCAACTTAGCTTTTGTGTTGTTTGCTTCCCGGCAAGGTCAAACTTTCTTGAACGGCGCTTGGTCCATATCACTATCTTCTCTTATTGCCACCTGTCGGTGACCCCTTTGACCTATAAAAGGAGGCCCATGCGCAACGGAGTAGGGGTTCCGAACATCGATCATTCTCCACGCTCGGCCTTGTTAGCGGTTAGAGTGTATTGTTGCCTTCATCGCTCCCGAGCCAAGAACTAACTAACAAACCAAAGCAGGAGTAGGGTTTTATGCATCCGTGCGGCCCGAACCTGGGTAAACTGCTCGTGTGCTCGCCTCGATCTGCTCTTTGTGCATCCTCCGCCCCCTGCCGTACCGAGAAGGGGCTCCGGTCCCATAGGTGTTCGTTGGCGACCAGTTTCCCCGACATCTTTGGCGCGCCAGGTAGGGGTAAAAATGTAAAAAGAGTGGTAGTTGGAACAGTGTTTGTATAGTGCTCTATACCTAACCCTGACGGCAGGGGGCAAGGGCATTAAATGCCCGTCGCCGTCGCCCCAAACAGTGCAAAAAGTGGCCGTCAGGGGCGCCACCGTCCGCCACGACGGTAGCCTTGTCATCACAGCTTGCCATCGTGTACCCCTGGCTGCATAGCCTTCCGCCACGTGCGCCTGGAAGGGTCCCAGAGCGACACGTGGGTGGATGCACTGGAGCGCGGGTACTGAGTGCAAGTTTGCCACAGCAAGTGCCTTGCCGCGGTCGCTATCTTGTCGCGCCTGGGAGCTTGTCGCTCACCAGGCCTTGCCGGGACGCGTGGCGCGTCGCTGCAAGTCTCTTGAAATGCCTTGTTTGGTCTTCCCGGCAAGCTCCTCTTGCCAGGGCCTTGCGCCTCGAGTGGTTTGGTGCCTTGAGTGGCCTTCCTGGCAAGCTCCTCTTGCCGGGGTCTTGTCTCTTTGACTTGTATACTTTGTTCTTGAATGGCTCCAAAGGAACCATGAGAGGTCTTGGCGGTCGCCTGGCTAGCCTTGCCACGGGACGCTGCAACTGCCCGTGCACAAGTTCGGGATACTAAGGTACCCCCTACTTTAGTACACCGACATCCGGTCCCTCCAACGCTCCCTCCCCTCTCCTGCTAGATAGCGGGCGTATCTAGATTCCTCCTCGGCCCTAGTGGTGTACCCTTTGTAACTATTACCGCTGAATCGATGAACCTGTCTCCGACACTCCTCCCAGTCGTCGTAGACTCCGGGAACCTTACCCTTGTACACGACATATGACGGCATCGCTATGCACTAGCCAAACAAAACGTTAGTACCAATTCACAGACAATATATAAGCAATATATAAGTATGCAACAGAACGATCGGAAGAGAAAAGCAAGACATTAATAGCATCGATTACATCTAAGTTGAACGACTGTCGAAACAAAAGAGACATACTACAAGTTCATTAAAGTTTAATTACAACATGAGCCAATCGATGTTTCATAACTAGACACAGCATCACTACTTTCGACTCGACTCAAGGGACCGGAGCGTGGATGAAGCCGCCGTCTATCGTGGGAGTCATGAAATCACGGGCGTTGTCAGCCTGCATTTGTAGCATTGTGTCGATGTCACTGTTGGACGGTTGATTTCTGAGGTAGAACTGCCCCGAGGTACGAAGGACATCTTGATGGATGATTTCCGCAAACTCCGACTGGACGCGAAAGAATTCTTGTCTGATGTCCGCGTCCTGGATTGCCGACACGCTCGCGGCAAATCTTTGAGTTTACTCGGTAGCAGAAGTTGATGATGGTCCCGTACGATCGCCCGCATGTGATGGATGGCGTAGTAGGCACCCTTCTGACCGCCAGGCGGCTGCTTGACGCAGCAGAACATCGTATTGTGGGAGAACACGTGCTTGCCATACTTACGAATAGGTATGGTGAAGGTGCCTCCAGATTTGGCGTAGCCGGGGAGAACATCATCAAGAACATTCTTGACATTTGTGTAGTCTACCTTTGACTGACAGTCCGAGTCGAAATATGTGGCCATGGAATATTTGGGGCTTAGGAGGATGAGTGTGCAATGTGTGTCACTGCACAAAACACGGAATGTTAAAAGAAAAACGATCGAAATCTAAGAATTCATATGTTACGGGGCTGTTGAGGGGAGGACCTACTCGGGAAAGTAAGGCACGAGGAAGTTATCCTTATCTCGGTTTGCCAGAATGACGCCTTCGAGGTAAGAACTCGCGACTTGCTGGTCCCCAGCGCTGCCCAAGATGTTGGCACGCATGTAGAAGGGGTCGACTATCACGATGTCCGGGGTCTTGTCGCGAATGATCCGCATCTCCATACTCAGCGAAAATAGCCGAACGAAGGTGTAGTGCAGCGGATGAAGGTTCAACATAGTGTAGATGTCATCAAACCGCAGGACGATCGTACCCCCGATGGAGTTATGCACAGAGCCCTTGCCCTTTAGCACCTTGGCCGCGAACACCGGGTATGCCACATCCTTCTCTCTGAGACGCCGCTTCTCCAAAGAAAGAACACTGTCAGGCAGACTCCGCATAGCACCGGTTGCAGCACTGAGCATATTACTCGGTAGCATCGGCCTACCCGCCACATGCACCCTCCTCATTACATCCTCAGGTGAAGGTGGCCCGTCCTGAGCACGGATCGTACTCGGTGCCGGCTGGCTCGCACCCTTGTTAGTCTTTCTTGTCCGTGCATTCTTCTTCTCCTGTAATGGGACCGAGTTCTGCTCACAGACCGCCTTCTTGAGTGTGTTGGGGCTGATAATATTTCGCACCTCGCCTATCTGAGGCTCGGTGAAGTCGGCAACTGGAGGCGTCTCCTGAGAACTGAACGGCAGACGACGCTTGTTGCAACTTGGTTTCTCCGCGGTACCAGCTAGATCGCGCACGTCTTTTGTAGGGTTGTGTTCTTGAGAAGGAGGCCCCATGAAGTCGCCACCGTACCCATGATCGGCAAAGTACTGATCGACGTTGGCAAATGTATCGTCGTCGTTGTCGTCGTCGTGGTTCGAATCCTGTGCCATATGCATGTTTGGATCCAGTGGCATAGGGATGTCCGGCACCGTTGCGGCGGTCTTGCCATGGGGCCGACTTGGCGCCGGCACGACTGGCAGTGTTGTCTTTGGGATGGTGTCCCCCGCCCCCAAACGAATCTGGCTCTTCGGCCAACGCATGGGCCAGCTCAGGCAGGCGCTGAGGGTCATCACATCATCTTCGTCGACCCCGACGGGTCGAATCGGAGTTAACAACTCGTCGCAGCCTGGCAGCACCCAAACTAGTTGAACCCTATACAAGTTGGATGGCATCCTAGTACCGTGGAACCCGGGCTTGCCCGGTTGAACAATTTTGCCCTTGGCGACATCGACCAACTCGTTGTTCACGAAGTGCAGGAGAGTGCATGGAACGTCGGCGGCGGCCTGCGAAAACATGTAAGGCGTCAGGGATGCCCAGTCAAAGGCAAGGAGATGAAGTCCTCGGCTGAGAGAGGCTTAATTAGTTACCATGATGATGGCATCGAGCTCGGCTAATGTCGAGGCACCGCCAACGGCGGGCGTGCAGTTGACGGAGGGGCCGCTTGCTGCAGAGGTGCCGACTGGCGTACACCCGGGTGCATTAAGCTCCCGTGCCTGCGTCGGAGACACCAATGCCGCCTCCGCCGGAGACACCAATGTCCCCGCCATTGCGTTCTGCGAGTTGCTGGCCGTGAAGCTGGGAATCGGGGGCGGCCCCTGTTGGCCGCCCGCAATCCACGCCTGCAACCCCTCAATCAAGGTAGGCACAATGGCGGTGATCGTCGCTCCCAGTTGTTGTTGCACTTGCTCTTGGACAATCTTCGGAATCCGCGTCACTTGTGCCTTGAGTTCTTGAACCTCGCGCGACTGGCTTTCCGAGCTGGTCTTTTTCTCCTTTCGCCCACCAGCGTTATAGTATGACGACCATTTTGTGGACAAGCCTTTGCCGGCCACACGACCAGCTGATGACGGCTTACTGAGCTTATCCTTTTTCTTCATTACATTCAACGCCCTATTTAGAGTGGTGTCCCAAGGGTTGCTCTTAGTCGACCCCGCGCTACTGCTTTCAGTCGCCTGCGGAAGGAATGTGAACCATTTAGAAATTTGGCTTCATTAATTAGAATGCAACCATATGGAGCTAATTACGCGGGGGTGTATTCCTTACCAGAACAAGCTCAAGCGCCCTGGTCTTCGAATCCGTGGTAAGCTCCTTTGTTTTTGGGTCCTTCTTGTACCGGGCCCTGACAAAGTTCCTGGTCTGCTTGTCACCGTATTTATCGAAGAGGGGCGGTAGGCCTTGCTCGGCACGCTCCGCCTCCTCCTTGTCCCATATAGGCTCCGCCACTCTGTAACCACCGGGACCGATCGTGTGTTCCCCTAAGTTCAGCTCCTGTATTTCTTCCCCCCACTGACTTGATTCGAAGGTTGCGGTGCTCGAGCACTTGATCTTGAAGTCGTTGTAGTCATCTTCGGTGATCGAAGGATTTTTATCCTTGATCTTCTCATAACTATCACCTTTGTCAATCATTCTCTTCACCGTGCTTTTCCAAGTAGACAGAGCCGTGCTCATCTTCGTGAGGGCGGCATTGTTCACTTTATTCCCTTTGAGGCTTGTGTTTTCAAATTCAGCGGGGAACTTGTATCGTTCGTGCAGCTTCGTGAAGAGGAGGTTGCGCAAATTCCCTCGGTCAGGATGCCTCAGGTTCTCAGTGTTGATCGAGACGGTGCTCTGGAGAATGCACCCGAGCTAAAGCGAGTACCCCTTGACTATTCGTTCGGGCGCCGTTGGATTCCCGTCGGAGTCCACTTCAGTAAATTCCTCCTTGACGGTGCGGAGCACGGTCGAGAGCCGGTCTTTCCGTTGCCTCTTCGGTTGGCTGCCATCTGTGCGTGCGCCGCCATCATCAGTGGTGGCATCCACTGCGGCACCATCAGTGGTGTCATCCCCGACGGCACCATCAGTGGGGTCATCCTCGGCGGCACCATCACTGGTGTCAGGATCGGTGGGGAAGGCGGCGTCCTCATACAAGTGAGGTTGTTCCTCCATCTCCTGGGACAGCTCCTAGAATGCCTTGCCGCCCGAACCCCCGGCCTCATCATTGTGGGCCATGTTTCTCTCTAAATAGGAAAAAAGTTTGGTCAAAAAGTTGGTTATTGTCAAGGAACAAGATCATGGTCTCATCATTTAGGGTTTGTCGACACCGAGGCATCCTAAAAGCTAAGCTTTTATCATTGAGGGTTTTTCGACGCCGAGGCACCCTAAAAGCCTAAGCTTTCATCATTTAGGTTTTTATCGACACCGAGGCACCCTAAAAGCCAAGGTTTTATAATTTATGGTTTGTCGACACCGAGGCATCCTAAAAGCTAAGCTGGGAAGGAGAATTGTAAGTTGGGCCTAATCACTTGGCTCTATTGCCGCCTATGGTTTAATGCAGCAAGAATAAAGGGGCAGTTGATCCTACTTAATTAACTACTAAGATACCCCGGCCCATGCATTAGTCACAAGTACCCCATATGTCCTATTTTTAGCAAAGTCATGCTAAAATTCACGGAAAAATTTCAGCATGACCTTTGCTGAAAATAGGACATATGGAGTACCCGAATTTGCCGGAACGGAAGTTAATCGACATTCCAGCAAACTCAAGGGCCTCTCGGGGTACCTGCAAAATCATCACGACACAATGGTCAGAGACAAAACCCAGCAAAAAGCTGCTCCAGGTTCACCCATTGATTGATACTCATGGATAAGCAAAGCAAACTACTACTACCAAAACAAGAACCAGACATGGCAAGCAAACGATTCGGTTAAACTGAGTCATGACAGGGATTTCACTTGGTCCAAAGTAATTAGGAGAATTGCACATGTTTGTATCTCCTATCTGTACTCATTCATGACTCTATTTAGGCAGTAGGCAGTAGGAGTTTTGACAGTAGCTTTCCTGCTGGAGTAAATGGAAAAATGACTGTCTTTGTGAATAAAAAATTTCAGAAATGCTCTTCATCTAAATGTTCCTGTTGTAAATGAAAATTTTCAGAAATGCTCTTCATCTAAATGTTCCTGTTGTAAATGAAAATGTTAGTTCGTTTCAGATAGATTGCTGAACCTAACTAGTGCTCTTTTCAGGCTTGTTTTCAAAATAATAAGCCGTGACCTACTAGGGGAAGACAGTTGTTAAATTTTGCAGTGTCCCCGTGTCCCCGAATGGCTGTTTTTGAAAAATGCCTATGTGTATCCCCGTCTTTCCGGCTGTTTTTGAAAAATGCCTATGTGTATCCCCGTCTTTCCGTCACCGTGTTCGTGCTTTTTAGGGGAAGACAGTTAGCTGGCTGTCTTTTCTCTGCCTTACTGTCAGGAAGGATTTGGGGATCTACAATATAATGAAATGATGACACTTTGCCACTGGGTTGTGCTTGTGCTGAGAAAATTGGAGTACTGCTTGTGCTGTCATACTCCGTGCAATTTGTAAAACTGAGAAGTGTACTCCTCGAGTCATTTTCATTTTGAAACTGAGAAGTGTACTACTGATAATTTAGACTGAATGTTTTTACTGTACAATAAAGTTTTGGTAAATGTCATGCTGTTCCATTTTATTTAACACATTAGTTAACTGAATTTTGACACAGTGGTTAACTGAATTTTTACCCAGTAGTTAACTGAATTTAATTAACAAACTAGAAAACAGAAAAAACTAGACTGCATGGAGTAGTAACAAATTCAGTTAACAAACTATGTTGCATTTAATCTGAATAATACTCCAGCAATATACTCCATGATTATAAACTACATCAATATATTGATTTATACTCCAGCAATACATTGATTTTAAACTGAGCTCCATGTAGCATGATGGATGAACTAACCGAGAAGAGAGGCAGAGGGAGACGGCGAGCTTGGGGAGGCGGGGATAGACGGCGGGGAGGTCGCAGGCCTCCTCTCCTGGTGGACGTGGGGCGGCTCTGAGGCTCCAAGTCTCCGGCGGCTCCGAGGCTCCAAATCTCCGGCGGGTTTCTAGGGTTTCGAGGGAGGCGGCGCTCGGGGGGGAGTTGGGGCTCGGGGTAGGCGGTGCTCGAGGGGGAGGAAGGGGAGGATGGGGAGAGGGAGGCGGCGGGGGCGCGTGGGTGGCTGCGGCGCGGTGGAGGGAGGGACGACGGAGGGAGCGGCGCGGTGGAATGAGGTGTCTGGCGAGAGGGAGGAACGAGGAAGGGACGAAGTGTATGGACGGGGGAAGAATACTAATGGCGCACCCCCTTGCGGTGCGCCATTAGAATGTTTCTTTTTTCTGATAGCACTGGCGCACCAGTGGGACGGTGCGCCATAAGTAATTTTTTTTAGATAGCAATGGCGCACCAGCCAGCGATGCGCCATAACTAAGTATTTTTTATAAAAACAATAATAATTTTTATTTGAAAGTATTTACGAATATAAAAAAATATCATGAATATGAATATGAATATGAATATGAATATGAAACAGTAATAATTTTTTATAAAAACAATAATAATTTTTTATTTGAAAATATTTATGAATATAAAAAAATATCATGAATATGAATATGAATATGAAACAGGAATAAATTTTTATAAAAACAGTAATATTTTTTTAAATATCTTTAGATTTTTTTATTTGAAAATATTTATGAATATAAAAAAATATCATCAAATTTGTTATTTGAAAATACCATCAAATTTGTTATTTGAAAATATAATCAAATTTGTTTTTTAAAAATATAATCAATTTTTGTAGTTGCATTCATTTGTGACGGTGGAGCGGGGGAGGGTGCGGGTGTCGTCGGCGGTGGTGGAGCGGTGGAGGGTGCGGGGGGTGCTCGGCGGCGAGGGGGATCTGGCAAGGAGAATCTGGCGAGGGGGGATAACGATCGAGATGGAGGGGGATCGAGATCGAGTGTTCTCATGAATTCAAAAAGTGCCCATGAAATTTAAAAATATTCATGATAGTTCAAAAAGTGCCCATGAAATACAATCGAGAAATGAAGATTACAATTTAAATACAATCGATCTTAGCTAGCTAGCTATGTGTTCACAATCTTCTTGCCCTTCTTTTTCGCAAATGGAGTTCTTCTGTGGAACGGACATCCTTCAGGTAGGGTGGTCCTGCTTCTTCTTGTGGTGTATGCTGCTACTTCATCATCGTCGTAACGTTCGATCTTCGGGTCGCCGTACTTGTCGAAGTCTTGCTCACTGGCTACTCCATCCATTCCGATGATCTTCATTTTGCCTCTCCTCACGACAACACGACTGGGCTTTGACGGGTCGGTAATGAAGAAGCATTGGTCAAGTTGTGAAGCCAGTACCCATGGCTCATTTTTCGCGGTGACGTTTGCGCCCGCGGTCTTGGATTTGGCTTCGGGTATAACCATGGTGGTGAAATACCGGTCTTCTTTTAGGACGCTCTTGGCCCATCTGACACGGAACATCGAGACCTTCTCTCCAGCGTAGCTCAGCTCCCAGATCTCCTCGATCCTTCCGTAGTATCTGTCCTTGTCGTTACCGGTGTAGGATTCCATCGTTACCCCGGAGTTCTGATAACCATCGCTCTTCATGTCCTTGGCCTCGGTGTAGAATGTGTAGCCGTTGATATCGTACGCCTCATAGGTCATCAGGTTGTGCTCGGCGCCCTGTGACAAGGCGAATATGAGTTGTTCTTCCGCGGAAGAATCCTCATGTAAAGGGTACGACAGAAGCTTATGCTTGAACCAACGTGTGAAACATGAGTTGTGCTATTTGATTATATCTCCGTCCGTCCTCTGTTGGCCTCGGTCATTGTACGTCTTCTCAGTAAAGGTTTTGTGCTCTACCACCCAAGGATCGACCACGTCGATGTGTTGTAGCGTGATTAGGTTTGCTCTTTCAAAGTCGGCGAGCCGACCCTCGAAGTCGACATGCAGTTCGCGGCGACCCTCACGGTGACCCCATCTAGCGAGCCTGCCGAGGTGCCTGTTGACGGGTAGACCAACGGGGTTCTCGATGCCTAGATAATTCGTGCAGTAGGAGATGCACTCTTCGGTCAGAAAGCCCTTGGCTATGCTTCCCTCTGGACGTGACATGTTGCGAACGTATCCTTTGATGACACCATTCATCCTTTCGAATGGCATCATGCTGTGCAGGAACGTCAGCCCGAGTTGGATGATATCGTCCACGATATGGACTAGCAGATGCACCATAACGTCGAAGAATGCGGGCGGGAAGTACATCTCAAGCTCGCATAGTATCACCACGATCTCTTCCTATAGCCTTCTGAGTTGCCTTACGCCAACCGACTTCCGAGAGATGACGTCGAAAAAGTTGCATAGGCCAAATAGCATTTCACGGACGTGCGCGTCCATGATCCCATGGATTGCAACTGGAAGTATCTGCATCATCAGCACGTGACAGTCATGAGACTTCATCCCGCTGAACTTCTGCTTCGCCGGGTCTAGGTATCTGCTTATCTTCCCCGCGTAACCGTAAGGAAGTTTAACTCCTACGAGGCAGGTGAAAAACTGCCCGATCTCCTCCTGACTTAGAGTGAAGCACGCGGGAGGGTAGTCATTTCCGGTCTTCTTGGCCTTTTTGCCTTTGCGACGACTTTCCGTGTCCTGCTTCGCCTCATCATCATCATCATCATCATCATCATCATTAGCATGAAGCTCCTGCCTGATGCCCATTGATTTCAAGTCTGCCCTTGCTTTCGGCCCATCTTTGGTCCTCTCTGGCATGTTGAGCAGGGTACCAAGCAGACTCTCGCACACGTTCTTCGTGATATGCATGAAATCAAGGCTGTGAGGCACACGGTGGATCTTCCAGTACGGCAAGTCCCTGAAAACAGACCTCGTTTTCCATACCTTCAGCAGCGGCTCTGGCGCCTTTCGCTTCTTTCCCGGCTCTGACGCCTTTTTCTTCTTTCCCTGCAGTGGGCAATCTTTCCAATTTTTTAACAGCTCGTCTATTTCCTCGCCGCTCCTCGTACGCGGGCGTCCTCGGGGTTCGGTTTCACCATCGAACAGATCCTTGCGTTTTCTCCATAGGTCATCGTCGCGAAGCCACCTTCGATGTCCCATGAACACGGTTTTCGAAGACCCGGGATCTCTATCTAGTTGGCGATACGTTGTGTCATCCATGCACCTGACGCATCCAGAAAATCCGTGGACCACCTGCCCCGCGACATATCCGTAACCCAGATAGTCGTGCACCGTCGTGAGCAGTGCGGCTCTCATAGGGAAATATTCTTTCTCTGCGGCGTCCCACGTATTGGCTGGCGTTTTTCACAGCGTGTCTAGCTCCTCTTTCGGCAGCCCCATATACAGATTGATGTCGTTCCCTGGTTGTTTCAGTCCTTCAATTAGCATACTCATGTGAATGTACTTCCTCTCCATGCACAACCAGGGGGGAAGGTTGTACATCCACACAAACACAGGCCAGGTGCTATGTGTGCTTCTCTGGCTGTCAAACGGATTGACTCCATCGGTGCTCGCACCCAGCACAATGTTCCTTGGATCGTTCCCAAATTCTAGGTCTTCGAAGTTCAACGCTTGCCACTGGCTCGCATCCTTAGGGTGACTCAGCATCTTGTTGATACGTCCAAAACGTATCTATAATTTCTGCTTGCTCCATGCCTCTTTTGGGTGATATTGCTATGATATTTATACACTTCCATACACTTTTGATCATATTTGGACTAACCTATTAACTCAGTGCACCCCAGTGCCAGTTTCTGTTTTCGGCTTTTTTTGTATTTCAGGTTTTCACATTACGAGAACTGCCAGGAAAAATCCAGAAAAATTATATAAAAAATCAGCATTCCAGAAGCTACCGTGTGCCTAAAGTACAGCCGGGGGGGGGGGGGG